>RYFJ01003003.1:0-88255 GCA_003991445.1 Oryza meyeriana var. granulata | reverse complement strand
TAGTGGCCCCTGGCCCTATTGCTCGGCCGGAACGCTCCGGCAGGAACGGGCCACGTCCTTGAAGAAACGACGGGACGCTGGGTCCTTCTGGTCATCTTGGACTGATGTATCTGTTGACGACTTGTGATTTAGAGGGATACGTGCCCGGGAACCCGGGTGAAACACCAGAATGAATGTAGGGAAAGGCGGCGCAGCGGTCGCGATGGGATGCGCGGCTCGCCGCCCGTTACTGTCGCACCGAGTTCTTCGTGGCGACCACTGGCGGGCTGCGACATAGAGAGGTGCGTCTCCGATTGGGGGGCGCCAACGAATCTCCGCCGACGAGTCTCCCGCGCCTGGCCCGAGATGGAGGCGTGGGAGAAGGAAACACTCTCCCGGGGAGAACGCGTTCGGGCCCAAGAGGCCGGGCTTCGCGTCGCTGGGGGTGTGAGTTCGATAAAGTCGCGGTTGGTTCGCGAGAAGTCGCGGAGTTTGCGAGGAATCGCGGGAGTTCGTGAGGACGGTCGCGGTGGTTCGCGAGGAAGTCACGGGAGGTCGCGAGGAAGTCGCGGTGGTCGCGACGAAGTTGCGGGAGGTTTCGTGAGGACGTCGCGGTGGTTCGCGAGGAAGTCACGGGGTTCGCGAGAAGTCGCGGTGAGGCCATGGCCGAGTCCGCTGCCCCGGAGGCAGGGTTCCTCGACCGCGGCGATCCCCTTGTAGAGCCGACGCCTGACGAAGGAGGTTGAGGAAGACGCCGGTTTCTTCTGACGCCATACGCGGGCGCCTTCGGGGCCCGTGGCGCCCTTCTGCCCCCGAGCGTCCTCCTTCTGACGTCGCCCCGGCGGTCCGGCCGCAAAGGAGGCAGCGGACCTCTCCCGTGCGACGGCCTCTCCGGCCTCGCTCGTGCTTGCGCTCCGGTTTTTGCCTTTCTTGTATAGAGAGAAGTATGTCGCATAGGTATATGGGTTATGTTTATATTTTCGTACCTTGGTTTATTGTGTTGTTCGGAGGGTTGCTTGGTGTTTGGGGCCTCTGTCGGAAACGCCGAGCACCGGCGTCGTCCGGAACGAGATCCACAGCTGCGAACAGCCGTCGGGCCTATGGCCCCTGTTCCGGGCCCTGGGCAGCCATTTTATCCCCGGGAGCTCGGTCCCGGGCGCCAGCGAACGCGACGTCGCCCGCTCCGCGGAACCTGGTTCCCTTGGGCACGAGCTCTGGACGCGAGCCTGGTGGAGCGCGAGTTCGTAGGTTCGGCCCCCGCCCGCTTCCGGTCCGGGGCCCTCGCGCCCCCGGAAGCTATTGGCCCCAGGGGGCATAGTTGAAGGCCGCGTAGGGCATTTTGACTCGCCGGGAGCCCCTCGGGGAACTTGATTCCATGCCCGGCGCTCGGGCGTCGCCAAGGTAACGAAGCCCCCGCCGCTCGGCGGCGGCCGGGGGAGGACTGCCAGGTTGGGCACCGCAGCCCGCCCCGGGAACTAAGGCTGACCATGCAATAGAGGAGAATACAAGTTGAGCAAATGTTAAAGTCGGACAAGGTAAACGTATCTGGATATGCGAAGTGGCATGGCTTCGCGAGCACCATCCCGGACCGGGAGTGTTGTTCTCCCTCGGAGCGCCGAGCATCGGCCGATCTGCCGTGAATCGCCGTCGCGGCCCAGGTCCCCGGAGCTCGGCCCAAAGTGCCCGCGGCGTCAGACGGACCCCGAGCGCGAGACTGACGGAATTGCGTTGAGTCTGAGGCTCGGCTCCTGCCCGTCTTCCAGGTCCGGGGGTCCTCCGTGCCCTCGAGCCCCGTTGGCCTAGGGAGCCACAGCGATGCCGCGACGACAGCTCACATGATGAACCATGAGAGCACTTGCGCTCGTTCCCTTGTCCATCCATGCTGCGAGCCAGTGCGTTTACCACCTCCTAGCCTCTTCGCGTCGCACGAGCGGAGGAAAGGATGCGCATAAGGAATCTGGCCCCCTAGCAGCGGAAGAAAAACCGAGCCCGAAGCAAACCAGTGCGGGGCACCGCCAAGCCGGGCTTAGACGAGCCGGGGTTTAGCCGAATGGGATACGTAGCTCGCTGGTAGGGAACATATGCTTAGGCGCAACACCCAGGCCACCGCCATGGGCGCGACCCGGATTATGCCCCGGGGAAATCGAGCCACGATCGCGACATAAAGAAAGGATAAGGTGCACGAGCCGGAACGATAAAAAGTATTACTTATGGAAAGCGAATACACATGGGGCCCGGCCTCGGTCAGTGCCTGAGGTTTAGAGGCACTTACAGGATGTGCTTTCAGATAATAATTTGTGAAGATGCTCCCACGAGACGAGATTACCAAGCCCGGTTGGGGAAGTTCCGATCACCAGGGAGGGCCTGCCCACGGGGGGGGGAAGATTTCATTCCGACCCGTACGAAGATACGGCGGAGATTCGAACTCCAAACCTGAAGTGATCGGCCGAAACCTGACGCCCAAAGGTAGCGCTTGAGCCTTGCTGGTAACGAGCGACGCGGAGCGGAGCGCGCCACTTCGTTCCTCGAGGAAGTGAGGTTGCGAGTTGCAATATTGTCGTGGTGATGTTTGTCGAGTAGCGCTGTACCGAGGCCGAAGGAGAGGCTGTGACAGAACGGCTTCGGCCCGGTACACTAGAAGAAACGGGGTTCTACCCCGGGCGCCCTGTGTCGATGTAGCACCGTACCCGAGAGCCGAAGAAGGGTCTGGCCGACAGAACGGCTTCGGCCCGGTACACCAGGAAGAAACCGGGGTCTCCCCGGGCGCCCAGCTTGTGGAGAATCGTTCCAGAGGACCGCGGGGAAAGGTCTGGCTCTACACTTAGTGGAACTGTGAGAGCGTCCGGTTCCGTTCCTTGTGCACCCCATGTAGAGGCCGTGCGTCGATCACTCCCGAAGGCGTTCTCGTGTCGCGGCCCGTTTATGGTGGTTGGATTTTGCGCATAACCCAGGCCGCCTACGGCGCGGCCCCGATGATACCTCCAAGGGGTGAGACTTGCCCGCGAACATAACACATGGGAAAACGACGAAAGGAACGAGGGACCGGGAAGGATAGTAAAAATGCCCTTATGTAAAGTGTATATACATGGGGCCCCGGCCAGCCTGAGTTTCCGGGGAAGTCCGGCTCTGGCCCGGGTTCACCCAACTTAACGCAGTTTATACCGATAGATTTTGAAGATACTTGATGGCCTAGGATGAGTCGGACTCGCTTCCCTCGCGGAGCCCGAGTCCGGCATGGCTCGGGACCCGGGGGCCCGGCTAGCGTTAAGGATATAGTCCGGGACCCGGGGGCCCCGGAATGGGATACGGTTTTTGATATAAGCCGGGTTCGGGCCCGCGCTTGAATATGCATGTGAGACGACCTTCCGGACGCATCTCGCGGCGGTGCGGTCCGGCTATCGCGCCCTATTCGGCGGTGTCGCGTTCCTAGGCTTGCACTCGCTTGGCGAGGGCTGCCCTGGTTCGGCACCTCGGTGTCGGGCCCGGGCACGGATTCGGGAATCCGTGCCCGCTCAAATATGCGCCGAGAGGCCAGGGGCTCCGACCGGGGCTAGGTACGCACCCGGGAGCCAAGGGCTCCGTCCGGGGCTAGATACGTACCCGGGAGCCAAGTGCTCCGACCGGGGCTAGATACGCACGCCCGGGAGCCAAGGGCTCTGACCGGGAGTAAGTATGCCGCCCAGGAGCCAATGGGCTCCTACGGGGCTAGGTACGCACCCGGGAGCTAAGCTCCGACCGGGGCGAAGTACGAACCCAGGAGCCAAGCTCCGACCGGGGTAGATAAGCACGCCCGGGAGCCAAGGGCTCCGATCGGGGCTAGAGCTGCGCCCGGGAGCCAAGCTTCGACCGGGGCTAAGTACGCACCCGGGAGCCAAGCTCCGACCGGGGCCAAGGACGCACCCGGGAGCCAAGCTCCGACCGGGCTAAGTACGCACCCGGGAGCCAAGGGCCCCGACCGGGAGGAGGTATACTCCCAGGAGCCAAGGGCTCTGACCGGGGCTAGCTACACCCCCGGGAGCCGAGGGGCGTCCGACCGAGAGGAGGTATGCGCCCGGGAGCCAAGGGCTCCGACCGGGGCTAGGTACGCACCCGGGAGCATAGCTCCGACCGGGGCTAGATACGCGCGCCCGGGAGCCAAGCTCCAACCGGGGCTAGATACGCACCCGGGAGCCAGGCTCCGACCGGGGCTAGATACGCACCCGGGAATCACGCTCCGACCGGGGCTAGGATACGCGCCCGGGAGCCAAGGGCTCCGACCGGGGCTAAGTACGCACCCGGGAGCCAAGCTCCGACCGGGGCTAGGTAAGCACCCGGGAGCATAGCTCCGACCGGGGCTATTTTAAGCCGGGAGCCAGGGGCTCCTACCGCACGGGCTCAGGTCCCTTGAGAGGGAGCGAGCTCGGGCCCGCTACTGCTCCTGCCGAGACTTCTTGATGCGCTCGGCCAACTTGTGGACGGTGCGGCACTCCACGAGGTCGTGCGAATCCGTCTCGTGGACGGCGCACCACCTCCGGGCTATGGCCGGCTCGAGGCGCGTCGCGCCAAACGCTGGACGGCACGACACTTCGTGATGTCGTGCCGGTCCGTGTCGTGGAAGGCGCACCACCCACGGGCTGCGGCCGGCTTGAGACGCTCGGCCATGCCCTGGACGGCGCGACACTCCGTGATGTCGTGCCGGTCCGTGTTGTGGTAGGCGCACCATCCCCGAACTAAGGCCGGCTCGGCACGCTCGGGTGAGCGCTGGACGGCGCGACACTCCGTGATGTCGTGCCAGTCCGTCTGGTGGAGGGGGCACCACTTCTGGGCTGTTGCCGGCGGTGGCGGCGCACGTGCGGCCTTTCGCCGCTTGCTGCGACCATCGCCTCCGCGGGCATCATAGCTCAGGGAGCTGCCCGTATGCCGCAAGGCGTAGCTCTCGGCTGCCGCCTTGGCCTTTCTGGCGCTTCTCCTGTTCCGCCGCAGCACGGAACGTGAAAGCTTGCATCCTCTTCAGGACCTTGGTCGGGGGCCCCAGGACATATGATTGCGGCAGCGTTCGCGCGCCGCTCGCGCTCCGCTCGATCGTGACCCGGGCGTCCTCCTGAACCTGCGTCCGGTCCAGCCAGTCGCGGAGGTCGCCGTGGCCATTGTTGGAGTCCCGCGGATGATGGCCTTCCGCCATGGAGTGCGTCGGTGTTGGAGGCGCCGGCGTACCACCTGAAAAGGAAACTCCCCCTACCTGGCGCGCCAGCTGTCGGAGGATGAAACCTCGACGGCGGGAAGTCGGGAGACCCCCCTTTGAGATTCGGCAAGGGGAGTAGTTTTCAGGTGACTAAGGCGTCCGGTGGAAGGATGGATGGAATCAGCGATACCCGGGAGCGAAGGGCCCGGGCTGAGAGATGAAGGGTTCGGACCGTCCGATTCGGACCGGACCGTCCGAATCCCAGGGGCCCCGAGCTGAGATAGAGGGGGTCCGGACCGTCCGCTTTGGGTCCGGACCGTCCGGAAGGCGGAGAACCGTGGCGCACAGAGGAAACGGGAGGCGTTTAGACAGGTTCGGGCCGCTCGGAAGCGTAATACCCTACTCCTGTGTGTATGCTATGTGGAGGTGAATATGGTTTTGAGTGTTACAGGACGTTCCCGGCGAGTATAGGAGCTCGGAGCTGGGGAAGAAAAACAGTGGCGACAGTGTGCGATAGAAGGCGGGTCCTAGCCAGAGAGCGGTTGCTAATGCTGAAGCTTGCCCCTCCTCCCTCTCGTCGGCTGGGATCCTCCTTTATAGAGCAGGGGAGTCCACAGTGCCAGCACAGCGAGAGAGAGAGTTTCTGGTGAGTTCTCCGGTCCTCCCCTCCGCCTGCGACGCCCACGCCGGAGTTGGAGGACGTCTAGTCGCTTACGTCCGCCTGCGCCGGAGTTGGTACTGTCGTCCGGTCACGCTTTGGTCAGCACGTCGCGTGAGCGGATGGAGCATGGAGATGTAGACGGCACCTGCCTCCGCTGCCGGGGCGTGGACGTCCGGAGCCTTCTTAGTCAAAAGCGCTCTACCTGTACAGCGAAAGGAGCCTCCACGGTCAAAAAGGTTCTGACTGCGCAGGGTGCGGCCCCACGGGTGGTTGGAGAGCCGGTCCGAGCGTGTTAGGGACCTTCGTGTGGGCCCCGGGGGTGAAGCCGATGGAGTTGACGATGAGCCCGGGGCCGATGGCGATGACGCCCTGGGGACGAGCCCGGGGCCGATGGAGACGGTGCCCCGGGGCCGATGGAGAGATGGCCCCCGGGGAACTGACGTGGCCGATGACCCACGCGTCCCCAGGGCATGTGGGACCCCCTGTTCCATTTCGCCGACAGAACGCGACACCCAGAATAGGGCGCGATAGCCCGGACAGCACCGCCTCGGCGAGAACGCGTCCGGAAGGTCATCTCACACTCCATATTTCAAGCCCGGGCCCCCGGAACCCGGCGTGTATCAAACCGTATTCAGTCTGGGGCCCCCGAGTCCCGGACACATATCCGCATGATGGCTGGGGCCCCTAGGTCCTGAGCACATACCTTTCCCCAGCCTCGAGGCTCGCGAGGGAAGCGAGTCCGAGCTCCATCCCTAGGCACATCAAGTATCTTCAACAAATCTATCTATATAAACGTCCTGTACGTTACGGTGAACCCGGGCCAGCGCCGGACCTCTCCGGAAACTCAGCGCTGGCTGGGGCCCCATGTATATACACTTTACATAAGCAATGTTTTTAATATCCTTCCCGGTCTCGTTCCTTTCGTCGTTTCCCATGTGTTGCGTTCGCGGCAGTCTCACCCCTTGGAGGTATCATCGGGCCGCGCCCGTACAGTGGCTGGGTTATGCGCAAACCCAGCCGCCATACGGGCGCGACCATGAGAACGCCTTCGGGAGGTGATCGACGCCACGGCTCGTAGCATGGGGTGGACAAGGGAACGAACCGGACGCTCTCACAATTCACTATGTGTAGAGTAGACCTTTCCCCGGCGGTCCTGGGGACGATTCATACCACACCAAGCTGGGCGCCCGGGGAGACCTAGTTTCTTCCTGGGTGTACCGGGCCGAAGCCGTTCTGTTGCCAGAACTCTTCTTCGGCTCTTGGTACAGCGCTGACATCGATACCGGGCGCGCCCGGGGAGACCCCGTTTCTTCCTGGTGTACCGGGCCGAAGCCGTTTCTGTCACCAGACCTCTCCTTCGCCCTCTCGGGGTACAGCGCTACATCGACAAACATCAACCACGACCCAATATGCAGCTCGACAACCTCGCTTCCTCGAGGAACGAACGGTGGCGCGCTCCGCTCCGCGTCGCTCGTTACCAACAAGGCCTCAAAGCGCTATCTTTGGCGTCAGGTTCGGGCCCGATCACTTCAGGTTTGGGGTTCGAATCTCCGCCGTATTTTCGTACGGGTCGGAATGAAATCTTCCCCCCGTGGGAAGGACTCCCTCCTCCCTGGTGATCGGCACACTTCCCAAACCCGGCTCGGTAAGCCTGGGAGCATCTTCACAAATATTATCTGAAAATACATCTTGTAAGTTGCATGGTGCACGGGCCAGCGCCGGATTTCCCCAGATCTCGGCGCAGGCCGGGCCCCATGTGTATTCGCTTTCCATAGTAATACTTTTATTATCGTTTCCGGGCTCGTGCCCTTATCCTTTCTTTATGTCGCGATCGTGGCGATCTCCCCCCGGGGGCATAATCGGGTGGCGCCCATGTGGTGACTGGGTGTTGCGCCTAAGCATCTGTTCCCTACTAGCGAGCTACCGTATCCCATCTGCTAAACCCCGGACATCGTCTAAGCCCCGGCTTGCGGTTCCCCGCCTGGTTGGCTTTGGCTCGGTTTTTTCCGCTGCTAGTGGGGCAGATTCCTTATGCGCAATCCTTTCCTCCGCTCGGGTCGGCGACCACGAAGAGGCCCCTAGGAGTGGTAGACGCAATGGCTCGCAGATGAATATGGACAAGGGAACTGGAGCCAAGTGCTCTCACGGGTTCATTCATGTAGAGCCTGTCGTCGCGGCATCGCTGCGCTCCCTAGGCCAACGGGGCCAGGGGGCACGGAGGACCCCCGGATCCGGAAAATGGACAAGGGACCGAGCCTCCAGACTCAACCGCTCCGCAAGCCTCGCGCCCAGGTGCTCGCGGCCCCTTGTGGCCGGGCTCTCGGGGCAGGCGCCTACCCCAAGCCCCGGAAAGGGGGCTTGGGCGCCAAGGCGGTTCACGCGGAGGGCCTGCTGCTCAGCGTTCCCGGGGCTCAGCGTTCCCGGGGGCTGGCAAAGCTCCTGGTCCCGGGATTGTGAATCCGGGGCCTTGCCGCCCTCTTCAAACATCCAGATACGTCACCTTATCCACCTTTACATATTGCATCAATTATATTCTTCCCCCATTTGTGTGGACAGCCTAGGTCCCCGGGGCGAGCTGCGGCGCCCGACCAGGCCAGCTCTTCCCCGGCGGCCGCTAAGGCGCCGGGTGCTTCGCCGCCTGGCGACCCCGCACCCGATCAAGTCTGCTCCCGCGGCATCGCGGCGCTCCTAGAACCAATGGCGCCCGGGGGCACGAAGGGCCCCTGGACCCGGAAGACGGGAGGGGTCGCACCTGCAGACTCGATCGCCCCGCCTGACTCATCCTCGGGCCCCTCGCAGCCGTCGAGGACCGTGCCCCGGGGCAGGCGGCTGCTCCAGGCCCCGGGAAGGGGAGCTGTGCGCGATGGCGATTCATGGCGGATTGGCATGATACTCGGCGCTCCCGGGGGAGAACAACACTCCGGGTCCCGGGATTGTGCTCGCGAAGCCATGCCGCCCTTCGCAATATCCAGATACGTTACCTTATCCGACTTTACATATTGCTCAACTTGTATTCTCCCCCTGTTTGATCAGCCTAGGTTCCCGAGATGGGCTGCGGTGCTCGACATGGCCAGTTCCTCCCCGGCCGCCGCCGTGGCGTCAGGGGCTACGTTGCCTGGCGAGCCCGGGCAGGATCAGTTCCCGAGGGGCTTCCGGTGAATCAAAAGTGTCCTCGTGGCCTCGCCATGCCCGCTGGGCCAACGGCGCCCGGGGACGCGGAGAGCCCCCGGATCCGGAAGGCGGACAGGGACCGAACCTACGAACTTTGTCGCTCCACAAGGCTCGCGCTCCGAAGAACCAGGTTCCCGGAGAACACAGACTCACCGGCGACCATCGGCGCGTCCGCTGCCCCCGGGGACGAGTTCCCGGGATGACGAGCTGCCCCAGGCCTGGACAGGGGCCATAGGGGCCGACGGCCGTTCACACAACTGCTGGACCTCGATATCGCGGATGACGCCCGGTATTCGGCGTTCCAACGCCCCAGCCCGAACACCAGCAAGCCTCCGGGACAACACAATAACCAAGGTACGAAAATATAAACATAACCATATACCTATGCGAATATCTCTCTCTCTCTATACAAGATAGGCAAAAGCCAAGCGCAAGCACGAGCGGGGCGAGGCCCTGCAATCGTTACCCACCGACGACGGGACAGTCACCGGCTGTAACCTTTGACCGGACCCCGGGCAACGTCGGAAGAGGAGCGCTCGGTGCCCGACCGGGCATGGACCGGGCCCGGGCCCCGAAGGCGGCCGTGGATGGCATCAGAAGGAAACTAGCGTCTTCCTCAACCTCTTCGTCAGGCCTCGGTTCTACAAGGTGCTCGCCGCGATCGAGGAACCCTGCCTCCGGGGCAGCGGACTCGGCCACGGCCTCCCGCACCTCCTCGCGAACCACCGCGACCTCCTCGCGAACAACCGCGACCTCCTCGCGAACCACCGCGACTTCCTCGCACACGGCGAACTCACACCCCCGGCGACGCGAGCCCAGCCTCTTGCGCCTGGACGCGTTCTTCCCGGGAGAGTGTTTCCTTCTCCCGCGCCTCCATCTCGGGCCAGGCACGGGAGAACTCATCGGCGGCGGATTTGGTGGCGGCCTCCAAACGGACGACGCACCTCTTTCACCCCCCGCACGCCTGCCGCCCGGTCTCTGGCCAGCGGTCGCCACGAAGAACTCCGTGGCGACAGTGCGGGCGGCAAGCTGCCGCATCGCCATCGTGACCGCTGCCGCCGGCCTTCCTCAACACTTCGTTCCATGTTTTCAGCCCGGGTACCAGGCACGTATCCCGTCTAAGGCAACAAAGACGTCAAGCTCCACCAGCTCAAGATGAACCAGGCGGACCCAGCGTCCCCTCATTTCTTCACCAAGACGTGGCCCGTTCCTGCCCGGAGCGGTTCCGGCCGAGCAACAGGGCCAGGGGCCACTGTCGGCGAAATGGGACAGGGGGTCCCACATGCCATGGGGACGCGTGGGTCATCGGCCACGCGGTTCCCCGGGGGCCATCTCTCCATCGCCCCCGGGCTCGTCCCTGGGCTCCACCGCTTGGCCCCCCGGGCTCGTCCCCGGGGCTCTGTCACCATCGTCCCCGGGGCGCTGACTCCAGCAGCCTCGGGCTCCATCGGCTTCGGCCCCGGGGTGTCATTGCCCCGGGCCCGTGCCTTGCCTCCGGGCGCCCATCGTCTCACTCCCTGCCCGGGGCCCACATGTCGGTCCCCGGCAGGATCAGTGGATCAGCTCTCCAACTATCTACATTGATGACGAAGCGACAGGGCATGTCGCCCCTGTCGCCTGCTTGCCACGCGTGGACGTCCTAGGACGGCCCCCCGTGAACACCTCACAATACCGTCAGAGACTTTTGACTGAGAGGACTCCGGTTCTCTGCCCTATGGCAGCGGAGGGCGACGGCCTCTGTCACGTCTCTGTACTCCAGCCGCCTCGGGCTCGTCCCCGAGGCGCTGTCTCCAGCGGCCCCGGGCTCCATCGGCTTCGGCCCCGGGGTGTCATTGGCCCCGGGCCCGTGCCTTACCTCCGGGCGCCATCGTCTCACTCCCTGCCCGGGGCCCACATGTCGGTCCCCGGCAGGATCAGTGGATCAGCTCTCCAACTATCTACATTGATGACGAAGCGACAGGGCCTGTCGCCCCTGTCGCCTGCTTGCCACGCGTGGACGTCCTAGGACGGCCCCCCTGTGAACACCTCACAATACCGTCAGAGACTTTTGACTGAGAGGACTCCGGTTCTCTGCCCTATGGCAGCGGAGGCGACGGCCTCTGTCACGTCTCTGTACTCCCCCAGCGCCTGCAAGCCGAGACGACCAGACGCTCCGTCACATCCCGTCACATCCTCACGTCCGAAGACTAGGCCGCCCGCAGCCGGCCTACCCCGGCGTGGGCGTAGCAGTTGGCAGCAGGCGGAGAAGTGCGACAAGACAGCGTTCTCTCTCTCTCTCTACGTGTACCTCGGCACTGTGGACTCCCCTAGTTCTATAAAGGAGGATCCAAGCCACCAGGGGAAAGCAGACTGAACGGAGTGCTTCTAATCTGTGCTCTATGCTCCTGAGCTCACTCTCTAGCTACTGTTCTTCTTCTCCGGCTCCGGCCGCGAGCTAGGATTCACCCTGTAACCTCCATTCCAGATTCATTCTCTCACATAGCATACACACAGGAGTAGGGTATTACGCTTCCGAGCGGCCCGAACCTGTATAAATCCTCTCGCCTCCTCTGTGCGCCTCTGTTCATCGTCTTCCCCGACGCCCCGCGCAATTACCACGCTTCGGACGGTCCGGACCCGGTTCGGACGATCCGGACCCTTCTGCTTCATCACGCTTCGGACGGTCCGGTCCCGAATCGGACGGTCCGAACCCCGTTTCCTCTCCTTCCACTGATACACGCTGACGCCGACTTCGCCTAAGAACTACTCCCCTGGCCGAATCTCAAAGGGGGGTCTCCCGACTTCCCGCCGTCGAAGTTTCATCCTCCGACAGCTGGCGCGCTAGGTAGGGGGAGTTTCCTTTTCAGGTGTTACGCCGGCGACTCCAACACCTCGTGGAGTCCCCGGGGCGAGCACCTCGTGGGGCCGATGACCGACGATGAGTCCGTGGAAGATGGCAGTCCCCTTCTGACACCGCCCTGGGTCCGGTCCGAGGAAGACGAGTGACCTCCCCCGGACGACGACATCTCCCAGCCTCCGCTCGTGCTTGCGCTCTGATTTTACCTATCTTGTACAAAGAGAGACATTTGTATATGTATATAATCATGTTTACATTTTCGTACCTTTGCTTATTGTGTTGTTCCGGAAGTTGCTTATGTCTGCTGCTGTTGTTTTTTTTTTTTTGATTTCCCGGGCCGCCGGGAACGCCGAGTACCAGGCGCCATCCGACTCCCGAGCGCCAACAGCCGTGAACGGGCCGTAGCACCTAAGTCCCCCTTTCTGGGGCCTGGGGTAGCTTGCCTGGCCTGGGAAGCTTGGTCCCCGAGGGCAGGCGAGCGTGATAGTTGCCCCCGCCCGGGAACTCGGTCCCCGATGACCGCGAGCAACTTGAGCGCGAGTCTTGCGGAAACGGTTAAGTCCGTCTCTGGGCCCGGGGGCCCTCCATGCCCCCGAGCGCTACTGGCCCCGGGAGCGCAGCGAGGCCACGGGAAAAGACTGCTAGAAGAGAGAGAAAAAACTAAAAATGCCCCGCGTGGGTTAGGTATGGCCGAAGTGCTAAGCTCGTGCCTTTTGACTCGCCGGGAGCCCCTCGGGAACCGACCTTGACCATGCCACGGGGGTCGCCAGACAAGCGGAGCATCCGGCGCTTCGGCGGTGGTCGGGGTGGAGCTGGCTAGTCCGGGCACCGCTGCCCGCCACGGGAATCTAGGCTGGCCCGACGGGGGGCTTTGCCCAAGACCCCGGGGCATCGACAGTGCTCGGGACGCGGTCCATGACCTGGCCATCCGGCCTCGGCAACCGGGGCAGTGCTAACCCGGCGGCCCTCGCGCCAGGCTCCGGCAAACTCCGCTTTGCCCCCGGGGCCGAGGAGAACGAAACACGTGGCCATACAAACGGGGAAAGAATAGAAATTGAGCAATGTTTAAAATCGGATGAGATTACGTATCTGGATGTTGAAAAGGGTGGTGTGGCTCCGTATGCACAATCCCGGGGCTAGGAGCGCTGCTAGCCCCCGGGCCAGGGATTTGCGCCGGAAATAAATCTGGGATGGGGGCCCCCGGCCAGCGTCCAGGTTTGGAAAGAAAACCGGCGCTAGCCCGAGCACCCTACTTAAGCCTGCCGGGGATGGGTCTAATCTGCACACGATGAACTGTGAGGGTACTTGGTTCGTTCCTTTGTCCATTCCATGCTACGAACCGTGACGTCTACCACCTCCCAAGGGCCTCTTCGTGGTCGCGACCGTGCGGAGGAAAAGATTACGCATAAGCACTTCGCCCCCTACCTCCGGAAAAAACCGAGCCTGAAGCCAACCAGGCGGGACACCGCAGCCGCCGGGGCCCGGGGCGCCGCGCAGAGGGGCGCACCCACGGCCCCGTGGCATGGACAATGCCCCGGGTTTAGCAGGAGGGGATACGGTAGCTCGTTGGTAGGGAACTGATGATTATGCGCAAAACCCAGCCGCCGCACTGGGCGCGCGGCCCGATTATGGCCCCCATGGGGAGACTGCCCACGAACGCAACACATGCAGAAAACGGACAAAGGGCACGAGATCGGAAAGGACATTGAAAAATGCTGCGTTGAGAACCAGCCCGAAAGCGAATCGCACATGGGCCCCCCGGCTAGCGCTGAATTTGGTGAAATCCGGCGCTGGCCCGAGCACCCCGCAACTTACAGGATATGTTCACGGATAAAATTTGCGAAGATGCTCCCCGATGTTCCAGGAGGGATTGGAGCCCGTCAGCGGGGTCCCATCCTCTGGCCCAGTCTTACCCGAGCCAGCGGGAGACACCGATCACCAGGAAGGGGCCTTCCCACATGGGGGAAAGTTTATTCTTTCCAGCACGTGTGAGGACACGGCGGCGGACTAGGTCCCTGACCTGGAGTGATCGGGCCCGGACCTTACGCTGATGATAGCGCTTGAGGCTCTGCTGGTAATGAGCGACGCGGAGCGAGGTGCGCCGCATGCGTTCTTCGAGGAAGTCGAGGTTGTCGTGCTACATGTTGTCATGGTCGAGGTCATCGTTGTAGCTGTTAACGCCAAAATTTGGTAAGGCCCTGTATCAGATTCGGTCAAAGGAGAGATTGCAGTCAACTGACAGAGAAGAGATCGGAATCGAGAAAGAGCCGTGAAGACCGTTACTTGGAAGTTATTTGCTATACCTATTAATTAGGCAGGTGTTTATTTTTAGGAAACCTGACCTCGTGTCCGGTCAGGATTAGTTAGCGTTTTTTCTGTTATAGATAGGAAATCTTGTATCGTGTCCTATCAGGACTATGTCGACTCGGGGTATATATACGTATGCCCAGGTGCCTTGTAAATATATCACAACGATCAATACAAACTTCGGCGCATCGCCACCCCTTCGACGGGATCCTGCTTCTCGAGCCGGGCTGCATCGGTTAGGTCCGAACTCCTGCGAGAGGGTAAGTCTCGTCACCCCGGCTACCTATCGGCTAGGACTTCCTCGGTTAGGTCCGATATTCTAGTCGGTCTATGGTAGTCGGCTTACCACGATATATCTACTCTATCTATGGCTGCATCAGTTCAGTTTGACCTCATAGATTGATTAGGTATATCACATCACGTGTGCGTAGATCGTATCGGCTTACTGGGAGCTGTTTATCATCAGTTTGTGCTGCATCGGTTAGGTCCGACCCTACTAAACTGTTAGTGATAGATTGGATCCTGATAAGTCGATGCTTTATGCGCAGGCGTCTTATCGGGTGCATAGCCGGTAAGTTATCTTCATCACGATCGCATCATATTTATCGGCCCATTGACGGTATCGCTATCATCGGTCGGTCTGTGCTGCAACGGTTGGGTCCGATCTACGAGACTGACGATAATATCTTTACTCTTGATGAACCGATGGGTGTTATGAAGATGGTGTTATCGGAGTGCTTAGCCGATAAGTTTATCTTTTGAAGCCGACTATATTTATTCATTGTCTTATTTTACAATCATCCTGTTTGATAGTCGGCTGGATCAAACGTCTATCATTTATGTCATTACACGCCTTATCATATTCTTGCCTATATTATTGTTATGATCGGTTAAGGGCTAGCCGATTGGTTTATTCTGCCGATCCAAGTGTAAGCACAAGCAGGTTCCCGGGCACGACCCCAGACGAGATCCCGGACACGAGCTTAGGTAAGGACCCGGGCACGAGCCCGGACAGCAGATGAAGACCCCGGGAGCCGATAGGAGCAAGGGCCTGGGCACGGGCATATTTTCATGACAATGCCAGTAACACTAAACCATGATCGGCTAGAGTTTATTTGATTTACTTATTTACGCATCCTGTTTATTTTACCGTGTTTATAGCCGGTTTTTGAGTATCCCTTCAATGATCGGCTAGCGCAATACTTGTTCATTATTATACTACTGCTCCTGCCGTCATCGGTTTTAAGCCGATGTATAAGTGCTACAGTGCTTATCGGCCATCGGCCGATGCGATGAGTCCAAGCCGGCTTCCAGCCGATTGGCTCACGAATTTAACATTACTGTCTCCTTATCAATTACAGGGTCAAATTGACTGGCACGCCTGCGAACCTCAAGACTTTAGGACCTGCACTGGAGTAAAGCAAATCTCCCAGGCCTTCGCGTGTCACCAAGACACCGGACCAGGTCCTCGGCGATTCTCGGCATCAACAGTAGCGTTGTACCTGGGGAGAGCCGAAGGTGAGCTCTGATGGCAGAACGGCGGGGTGAGGTCGTCGGACCCCTCGTCGGAGTCCCGCGGACGATGACCTCCTGCCATGGAGCGTGCCGGCGTTGGGGACGCCGGCGTGCCGCCTGGGAGTGAAACTCCCCCTACCTGACGCGCCAGCTGTCGGAGGAGGGAACTCCAACCGCAGGGAGTCTGGGGACCCCCCCCTTTGAGGTTCGGCCAGGGGAGTGGCTCACAGGACGGCTGCGGCGTCTGGTCAATGGCACGAAAGGGAGATAGAAGAAGTAGACAGGTTCGGGCCGCGCAGAGGCGTAATACCCTACTCCTGTGTGTATCTGCTATGTGAGTGATGAATGCGGTTTGTTCTTACAAGATGTTCTTTTGGGGTGCTCAGGAGCTAGCCCTAACTTGGGAACTAAGTCTCTCTAGAAGCTGAACTCAACTGCCGAAGCCCAAAAAACTCTCCAGAAGCTCCAGAAGCTCTTTAGAATCTCCTCTCAAGCTCCCCTTTTCCTGCTGGCATGGATCCTCCTTTCATAGTCCAAGGGGAGTCCACAGTGCCACACACATGCCAAGAGAAAGCTTTTCTAGGTACGATACGTCTTGTCGCACGCACGCGGCCGCCTGCTGAGCCGCGCCGGAGGCACATCTAGTCATCGCCTCGCTCGGCTGCTGCGGGCGGCTAGGTTATGAAGATGTGACAGCGCACGCCATCGCTGCCAGAGCGTGGAAAACTGAATCCCGCTTAGTCAAACATTCTCTGACTGCACAGGGAGCGGGCCCACGGTGGGCCATCATGAGAGTCCACGCGTGTCTGAGTGGGCGATAGGCGCGACACGCCCCGTCGCCTCGTCATTAATGCAGGTAGTTGGAGAGTTGATCCGCTCGAGTCAGGCTCGTGCCCGGGGCAGAGAGCTCATCGAGCCCTCCGCGCGCACAAGGCGCCGAGTTCCTCGGGGACCGAGGCTATGAGTCCTGGGCTCGGGAAGCGTGCCCCGGGACCGGGAATGCCCTGGTAATGTGCCCCGGGAACGCGACCCGGGACCGAGCCAGGGGTTCCGGGACCGGGAGGCGAGACCGGGGCCCGCGGATGTCCCAGTAATGCCCCCGGGAATGTGCCCCGGGACCGAGCCTATGGGTCCCGGGACCGGGGGGCGAGACCCGGGGCCCGGGAATGTCCCCGGGCCACGGGGCCCGAGGTGGATGCGAGCGGTCGTCGCGACGCGCCCAAAGAAGGTGCACCCGGGCCCGGACAGTGCTCGGGCCCCAGGCACTTAGCGGGAAAATGGCCGTAGCCGGCCGTCACTTGTGCAGAATGTGGGCCCCGGAGGAGCTGACGTGGCCGAAGATCCATGCGTCCCCGAGGTATGTGGGGCCCCCAGTCCCGTTTCGCCGACAAGAGTATCTTCCCCAATAATCCCCAAAAACCCCCCATGCCACCCTAAAAATTTTTGGTGATAACTAGAGTGCGTCGTGGTCACCCGCATCCCTCTCCAAGCTCCAAGGGCGACGACACCCTCCATGGATCTCGCCAGCGACTGCAGCAAGCTTCGAAGCCGCTGGGCCGACCTCTGTATCCACCTTGGAGTGCTCGTCGCTCGCCGCACCACGCTTCGACGCTGCCGATGGCCCAAGCTCCATCCCCCCATTCTCGAGCTCGTTATCTAGATCTGGGGCCCGGCGGCGGCGCCCACGCCCGTCATCGTCGCGGATGTTGGGGGATCCGCGATATCATCGTGGCCGCCAGCAGCAGCATCGAGGCTGATGGTAACGGGGTGCCCGATCTTCCATTAGGTAAGGATAACTCTCGATTTGGTGGAGAATCGACACTCTCGATCCGGTTTCTGATCACCAAGACCCGAACCCTGTAATCGCAGTACCACGTCTCCTCTCGTTACCAACCATGCGCTGCCCAGTTGACCTCGCTATGAAGGCTAATCCCTGTATGCGAACCGAAAAACACAAGCAAGAATAAGAAAGATTGCAACTCAACTTACAGATGAATGATTATACTCTCGAAGTTGGGGTCTCACAAGCCGATAAACGGCGAAACTGTTCACAGACAGATTAATCTAAACAAAACCCACCCTAAACGGCGGTGGCTACTGAATATATATGAGTTAGGACGTCCTAGGATGAGGGTTTGCCCTATGAGAGGCGCACTCCTCATGGGTTTAGCCCACGACACAAATACAAAGCTCAAAGGCCCAAACTGACTCGGATAGGAAAAATAATGCAACTTATTTCAATGATTCTGGACCGCTCAGGAGGAATTTTGGCATGAAACCAAAACCATCTGAAAGTAGGCTTCATAAGCTTTCCAACAAGTGCTTGTAGGCCCTGTAACTCCTTCTGGATCAAAAGTTATGGCTGTTTGAAGTTGATGCTGTCTCCCAGCCCGAAACTGAACCGGTCTCGGAAATAGGAGACCTTGCACTTGTTGTCTCCACTTTAATATTTGGTTTCTTGAGCTATTATCCATGGTCTTCTCCTAAGTTACTAATAACAATAATCATCACAAGAATTAAATAGTATGCCATTCGTAGAAATATTTCCATGTAAGCTTAGGAATGCATTCACCTGGCGATTAAGTTAACGGGCACGTGTGCGAGTAATTGGTCCTTGGATCTGTGGCGCATCTTGTTCAATATGAGGAGGTTGTAAGTGTGTATCTAAAGAAGTGATGTCCTCATCAGAGCGGAGCAGCTCGCGTCGTCGTCTTCTAGGGTGTGTTTGTATCTTTTGGAAGGGATTAGAAGTTCAGACGTGAGAGTTGATGGAGGGATTGGTCATGAGTTTTATTTTTACTTCTAAGCTTTGGTGCTAGAGATGAGAATCATGGAGAGTCTGGGTGCGAATTGAATTTTAAGTGAGATGTACAGCTCAGATTGATCTCATCATATTTAGTGGGGCAATTCCCTCCTAATTACCACACCTGCGAGGGATTGAAAAGGTGGGAGTTTGCTCCTCTTCCTAATCTCTTCTAAAACTCACACACCCACCACCCAAACAGCGGACTTAACAGCCTTCATCCCTTAAACTCTCTTTCCCTCTTAACAATTTCCTCCAACCAAAACCAAACACATCATGTCGTGAAGGAGGGAGAAATTTGGATATATGCCATCGCAAAAAACTGGTTTCGCTAGAATAACATTTCTCAATTGGGATTCAATAAAATGCCACTTTCAACCGGGGCCTCATAATTAAATGTGAATATATAATTTGGTAGGAGATGGACCCACTATAGAATGTAAATTTGCAGATGAGTAATTATATAATGAAGATAGTGGAGGCATTCCTAGCCCTATTGCTCTTAACTATATACATAGTTCTGCTCAAGGGACAAGTCACTGAGTTTGAGGCTTCTTGAGGTTCTTCATGTGAAGTCTTATGTTTTTTCCCATTCATTTCTCAAGCTCATAACCTTTTTGGTCCTGGTGCAAAGTCAAAATACACATGAAACAGAGAGTAGTGTACTTACTACACTAGTAATATACCCGTGCTAACACTACGATAATAATTAATATTACGAATAAAACAACCAAAAAGATATTGGGACTATATATGTTTAACTTAGTATTCACTCAATATCCACGACATCATCCAGAAACATTCTTCGCTAAAAGTATAGGTACTGCTACTCTAAAATGACTTAAGCCATCTAACCATTTGTTGTCATCATGATTAATTGGAACAAGGCTACAAAACAACTAAAATGTGAAAGGACACTTCAACAATTTATTTTACATGAAAAATTAAATATTGGCTTTATTATCTACCACTGTTCACTGGTTCAGGACGTTTTTATACACAATATTCCTAATGCTCTTTCCTATAGGGTATATTTCTTTCTCTTCCCTCACCTTAAAACTATTTTATGGGTTTGTTTCATTTGTTTTATGCTCTTCAATCGATTGGGCAATCCTGATGTACGTGATGCAATCCTGACACCACCGCCCATGACGACGACGATGATTTCCCTGCAGTGGCTGTGCTCTAGCGACATCACCGCCGGCCCAGCGGCGGGAGACTATGCGTCACCACGCGCTCGACCATGACCTCGAGCCATGTCGGAGCTGATGTAAGTATAAATGAACATGGCGTTGCTTTTGTTACTTGACTTATTTCGATACAACCAGTAATTATTAAAAACAAGTAATATATAATGAAGAATTTTTTCTACCAGAAAAATATATGCTAGACTAATCAGTCTATATATAAATATACATAGGACATACTTGATAACTTGAAATAACCTGCCCAATTAATTTTTCTTTGAGTAAACTCACGAGGTTACAACAACTTAATATGTAGTGTCATGTATGTGCACAAAACTTGAGAATAAACAAGTGTAACACTTGAAAAGAAATGTGTTTTTGAAACCAAGAATCTAACAATTTAGTATTTTAGTGCACAAATTGACATAGACTAGATGCAGACGAGTATGTTTTATGATGTCAATATGCCATCAGGTAGCATTAGCGCGATATTACTTAGAGTTTTGCATGTTCATCTATAGACACTGACAGGTATATAATAATTAAGTACTCATTCAAATTGCACCACACAGTTTAGATTTTTTTTCTTCACCATCGATTCAAATCTAACCAAAATATAAAAAATTTACATAGTAAAATTTAATTTACTTTTAATTACTAAAATGACTAAAATCAAGTATGCTTACATAAAACTACGCAAGTATATTACAAAATAAGTACTTAGAAACTGAATCTGTGTAGCAAAAATGCTTGAAATAGTTATTACACTAAACACTCGCATCTTAAGTTATTCCGATCAAAATCGCAACAAATCTTCCACATTTGTTACAGACGTAAGCTCACTTCTTAACTTCTTACAACTATATTACCACACTACCATGTTGGTTGCACCAGCGCGTTCACTTCTCAAACTCTTGTATTAAATTACACCACCCGTCAAACTTGATACCCTGAATGCATTTACTCTTTTTCTCCTTTCATTGAACCACACAGATTTCTCGAATTACAATATTGACTAGATACAGGTTTCTTGGCAGAATTAGCAATATCAACTAGGAACAGGTCTCTTGAAGATTCTAGTTTTTCCCAAGCAGATTGATCTGTGTTTGACCCTCTTGAAAAGGGTTTCAGACTCGGTCGATCAGAATACTGACCATAGTTTTCGGCTGCTTGAACCCAATGAACCCTTCATAATCTCGTTAAATTTCAAGCTTTTTAACATCCTCACGCAGAATTTCATAAATATCAGAACATTGCGGTGGTCTGCTTGCTGAGATATTCCATGGCAACTCTATATCATTCAAACACTTAGACCTGTCAGTAGGTACATCGCGCTAATGGGAACGAGCGACTACGCACGGCTTGGGTCTATTTCATTGCATTGAGCATGACAGAAGATTCTGAGGATATGGCATACAGATTCAACTGATCTTTCATGCCGTAAAATCCAGTATATAGGCAAACCTGAGATTTGGAGTGAGGGCGTTCAGGGAGACTTCGTAGCTCACCATGATCTTCAGAATAAGGTTGGCGATCAAAGGGCATCCACATCTAGAAAAAATGGCATGTATCAACAACTCAACATATTTTACAGATATAATAGTTTTCTTTTCTTCACTAGCTAAGTAATACTCCTAACTGTTAAGTCCGCTTGCTCACTATAATGCTATATAAAATGCTTAGCACTCGTTCTTCAAAAATACAGAGTCCAGTCATGCACACAAAGAGAGTTGAGAGCTCTTTTATTTTTCTTAATTGGCACCATGTTACACCCCAGCATGGAACCTCAGTTGAAGGCAGAACTAGGTGTGCTTATATTAACGCCGTCAGAACTATTTTACTTTTGCTTTGGTGGCACCTGTTACACAGTACGGAACCTCGGTTTCAAGGCGGAATTAGTCGGTGTACTTTTAGCTGAAATAGAATCAAGCAAATAACTATATACTGGGAAATAGTAGGCAGACTGCAATACGCATCTACATAAAATCAGTTGACAAGCACTGTCATAGCACCATAGCCAACCGAAAGAGAACTATTGGCCCCCACCCCCCACCACCCACAAATCCCCCTACAATGACATAGGTAGATTAGATAGTTTTCACATTGCGAAATTAACTGCAAGTGACAAACTTACATGCAATTCCAGCGTTTCAAGCAAAGGAGCAGCTTCCAGGAGGCAGGCAAAATCAAAACATATCAGCTTTCCTTGTCCGCACGCAAAAAAGTCAACTCCAATCTCAAGTGTTTTAAATACATAAATTTTACAGTCTTCTCTGGCAAGTATCCTCTGACAAACACAACATGAAAAAAAGAAAATCACAGCAATCAATGCCATAACTTATACAGGGATGGGTGCAGATGCATTGCGAAAATGGAAAACTGAGTTTGTGTCACAAACCTTGAGTTCTGAACAGTTTACTGTCAGCATTTCAAGACGAGGCAGAGTACTTGGAAGTTTAGTGAAGATATATTCAAGAGCAGCATGCATATCTGATAACTTCATCCAGACATTTGTCATCAACAAAGGTCCGGGAGGTGCTAAAGGTATCAGTGGGCCTTCATACTCAAGTTTTGTCAAACCAAAATTTAACTCTATCTCTTGAAGCATTGTGCAACTCTCGACTTGTAAATGCTTAAGCTGGTTAAAAGGGTGAGATGTCCGCAATCTTGTAAGCATTCAACAATTAATAATACCAAGATATTCCAAGGACTTGCAGTTTGAGACCAAAGTCTGCATATCTTCATCACTAACATTTGTGTATACTAATTTAAGTTTTTGAAGGTTCCAAAAACCCTTGAAATTCATCGGCACCTTTAGAGAAACAGAGCTAAGTTTCAATGCTTGCAATTGCATGCTGTTAGCGGCACTGAAAAGCTCAAAAGGAAAGCTATATGGTGCCTCTTTAGGACAGTGAGGTCTGAAATCAAGAATAAGTTGTTTTGTCTTTGAAACAGCAAAGTTCAGCCACCTATCTATATGGTCTGCATGTTCGTTTTCTAAATCAAAAAAAAGACTGCCATTGTTTGAACTCTAGACACTGTGTTGCTTTAAGACAGAATTGACCTCTCATGAAAAGGTTTCTTGTATTTAACCTCAGACCATTGGGAGTCAGACACCTATTGAGAATGATAATGCTTTTGAAAAGCACTGAAGAAATCTAAATACCAAGTTTTCTTGGGAACACCAAATATTTTTCCAGTGGTTTGATAACACACTTGTCCTTGCAGCCTCTTTTAATGGCAAAAGTGATATGATACGACTCAATATATCCTGTAATCAGAAAGCAATAGTATTACTTATAGATATTCCACAGAAACAAACATACAAAATTGCTCTGCCAAGTAACATGCTACATGCAGGAGAAACATAGAGCACTACAAATCTATGTAGATTCGAGTTTGAGATCTCATACCGTGTGTAAGTCGCTCAAGTGAATCCTTGGTCTCTTTCTTTCCAGCATTACACCATTCAGGCGTTGTTTGAAATTCTCGCCCTTTCTCTCTGCCATTCGACTATATAAAACTCTATCTGCATGGAAAATATTGAGAAGAGCATCAATGTACGCACGTGAATATTTGGCCATACAACAAGAGACGTATATTATCAGTCCACTCCAAAAGCCAGAACAGTTCAATATTCCATGTAACCTATTGGCATAAATCCAGGCATTATCAGATTGAATGTTATCTGAAACATATCATCCTCGTTGGCTTGATGCTTCAGTTACTATTATTACATACAAACAAGGCAAGGATTTATGTTTTTCTTCAAAAGACTTTAAGGCAACCCAAATAAAGTTACTTATAGAAGCTATCAAATCGGAAAGTGTTATTTGTCAAATCAACTGAGATTGCAAAAAGGGAGGGATGCAAAGTGTGCAGACCCAGCTTCGGTGCGGTAACCCCGCCCCCGGCGGTAGGGGAAACCCTACTGCAGAGTATGAATGACACCCTCGCCAGAAGCTATTTACTGTAAATCCAACACAGCAGAGAAGCAGGAGTAGAGAAGCAGAAGCAGATCTGATCTAATTAACCTCAGTTGGTGCCTTTCGTGGCTTATTCCAAAGTAGTATATTTGCAAGATGTTATTTTTTTCGATATGCTAAGGCCGTGGGGAAGAAAAATGTTGATATTTTGGGAATAAGAGGAATACCTGAGACGCCGGAAGACGTGATTGTCGATGCAGGAATCTCGCAAGTAGCAGGAGGAAGAAGAAGACCTATGATCTTATTTATTCATGTGCTACTCCGAAACAGAGAAGTACTTGAAAACACAAATGTACTCGAAAACTGACATGCAATTGGAGAAATTTTCCAACTTGGTCGCAGCCCGTTCGCTCGTCACTGGCTGAAACGGACACTACAAATTAAATTAAAGTACGGCTCAGTTTACCTGATCCTTCACAACTCTACTTCGGCTTCCACCGTTGCTCCGCGCCCGGCCGACCTCAAGCGCCGCTGTGCTCTGCTCCGCTGCCGGCCTAGCTCCCGCGCCGCGGCGACCTTCTGCCGGACTCCCGCGCTATCACCGCTCCGCCGCTCGAGGCTCGCGAGTAGCGTGCCAGCGCACCTGAGGACGCCTGGGTATTCAGATATGTGGAGATTGGCGAAAATGGAAGAAGGTTAGGGATTGAAATTTTATTACTTTTTGAACCATCTAAATTTTAAAAATAAAATCTCTAAAAATTTATTATCAGTGCCACCGTGTCTAACGTGGTAGACTCAGTGTTTTGGAAGACGGAATATAGATATCGGACAGAGATGGTGTACCGTCATATGATTAATCGGAATAGGGTTGAATAATCAAAATTTAACAAAAAATTGACGTTCACTTATTTTATAATATTATGTCCTACTTTGGAGATTTAAATGCATACGACTATATAAATCAAATACGTTCATACTAATTTTTTCAATTAAACAATCATAGCTTGATATTATATAAAAGTATTGCTTCCGAGACTCATGGTTGTTGTTAGTGAATGAACACCGGGAGCGGGGATCGGATCAAGCTCCCTTTGGGTTTGGCCGGGGGAATGAAGTTCCTCAGTTGCCTCCGAAATGGAACAAGGTGGACACCAAAAGTTTTTGACAGGTTCGGACCGTCCAGGGATGTAATTTTCTATTCCTGTGTGTTGTATTATGCTCTGTTTTCTGTTCAAAAAAGTCCGCCTCATGGTCTCGGATCTCCCCTTATACATCTTGAGGGTACCACAATGACCGAACTAAAGGGATGGGCGTCAAGATTTACACCATAGATTATAGCTAGGTTAGAAGATGTGCACGTCCTACCGGGCGTGTCGCTAGGAGTTGGTAGTTATCCTCCATCGGGCTCTGCGCTCTTCTATCTGGGCCCCCATAAAGCAGAAGCGCCGCAGGGGGGGCGAGGGGCGAGGGGAAGGCCGTGGGTGCCTGCCATGTGCCCTAGGCGTCGTCCCCTCTCACGAGAAGGAGTTTGATGGAGAAGATATCGACCATCATTGCCGTTCCATGGTCCAACTTGTCAGCATCTAGGCGGAGTGGGTGGAAAGTGATGGGGCCAAGCAGGCCGTCCGGAGTCAACCAAGCCATCTGACAACCCATGCCACCTGACAATCTGCACAGGACTTCGATTGACAGGTGACATGGCTTGTCTTATCTACCATGCTGCATGTCTCGGCGGGAAAATATCGGTCACATTGCCCTTCCTTGGAAAGGCGCGTGAAGGATGACAGGGCGGCCCCGCCCCGGCGCATTAAATGCCCCGGTAGCCCTTTGGCCCCCGAGCACTTCTCTATAGCACCGCGTGGGCCGTGAGCAGTGGCGAATCCAGGATAAAAATGGAGTATGGGCTCAAAGTCTACGTCTAAGTCTAAGCCAAAATCAATATACATCATCAATTAGAAAAATATACACAAGAGACAAGGTATATACACAAGAGAGAAGTACCCTGTGTGTCTTAGATAGTGAAAAGAGAATTTTTTTAGACCTTAGCAAAGAGTGAAGTGAGCACTGAGAGTAACAAATGAATGGTAGGAGTAAACAAGTATTAATGAAAAGAAACAACATACCACTAAGTCGAAGCGATTCGTTCACGAGGCAAGAATACTTAAGGCTTGAAAACGCTTCATGATTATATTATTATCGATACTTTTGAATATCTCTCGCTCAGTGTAGCATACCATCAAACCATTATACCAATCATCTGATATCTTATTGCGCAAATTTGTCCGCAAATTTGTCTTGATAATTTGCAGATCTACCAATAAATTTTATAAATTATAAATCCCCTCAATAGACAAATATATTAGAGAGTAGAGACTAGAAGTCTAGAATTAAAAAGATCGAAAAAAATGTCACTGATTGTTGCCTTGGAGCTGGGCCGCGCCTGCTGCCGCCGCCTCCGACTGCTGCTGCTTGCCGCCGGCCTCGCCTGCTGCTGCCGCCGCCGCCACGCCGCGCTGCTGCTTGCTACCACCGCCGCTGCTACTGCCTGCCTGCAAACGCACACACGGGGAGAGAGACTCCAACCCTAAGCCAACGTATTAATGGGCCCGGATTTCCAAATGGGCCAATCACTTAATCCGGCCCAACCAATGGCGAATCCTAGCCTGTCCCTGTTCTTCTTCTTGTTAGCTCCCGACGCCTTGTTTCTTCCTCTTCTCGCCTTGTTTCTTCCTCCTTCATCCAGTGGCGAATTTAGATACATATATACTGAAAATTTTTTGCAAAAATTGGAAGTTAGGCTAGAGCCTGATGAAGCCTACCCCTTGATCCGCCCCTGGCCGTGGGTGCTCGGGGGCAACCTTCTCGGGGTTGTCCATCCGTCCGGAGCGAATCTGGACAAATCCTTGGTCGGGAACCCGAGCTCCCGACCCCAGGGGATGGGGGAGGGGGGAGGGGGGGGTGCATGGCTCTCTTGGCAGATTTACGCTAGCCTCCTGAGCTTGGGGAATAGGTGCCGTGGCACCTGGCTTCCCCGTGCGCACGATGCGGGAAACCCTGGTTCCCATATCACCGATAGTTGTATACCAAATGGTGACAATTTGGATCATATTACATAAATAAAACATTAAAAAATGTAACAGAACGTAAAAGACGCTAAACAAGATCCTAAAAGATAAATTTGTTAATTTGAATCATCATCAAACAATATATGGATGATTAAACGGAAAATGGCCTATTGACGACTAAAAACATAGTTTTGGCGTTCAGAAAGATAATTATAGACCGCATCATGTTAACGGAACGGTTTTCAATGTATCTATATTCGGCCAACTTATTTTTCACAACACTGGGTAGAACAACACTCCCATCACCCTAACTGCTCGTAGTGTGACAGTATTGTTCTGCCACATCAAAAGGTTCAGATTTGAAAATACGTTTTCGAAAAGTTTATTTTTAAAAATAAAAATTAAAAGAAATAAAAAGATTGTACAAATTGCCATGGCCCATGTGAGGATGGGGTAGGAAAGATGGGACGTTGGGCCTTGGGCCGTCTATGGACTTATGGAAAATGTTCATGCTGACAGTCAACAAGTATGGTAAGAGCATCTTCCTCAATAACCCCCATGCCACCCTAAAAATTTTTGGTGATCAAAAACCACTGCCAGCTGCATGAATCAAAAACCACTGCCAGCTGCATGAATCAAACACCACCGCCCATGACGACGACGATGATTTCCCTGCAGTGGCCGTGCTCCAGCGACATC
Organism: Oryza meyeriana var. granulata; assembly: GCA_003991445.1. Classification (NCBI taxonomy): domain Eukaryota; kingdom Viridiplantae; phylum Streptophyta; class Magnoliopsida; order Poales; family Poaceae; genus Oryza; species Oryza meyeriana. The sequence goes on along the minus strand of RYFJ01003003.1, from coordinate 60,945 downwards.
ACCGCCGGCCTAGCGGCGGGAGACTATGCGTCACCACGCGCTCGACCATGACCTCGAGCCCTGTCGGAGCTGATGTAAGTATAAATGAACATGGCGTTGCTTTTGTTACCTGACTTATTTCGATACAACTAGCAATAATTAAAACAAGTACATATATAATGAAGAATTGTTTTCTACTAGAAAAATATATAATGTTAGGACTAATCAGTCTATATATAAGTATACATAGGACAACTTCATAACTGAAATAACCTGCATTAATATTTTTCTTCGAGTAACTCATGGTACAATAACTTTAATATATAGGTGTCATATAGTGCAAGAACTTGAGAATCAAACATCCAAGTGTAACAACTTGATAAGAGAGTGTGTTTTGGTATAAGAACTAACAATTTAGTATTTTGGTGCAACAAACTGACTATAGATATGCTAGATGAGTATTTTTCATGATGTCAATATGCCATCAGGTAGCAATTCTACGGATATTACATCACAGTTTTGCATTTAATCTATAAGAATTGCGTTTATAATAATTAGGTTACTCATTCAAATTGCACCACCAGTTTAGATTTTTTTTTTCTTCACCATCGATCTCAAATCTCAACCAAAATATAAAAATTTACATAGTAAAATTTAATTTACTTTTAATTACTAGAATGACATAGAATGACAAAAATCAAGTATGCTTACATAAAACTACGCAAGTATATTGCAAAATAAGTACTTAGAAACTAAATGTGTGTAGCAAAAATGCTCGAACTAATCAAGTTGTTACACTAAAACGCTCGCATCTTAAGTTTATTGCATCAAAATCGCACCATCTTTCCAATTTGTTACACACGTATGCTCACTTCTTAGCTTCTTATACTATATTACACCCACCTACCATGTTGTTGCACTAGCGCATTCACTTCTCAAATTCTTGTATTAAATTACACCCACCCGCCAAATTGATATACCCTGAATGCAATTTACTCTTTTTCATCCTTTCATTGAACCCACAGATTTCTCGAATTACAATATTGACTAGATACAGGTTTCTTGCAGAATTAGCAATATCAACTAGGAACAGGTCTCTTGAAGATTCTAGTTTCTCCCAAGCAAGATTGACTGTGTTTGACCCTCTTGAAAAGGGTTCCAGACTGGTCCGATCAGAAATAGCTAACCATAGTTTTCGGCTCTTGAACCCAATGAAACTCCATAATCTCGTAAATTTCAAGCTTTTTAACATCCTTATGCAGAATTTCATAAATATCAAGAACATTGCGGTGGTCTGCTTTGCTGAGATATTCCATGGCAACTCTATATCCATTCAAACACTTAGACCCTTCAGTAGGTACCATCAGCGCTAATGGAGGACGAGCGACTACCGGCCTTGGGTCTATTTTCATTGCATTGAGCATGACAGAATTTCTGAGGATATGGCATACCAGCTCCAACTGATCTTTCACGCCGTAAAATCCAGTAATATAGGCAAACCTGAGATTGGAGTGAGGGCGTTCAGGGAGACTTCGTAGCTCACCATGATCTTCAGAATAAGGTTGGCGATCAAAGGGCATCCACATCTAGAAAAATGGCATGTATCAACAACTCAACATATTTTACAGATATAATAGTTTTCTTTTTCTTCACTAGCTAGGTAAATACTCCTAACTGTTAAGTGCCTTGCTTACTATAATTGCTATATAAATGCTTAGCACTCGTTCTTCAAAAAAATACAGAGTCCAGTCATGCATACAAAGAGAGTTGAGAGCTGTTTTATTTTTCTTAATTGGCACCTTGTTACACAGCATGGAACCTCAGTTGAAGGCAGAACTAGGTTGTGCTTATATTAACGGTCCAGAACTATTTTACTTGTGCCATAGAATCAAAGCGGGGTGGATGAAGTAGCATCAAGCATCGGGTATTCTCTGTGACAAGAGGGTACCACAGAAGCTAAAAGGCAAGTTCTATAGAACGACGATTAGATCGGCAATGTTGTATGGTGCAGAATGTTGGCCTACAAAAAGACGACATGTTCAGCAGTTGAGTGTTGCGGAAATGCGTATGCTACGTTGGATTTGTGGTCATACAAGAATGGATCGAGTCCGGAACAATAATATACGTGATAGGCTAGGGGTAGCACCAATTGAAGAGAAGCTTGTCCAACACCGGTTGAGATGGTTTGGACATGTCCAGCGGAGACCTCCAGAGGCACCAGTGCATAGTGGAATCTTAAGGCGCGACAGTGACGTTAGGAGAGGCAGGGGAAGACCAAAATTGACATGGGAGGAGGCAATAAAAAGGGACTTGAAAGGATGGAATATACCCAAGGATTTGTCTTTGAATAGGTCTGCTTGGAAAGCAGCCATTTACGTGCCTGAACCTTGTTTTGCGGCTCCTGTTGGGTTTCAACTCTAGCCTACCCCAATTTGCTTGGGACTGAAAGGCTTTGTTGTTGTTGTTGTTGGTGGTGGTGGGCACCTGTTACACAGTACGGAACCTCGGTTCAAGGCGGAATTAGGTTGTACTTTTAGCTGAAATAGAATCAAGCAAATAACTATATACTGGGAAATAGTAGGCAGACTGCAATACTGCATCTAACATAAAATCAGTTGACAAGCACTGTCAATAGCACAATAGCCAACCAAAAGAGAACTATTGGCCCCCACCCCCCCACCACCCACAAATCCCCCTACAATGACATAGGTAGATTAGATAGTTTTCACATGCGAAATTAACTGCAAGTGACAAACTTACATGCAATTCCAGCGTTTCAAGCAAAGGAGCAGCTTCCAGGAGGCAGGCAAAATCAAACATATCAGCTTTCCTTGTCCGCACGCAAAAAGTCAACTCCAATCTCAAGTGTTTTAAATACATAAATTTTACAGTCTTCTCTGGCAAAGTAGTCCTCTGACAAACACAACATGAAAAAAAGAAAATCACAGCAATCAATGCCATAACTTATACAGGGATGGGTGCAGATGCATTGCGAAAATGGAAAACTGAGTTTGTGTCACAAACCTTGAGTTCTGAACAGTTTACTGTCAGCATTTCAAGACGAGGCAGAGTACTTGGAAGTTTAGTGAAGATATATTCAAGAGCAGCATGCATATCTGATAACTTCATCCAGACATTTGTCATCAACAAAGGTCCAGGAGGTGCTAAAGGTATCAGTGGGCCTTCATACTCAAGTTTTGTCAAACCAAAATTTAACTCTATCTCTTGAAGCATTGTGCAACTCTCCACTTGTAAATGCTTAAGCTGGTTAAAAGGGTGAGATGTCCGCAATCTTGTAAGCATTCCACAATTAATAATACCAAGATATTCCAAGAACTTGCAGTTTGAGACCAAAGTCTGCATATCTTCATCACTAACATTTGTGTATACTAATTTAAGTTTTTGAAGGTTCCAAAAACCCTTGAAATTCATCGGCACCTTCAGAGAAACAGAGCTAAGTTTCATTGCTTGCAGTTGCATGCTGTTAGCGGCACTGAAAAGCTCAAAAGGAAAGCTATATGGTGCCTCTTTAGGCAAGTGAGGTCTGAAATCAAGAATAAGTTGTTTTGTCTTTGAAGCAATAGCAAAGTTCAGCCACCTATCTATATGGTCTGCATGTTCCTTTTCTAAATCAAAAAAGACTGCCATGGTTTGAACTCCTAGACCACTGTGTTGCTTTAAGACAGCATCGACCCTCTCACTGAAAAGTTGTTTATTTAACCTCTGACCATTGGGAGTCAGACACCTATTGCGATGATAATGCCGTGAAAGCACTGAATAAAATTTAAATACCAAGTTTTCTTGGGAACACCAAATATTTTTCCAGTGGTTTGATAATACACTTGTCCTTGCAGCCTCTTTTAATGGCAAAAGTGATATGATACGACTCAATATATCCTGTAATCAGAAGGCAATAGTATTACTTATAGATATTCAACAGAAACAAACATACAAAATTGCTCTACCAAGTAACATGCTACATGCAGGAGAAAGATAGAGCACTACAAATCTATGTAGATTTCAGTTTGAGATCTCATACCGTGTGTAAGTCGCTCAAGTGAATCCTTGGTCTCTTTCTTTCCACAATTACACCATTCAGGCGTTGTTTGAAATTCTCGCTCTTTCCCTCTGCCATTCGACTATATAAAACTCTATCTGCATGGAAAATATTGAGAAGAGCATCAATGTACGCACGTGAATATTTGGCCATACAACAAGAGACGTATATTATCAGTCCACTCCAAAAGCCAGAACAGTTCAATATTCCAAGTAACCTATTGGCATAAATCCAGGCATTATCAGGCAGAAGTAGAGAAGCAGAAGAAGATCTGATCTAATTAACCTCAGTTGGTGCCTTTGGTGGCTTGTTCCAAAGTAGTATATTTGCAAGATGTTATTTTTTTCGATATGCTAAGGCCGTGGGGAAGAAAAATGTTGATATTTTGGGAATAAGAGGAATACCTGAGACGCCGGAAGACGTGATTGTCGATGCAGGAATCTCGCAAGTAGCAGGAGGAAGAAGAAGACCTATGATCTTATTTATTCATGTGCTACTCCGAAACAGAGAAGTACTTGAAAACACAAATGTACTCGAAAACTGACATGCAATTGGAGAAATTTTCCAACTTGGTCGCAGCCCGTTCGCTCGTCACTGGCTGAAACGGACACTACAAATTAAATTAAAGTACGGCTCAGTTTACCTGATCCTTCACAACTCTACTTCGGCTTCCACCGTTGCTCCGCGCCCGGCCGACCTCAAGCACCGCTCTGCTCTGCTCCGCTGCCGGCCTAGCTCCCGCGCCGCGGCGACCTTCTGCCGGACTCCCGCGCTATCACCGCTCCGCCGCTCGAGGCTCGCGAGTAGCGTGCCAGTGCACCTGAGGACGCCTGGGTATTCAGATCTGTGGAGATTGGCGAAAATGGAAGAAGGTTAGGGATTGAAATTTTATTACTTTTTGAACCATCTAAATTTTAAAAATAAAACCTCTAAAAATTTATTATCAGTGCCACCGTGTCTAACGTGGTAGACTCAGTGTTTTGGAAGACGGAATATAGATGTCGGACAGAGATGGTGTACCGTCATATGATTAATCGGAATAGGGTTGAATAATCAAAATTTAACAAAAATTTGGCGTTCACTTATTTTATAATATTAGGTCCTTCTTTGGAGATTTAAATGCATACGACTATATAAATCAAATACATTCATACTAATTTTCTTCCCGACCCTGGCGGGGGGGGGGGAGGAGGGGGGGTGCATGGCTCTCTCGGTAGATTTATGCTAGCCTCCTGAGCTTGGGGAACAGGTGCCGTGGCATCCGGCTTTCCCGTGCGCACGATGCGGGAACAATCATAGCTTGATATTATATAAAAGTATTGCTTCCGAGACTCATGGTTGTTGTTAGTGAATGAACACCGGGAGCGGGGATCGGATCAAGCTCCCTTTGGGTTTGGCCGGGGGAATGAAGTTCCTCAGTTGCCTCCGAAATGGAAGAAGGTGGACACCAAAAGTTTTTGACAGGTTCGGACCGTCCAGGGACGTAATTTTCTATTTCTGTGTGTTGTATTATGCTCTGTTTTCTGTTCAAAAAAGTCCGCCTCATGGTCTCGGATCTCCCCTTATACATCTTGAGGGTACCACAATGACCGAACTAAAGGGATGGGCGTCAAGATTTACGCCATAGATTATAGCTAGGTTAGAAGATGTGCACGTCCTACCGGGCGTGTCGCTAGGAGTTGGTAGTTATCCTCCATCGGGCTCTGCGCTCTTCTATCTGGGCCCCCATAAAGCAGAAGCACCGCAGGGGGGGGAGGAGCGAGGGGAAGGCCGTGGGTGCCTGCCATGTGCCCTAGGCGTCGTCCCCTCTCACGAGAAGGAGCTTGATGGAGAAGATATCGACCATCATTGCCGTTCCATGGTCCAACTTGTCAGCATCTAGGCGGAGTGGGTGGAAAGTGATGGTGCCAAGCAAGCCATCCGGAGTCAGCCAAGCCATCCGACAACCCACGCCACCTGACAACCTGCACAGGACTTCGATTGACAGGTGACATGGCTTGTCTTATCTACCATGCTGCATGTGTCGGCAGGAAAATATCGGTCACATTGCCCTTCCTTGGAAAGGCGCGTGAAGGATGAGACAGGGCGGCCCCGCCTCGGCGCATTAAATGCCCCGGTAGCCCTTTGGCCCCCGAGCACTTCTCTATAGCACCGCGTGGGCCGTGGCCGTGGGTGCTCAGGGGCAACCTTCTCGGGGTTGTCCATCCGTTCGGAGCGAATCTGGACAAATCCTTGGTCGGGAACCCGAGCTCCCGACCCTAGGGGAAGGGGGGAGGGGGGAGGGAGGGGGGTGCATGGCTCTCTTGGCAGATTTACACTAGCCTCCTGAGGTTGGGGAACAGGTGCCGTGGCACCTGGCTTCCCCGTGCGCACGATGCGGGAAACCCTGGTTCCCATATCACCGATAGTTGTATACCAAATAGTGACAATTTAGATCATATTAGATAAATAAAACATTTAAAATATAACAGAAGGTAAAAGACGCTAAACAAGATCCTAAAAGATAAATTTGTTAATTTGAATCATCATCAAACAATATATGGATGATTAAACGGAAAATGGTCTATTAACGACTAAAAACATAGTTTTGGTGTTCAGAAAGATAATTATAGACCGCATCACGTTAACGGAACGGTTTTCAATGTATCTATATTTGGCCAACTTAACGGCCGTTACGGCTGTTTTCCACAACACTGAGTAGAGCAACACTCCCATCACCCTAACTGCTCGTGGTGTGACGGTATTGTTCTGCCACATCAAAAGGTTCAGATTTGAAAATACGTTTTCAAAAAGTTTATTTTTAAAAATAAAAATTAAAAGAAATAAAAAGATTGTACAAATTGCCATGGCCCATGTGGGGATGGGGTAGGAAAGATGGGACGTTGGGCCTTGGGCCGTCTATGGACTTATGGAAAATGTTCATGCTGACAGTCAACAAGTGTGGTAAGAGCATCTTCCTCAATAACCCCCATGCCACCCTAAAAATTTTTGGTGATCACCAGAGTGCGTCGTGGTCACCCGCATCCCTCTCCGAGCTCCAAGGGCAACGGCACCCTCCACGCATCTCGCCGGCGACTGCAGCAAGCTTCGAAGCCGCTGGGCCGACCTCTGTATCCACCTTGGAGTGCTTGTTGCCCGCCGCACCAAGCTTCGTCGCTGCGGATGGCCCGAGCTCCATCCCCCCATCCCTGAGCTCGTTATCTAGATCTGGGGCTTGGCGGCGGCGCCCACGCCCGTCGTCACGGGTGTTGGGGGATCTGGGATATCGTCGTGGCCGCCAGTGGCGGCATCGAGGCGGAGCAGCTCGCGTCATCGTCTTCGTAGGGTGTGTTTGGTAACTTTTGGAAGGGGACTAGAAGTTTAGATGAGGGAGTTGATGGAGGGATTGGTCATGAGTTTTATTTTTACTTCCAATCTTTGGTACTATAGATGAGAATCATGGAGAGTTCAGATGCGAATTGGATTTTAAGTGAGATGTACAGCTCAGATTGATCTCGTCATACTTAGAGGGGGAATTCCCTCCTAATTACCACACCCGCGAGGGATTGAAAAGGTGGGAGTTTGCTCCTCTTCCTAATCTCTTCTAAAACTCACACACCCACTACCCAAACAGCGGACTTAACAGCCTCCATCCCTTAAACTCTCTTTCCCTCTTAACAATTTCCTCCAACCAAAACCAAACACATCATGTCGTGAAGGAGGGAGAAATTTGGATATATGCCATCGCAAAAAAACTGGTTTCGCTGGAATAACATTTCTCAATTGGGATTCAATAAAATGCCACTTTCAAATGGGGCCTTAATTTATCTCACTTAGAGCACAAGCAATGTTGATTCTGGTATGTAAGCCAACCTTCCCCTTTTTCTCGTCTCTCCTCCACACATGTAAATGCACGATTTTCAAATTGGTACAATATGGTTCGATAAATTGTATCGTGGCCATGGTTATTGTCCAAAGTACTAGAGTTATTTAGTGTCCAACCAGTAGTTAATACCTTTAATCCCCTTTTAACCTCCTCAATCTTGTGAACACATTGTGATTGGACCTTTGTAGTGTTTGCCAATTCAATGTTTATTTGGAATGGACATTGAATTGAAGCTCAATAAATTCATCTATAAGGTGGTTACCAATAGACTCATAGAGATTGTTGGTTCTGTAATCCACAGTTATTAGGACCGGACCGGACCGGCGGTCCGACCGGAAAAAACCGGAACCGGAGAGTATAGCGGCTCGGTTCACTTAAAAGACCGCCCATGCAATCGAACCGTTAAAAACCGGTTGAACCGGCCGGTTTTTTACAAAACCGCTGAACCGGGCGGTTTTATTGGAACCGGCCGGTTTTTGTTTGTGGACGTTGTTACCCCCAATTTTTTTAGGATCACACAACTCAGGGAGGGGCAAAATCGTAAATGTCTAGTTTTTAGGGTCTTGCGGTCTTGCCTGCGCCTGCGTAGTGCGTTGCTTCTGTGGCAAAATAGATCGGCGGCGGCGGCAAGGTCTAGCGGGCGCACGGCGGTGGCAGCGGCGGCAAGGTGCAGCGGCCGGCGACGGCGGCGGTGTAGGCACACGCGCGGCGGAGGCGCAAGCGCAGGCGCACGGCGGCAGCGGCGGCGGCGGAGGCGCAGGCGCTGCAGCGGGCACACGGTGGCGGCGGCGGCGGCGGCGGCGGCGGTGGCAAGGTGCACGCGCGGCGGCGGCGGAGGCGCAGGCGAACGGCGGCGGCGGCGCAGGCGTTGCAGCGGGCGCACGGCAGCGGCAAGGCACGGCGGCAGCGGCAAGGCACAGGCGCTGCAGCGGGTGCACGGCGGCGGCGGCGGCAAGGGGCACGCGCGGCGGCGGCGGCTGAGGCACAGGCGCACGGCGGTAGCGGGCGCACGGCGGCAAGGCGCAGGCGCACGGCGGCGGCCGCGGAGGCGCAGGCTCACGGCGGCGGCGGCGGCGGCAGACTCTCTCGCCTCGCCTCGCCTCGTCTCCTTCCTCCGATGCGCGGAAGCTTCTAGAAACCCCTCCTCTTTGCTCTACTCCTTCCCGGTTGAGGATGCCACGCTGATCCCCTACCACCGTCGCTAGTGCGCGTGATGCTGGCGTCCAAGGTCTGGTCGAGGCTCGCGTCGCCGTCTTCGCCGCGCGCCTTGTGTTCTCCGGTAGCCGCAGCAGTGGCGAGGTCCCTCCTGCCGGTCTCTGGTATGCCGGCCCTGGAAAGGTCGCCGGCTTACCCCAGTGGCGGTGACGTGTAGCCCGGTGCCGCGCTGGCGGAGACTGGGTGTCGCTCGGCCGGTGCGCTGTGGCCGCTGCCGTGCTCTTCCTCTTCTTCGGGCAATGCCGCGTGAGTCTCCCTCACTAAAAATGTTTCCCCAAAAATGACAATTGAAATTCTAGCTTCCATAACCATCATTCACTCACAGATGAGCTTCTCACACCAAAATATTTTTGAGTGCCACAATAATTTTTAAGTGCAGTTGCTGAGATTATATGTGCTTATTTTTTTTCTATAAATCGACTATATATATAGCTCCGGTTCAATATATTTCATAACCGGTTCAATTCATCCGGTCTAAAACTATCGAACCAGCGGTTCAACCGGTTCTTAACGGTTGGACCAGTGAACCAGTGAACCGATGGCCTCGCCGGTTCAATGTCCGGTCCGGTCCTAATAACTATGCTGTAATCACACCCACCCAAACAGCTTTCATACTTGGGAGATTTATCCTAGAAGGTTGTGTTATCTACATGAAGTGCTACATGAGCTGAAGAAAAGAAACCTCAACGGCATCATTTTCAAAATTGATTTGGAAAAAGCCTATGACAGAGTGAGTTGGGATTTTCTGATAGAGGTGCTATAGAAAAAGGGCTTCCCTCCCCGGTGGATTGATTGGGTCACAACTTGTTTGGTGGGTGGGAGGGTTTGTGTGAACATTAATGGCACTAGAAGTAACTTATTCAGAACTTATAGAGATCTTAGACAAGGAGATCCCTTATCCCTCTTCTCTTTAATCTAGTTAGTGATGCTTTAGCTAATATTTTAGATAGGGCAACAATCTGGGTTGCGGGCTAGTCCCAGATCTTTTTTCGAGGGTATCACCCATTTTCAATATGCTGATGACACTGTCCTCTTCATCCCTTTTGATGAGAATGATGATATGATAACCAAATTCCTTTTGTCTTGCTATAAAGAGATGTTTAGAATGAAGGTTAACTTTCATAAGAGTGAGGTGTTTACCATTGGTGTGGAACTTAAGGAAAAAGAGGGAGTTGCCAAAATGCTTTACTGTCCTATGGGGAATTTTCCTATGAAATACCTAAGGTTGCCTATCAGCCTAGATTAGCTCACTTTAGCTATCTTGATCAGAAACTGGAGAGGAGGTTAGGGACTTTGAATGAGGCAACTTGTCTTATGCTGGGAGAACTCTGCAAACAAATTCATGCTTATCTTCCATACCTTTCTACACAATGGGGTTTTATCAGCTGCTCGAAGGGATTCACCAGAAATTAGATTCGATAAGAGGTGGATACTATTGGGCTGAAATGAATAATAAGAAGAGATAGCACATGGTGAAATGGGTTGATATGGCTTTTCCAAAAGACTTTGGTAGACTTGGATTTACATAAACAAGAAAGATGAACACTGTTCTGCTTTCCATCGAGCTGGAGTCTGGAGAAAAGAGTTTTGTGCCTAAACCTTCTGAGAAGAAAATATCTAATGGAGGCTGGCGTTTTCCAAAGTGAAGCTGAAGGAGCTTCTCAATTTTGGAAAGGGCTCATGAGAGTTAGTCAGTGCATGAAAATAGGCTCTGAATGAATCCTAGGAGATGATGGCTCGCATATACTCTTCTGGCATGATGTTTGGGTGGGATCATGCCCACTGCAAACCCTCTTCCAATTGTTGTATAAGATTTGCAACCAGCAACAGATTCTGGTGAAAGACGTGACACAAAATGGGAGCTCTTGTTTAACCTTTGGAAGATCCTGTGGACAACAAGAGGTGGATTCCTAGAAGAAATAGACTCGTTGATTGAGAACACACACCTCACACTGGAGCCTGATATTCTGGTGTGGGGGCTAGATGGAAAAAAAATATACCACAAAATCTATGTATAGAGCTCTTACTTTCAGAGGGGTCAGACATGAGACAATGCAAAGAATTTGGGATGCACCTTGCCCCCATGAAGATGAAACATTTTCTTTGGCTAGCTTTAAGAGAGAAGATCCAATCAGCAGTTCAACTGAAAAGAAAAATTGGCCTAGTCAGGAATTTTGCCAACTCTTTGGCCTGTCTGAAACCACCGAACACATTCTCTTTCACTGCCCCATTGCTAAATTTATTTGGTGCTTATGTAGAGATGTCTCACTTGGAAAACTCCCCCACTTGCTTTGAGGTATTTTTTTCTGTTAGCCTCTGATAGGAGTTGCCCTAAACATCTTGAGTTAAAAATTGCTTTGCTTGCTGCTGTGTGCTGGAACCTTGTGATTCTCCATTAATGAATTCCCTTCGTATTATTTTTCTTCTGTCTGCAGTGGAGAAACTGCTACGTCTTGCTGAAATACCGTCTTGAAAATCTAGTTTGCAGCTCTAGAGAGAGAGATGAGGACAAAACGGCCACCTAGAGGGGTGTTGGTTGATGCTGCCGTGTAGACTTGTGCTATGAATGTTTTGGTTAGAGTTCTGTCTTACCTTTTGCTTGTTTGCTATACATGGCCTGATCCTCTCCTCAGGAAGGGACAAGCAGCCGGTCATCATGCACAACAGCGGGGTTGTTGAAAAGAGAGTAGCTTTAACACGGTCTGCTCTCTATATTGAATTCTAACTATTATATTATTAGTATAGATGATCTTTAATCGTTGATATATATAATATTCTACCATAAGTGAAAAAAAATTCATATCTATACCAATAATTAAGGTAAGAGTAGAAATAGATCTTATCCATTTGTAGATTAGAAATTAATAAACGGTCTAGATTGATTCTACTTCTCAATTTGTTTATTTGTTTTGTGCTAATTTAGTCGAGTTAGGCTGAGTTTTGAATCTGTATAAAGAAGTGAAAAAACTTTGTTTTCGTAAGCAGTTACCGAATTACTAAATGATGCTTTTTTTGCAAAAAAAATTCTATCTAAAAGTTGTTTTAAAAAATCATATTAATCCATTTTTTAAGTTTAAATAATTATATTAATTATTATGTGCTAAAAGTTATCTCTCATTTTTATTAATTTCTTTTTTTCCTTTTTCCTCACCTTCAAAAAGTATACTTAATGTATTGTTTCCTCTTGTTTTATGCTCTTCTAATTCGATTCGACTATGTGAGCACATCCTGATGGCGGGCGTCTGGAGACGTCGACGCAAAAAGCGGGCGCCGCCCTCCGTCGAAGAGGCATGATGAAAGGCACTCGGCCCGGTCTGACGGCCATGCTGAGAGCATCTCGCCATTCTCAAAAAAGAAATGGCGCTGTATGAATCAAACACCTACGCCCATGACGACGACGATGATTTCCCTGCACTGGCCGTGCTCACGACATCGACCCGCCCAACGGGGGAGACTATGCGTCACCACGCGCTCGACATGACCTCGAGCCATGTCAGAGCTGATGTAAGTATAAATGAACATGGCGTTGCTTTTGTTACCTGACCTTATTTCGATACAAGCCAGCAATTTTAAACAAGTAATATATAATGAAGAATTATTTTTCTCTACCAGAAAGAACTCTTACTATATAATGTTAGGACTAATCAGTCTATATATAAGTGTACATAGGACACTTGATAACTGAATAACCTGCATTATATTTTTCGAGTAACTCACGGTACAAACAACTTTAACATGTAAGGTGTCATATAGTGCAAGAATTAAGAATCAAACATCCAAGTGTAACAACTTGATAAGAGAGTGTGTTTTGGTATAAGAACCTAACAATTTTAATATTTTGGTGCAACAAATTGACTATAAATATGCTAGATGAAGTATTTTCCCAATGATGTAAATATGCCATCAGATAGCAATTCTACGGAATAGATTTAGCTCACAGTTTTGCATTTAATCTATAAATAATCTCTGTTACTCATTTCAAATTGGACCACCAGTTTTAGATTTTTTTTTTCTACCATCGTCTCAACATTAACCAAAGAAATAAATAAATTTACATAGTAAAATTTAATTTCATTTTAATTACTAGAATGACATAGAATGACAAAAAATCAGTATGCTTACATAAAACTACGCAAGTATATTGGCAAAATAAGTATCTTAGACAACTGAATGTTGTGTAGCAAAAAATGCTCGAAATAATCAAGTTGTTACACTAAACGCTCGCATCTTAAGTTATTTGATCAAAATCAACACATCTTTCCAATTGTTACACATATATGCTCTTCTTAGCTTTTATACTATACTACCCACCTAGCATGTTGTTGCAGTAGCGCGTTCACTTCTCAAATTCTTGTTTTAATTTACATTCCACCCCCAGTTGATATACCTGAATGCAATTAACTCTTTTTCTTTCCTTTCTTGACGCCCACAGATTTCTCAATGATCAATATTGACTGATACATGTTTCTTGCAGAATTAGCAATATCAACTAGGAACAGGTTTTCTTGAAGATTCTAGTTTCTCCCAAGCAAGATTGACTGTTGTTTGACCCTCTTTGAAAAGAGGTTTCAGACTGGTCCGATCAAAGAATAGCTGACCATAGTTTTCGGTATTGCCAACCCATGAACCTCCATAATTTGTAAATTCAAGCTTTTTAACATCCTCATGCAGATTTCATTATACTATCAGAACATTGCGGTGGGTCTGCTTTGCTGAGATTTCCATGGCAACCTCATATATGCCATTCAACACTTAGACTTCAGTAAGGTACATCAGCGCTAATGGAGGACGGCGACTACCGGCCTTGGGTCTATTTTCATTGCATTGGCATGAAGAATTTCTGAGGATTGGCATACCAGCTCAATTGATCTTTCAGCGTAATCAGTAATATAGCAAACCTGAGATTGGAGTGAGGGGTTCAGGGAGACTTCGTAGCTCACCATGATCCTTCAGAATAAGGTTGGCGATCAAAGGGGCATCACATCTGAGAAAATTGGCATGTATCAACAACTCAACATATTTTACAGATATATATAGTTTTCTTTTTCTTCACTAGGTAAGTAATACTCCTAACTGTTTAAGTGCCTTGCTCACTATAATTGCTATATAAATGATTAGCACTCGTTCTTCAAAAATACAGAGTCAGTCATGCATACAAAGAGAGTTGGAGCAGTTTATTTCTTAATTGGCAATGTCACAGCATGGAAACGTCAGTTGAAGCAAACTACTAGGTTGTGCTTATTATATTAACGGTCGACGAGACTATTTTATTTTGTTGGTGGGCAGCCTGTGTTACACAGTACGGAACCTCGGTTCAAGGCGGAATTAGGTTTGTACTTTTAGCTGAATGAATCAATGCACAATAACTATATACTGGGAATAGTAGGCAGGCTGCAATACTGCATCTAACATAAAATCAGTTGACAAGCACTGTCAAAGCACAATAGCCAACGCGAAGAGAACTATTGGCCCCACCCCCACCACCCAAATCCCTACAATGACATAGGTAGATAGATAGTTTTCACATGCGAAATTAACTGCAAGTGACAAACTTACATGCAATTCCAGCGTTTCAAGCAAAGGAGCAGCTTCCAGGAGGCAGGCAAAATCAAACATATCAGCTTTCCTTGTCCGCACGCAAAAGTCAACTCCAATCTCAAGTGTTTTAAATACATAAATTTTACAGTCTTCTCTGGCAAAGTAGTCCTCTGACAAACACAACATGAAAAAAAGAAAATCACAGCAATCAATGCCATAACTTATACAGGGATGGGTGCAGATGCATTGCGAAAATGGAAAACTGAGTTGTGTCACAAACCTTGAGTTCTGAACAGTTTACTGTCAGCATTTCAAGACGAGCAGACTACTTGGAAGTTTAGTGAGATATATTCAAGAGCAGCATGCATATCTGATAACTTCATCCAGACATTTGTCATCAACAAAGGTCCAGGAGGTGCTAAAGGTATCAGTGGGCCTTCATACTCAAGTTTTGTCAACCAAAATTTAACTCTATCTCTTGAAGCATTGTGCAACTCTCCACTTGTAAATGCTTAAGCTGGTTAAAGGGTGAGATGTCGCAATCTTGTAAGCATTCCACAATTAATATACCAAGATATTCCAGGACTTGCAGTTTGAGACCAAAGTCTGCATATCTTCATCACTAACATTTGTGTATACTAATTTAAGTTTTTGAAGGTTCCAAAAACCTTGAAATTCATCGGCACCTTTAGAGAAACAGAGCTAAGTTTCAATGCTTGCAATTGCAAGCTGTTAGCGGCACTGAAAAGCTCAAAAGGAAAGCTATATGGTGCCTCTTTAGGACAGTGAGGTTTGAAATCAAGCATAAGTTGTTTAGTCTTTGAAGCAATAGAAAGTTCAGCCACCTATCTATATGGTCTGCATGTTCTTTTCTAAATCAAAAGACTGCCATTGTTTGAACTCCTAGACACTGTGTTGCTTTAAGACAGCATGACCTCTCAATGAAAATTCTTTATTTAACCTCTGACCATTGGGAGTCAGACACCTATTTGAGATGATAATGCATTGAAAGCATGAATAAAATCTAAATACAAGTTTTCTCGGGAACACCAAATATTCTTCCACTGGTTTGATAATACACTTGTTCCTTGCATGGGCCTCTTTAATGGCAAAAGTGATATGATACGACTCAATATATCCTGTAATCAGAAAGCAATAGTATTACTTACAGATATTCAACAAAAACAAACATACAAAATTGCTCTACCAAGTAACATGCTACATGCAGGAGAAAGAGCACTACAAATCTATGTAGATTCGAGTTTGAGATCTCATACCGTGTGTAAGTCACTCAAGTGAATCCTTGGTCTCTTTCTTTCAACCATTACACCAGTCAGGCGTTGTTTGAAATTCTCGCTCTTTCCCTCTGCCATTCGACTATATAAAACTCTATCTGCATGGAAAATATTGAGAAGAGCATCAATGTACGCACGTGAATATTTGGCCATACAACAAGAGACGTATATTATCAGTCCACTCCAAAAGCCAGAACAGTTCAATATTCCATGTAACCTATTGGCATAAATCCAGGCATTATCAGATTGAATGTTATCTGAAACATATCATCCTCGTTGGCTTGATGCTTCAGTTACTATTATTACATACAAAGAAGACAAGGATTTATGTTTTTCTTCAAAAGACTTTAAGGCAACCCAAATAAAGTTACTTATAGAAGCTATCAAATCGGAAAGTGTTATTTGTCAAATCAACTGAGATTGCAAAAGGGGACAGATGCAAAGTGTGCAGACCCATGTTCGGTGCGGTAACCCCGCCCCCGGCGGTAGGGGGAGCCCTACTGCAGAGTATGAATGACACCCTCGCCAGAAGCTATTTACTGTAAATCTAACACAGCAGAGAAGCAGAAGTAGAGAAGCAGAAGCAGATCTGATCTAATTAACCTCAGTTGGTGCCTTTGGTGGCTTGTTCCAAAGTAGTATATTTGCAAGATGTTATTTTTTTCGATATGCTAAGGCCGTGGGGAAGAAAAATGTTGATATTTTGGGAATAAGAGGAATACCTGAGACGCCGGAAGACGTGATTGTCGATGCAGGAATCTCGCAAGTAGCAGGAGGTGTAGATGCAGCCGGTCCGTTCTGAGGAGGAAGAAGAAGACCTATGATCTTATTTATTCATGTGCTACTCCGAAACAGAGAAGTACTTGAAAACACAAATGTACTCGAAAACTGACATGCAATTGGAGAAATTTTCCAACTTGGTCGCAGCCCGCTCGCTCGGTCACTGGCTGAAACGGACACTACAAATTAAATTAAAGTACGGCTCAGTTTACCTGATCCTTCACAACTCTACTTCGGCTTCCACCGTTGCTCCGCGCCCGGCCGACCTCAAGCACCGCTCTGCTCTGCTCCGCTGCCGGCCTAGCTCCCGCGCCGCGGCGACCTTCTGCCGGACTCCCGCGCTATCACCGCTCCGCCGCTCGAGGCTCGCGAGTAGCGTGCCAGTGCACCTGAGGACGCCTGGGTATTCAGATCTGTGGAGATTGGCGAAAATGGAAGAAGGTTAGGGATTGAAATTTTATTACTTTTTGAACCATCTAAATTTTAAAAATAAAACCTCTAAAAATTTATTATCAGTGCCACCGTGTCTAACGTGGTAGACTCAGTGTTTTGGAAGACGGAATATAGATGTCGGACAGAGATGGTGTACCGTCATATGATTAATCGGAATAGGGTTGAATAATCAAAATTTAACAAAAATTTGACGTTCACTTATTTTATAATATTAGGTCCTTCTTTGGAGATTTAAATGCATACGACTATATAAATCAAATACATTCATACTAATTTTCTTCCCGACCCCGGCGGGGGGGGGGGGAAGGAGGGGGGGGTGCATGGCTCTCTCGGTAGATTTATGCTAGCCTCCTGAGCTTGGGGAACAGGTGCCGTGGCATCCGGCTTTCCCGTGCGCACGATGCAGGAAACCCTTGTTCCCATATCACCAATAGTTGTATGCCAAATAGTGATAATTTAGATCATATTAGATAAATAAAACATTAAAAAATGTAACAGAACATAAAAGACGCTAGATCCTAAAGATAAATTTGTTAATTTGAATCATCATCAAACAATATACAGATGATTAAATGGAAAACGACCTATTAACGACTAAAAACATAGTTTTGGCATTCAGAAAGATAATTGTAGACCGCATCACATTAACGGAACGGTTTTCAATGTTTCTATATTCAGCCAACTTAACGGCCGTTACGGCTGTTTTCCACAACACTAGGTAGAACAACACTCTGATCGCCCTAACTGCTCGTGGTGTGACAGTATTGTTTTGCCACGTCAAAAGGTTCAGATTTGAAAATATGTTTTCGAAAAGTTTATTTTAAAAATAAAAATTAAAAGAAATAAAAGATTGTACAAATCGCCATGGCCCATGTGGGGATGGGGTAGGAAAGATGGGACATTGGGCCTTGGGCCGTGTATTCTCTGGTGGACTTATGGAAAATGTTCATGCCGACAGTCAACAAGTGTGGTAAGAGCATCTTCCCCAATAATCCCCAATAACCCCCATGCCACCCAAAAAATTTTTGGTGATCACCAGAGTGCGTCGTGGTCACCCACATCCCTCTTCGAGCTCCAAGGGCGACAGCACCCTCCACGGATCTCGCCGGCGACTGCAGCAAGCTTTGAAGCCGCTGGGCCGACCTCTGTATCCACCTTGGAGTGCTCGTCGCCCGCCGCACCAAGCTTCGACGTTGCCGATGGCCTGAGCTCCATCCCCCCATCCCCGAGCTCATTATCTAGATTTGGGGCCCGATGGTGACACTCACGCCCGTTGTCATCATGGGTGTTGGGGGATCCGGGATATCGTCGTGGCCGCCAGCGGCGGCATCGAGGCGGAGCAGCTCGCGTCATCGTCTTCGTAGGGTGTGTTTGGTAACTTTTGGAAGGGGATTAAAATTTTAGACGAGGGAGTTGATGGAGGGATTGGTCATGAGTTTTATTTTTACTTCCAATCTTTGGTACTATAGATGAGAATCATGGAGAGTTCGGATACGAATTGGATTTTAAGTGAGCTGTACAGCTCAGATTGATCTCGTCATACTTAGAGGGGGAATTCCCTCCTAATTACCACACCCGCGAGGGATTGAAAAGGTGGGAGTTTGCTCCTTTTCCTAATCTCTTCTAAAACTTACAAACCCACCACCCAAACAGCGGACTTAACAGCCTTCACCCCTTAAACTCTCTTTCCCTCTTAACAATTTCCTCAAACCAAAACCAAACACATCATGTCGTGAAGGAGGGAGAAATTTGGATATATGCCATTGCAAAAAAACTGGTTTCACTGGAATAACATTCCTCAATTGGGATTCAATAAAATGCCACTTTCAACCGGGGCCTCATAATTAAACGTGAATATATAATTTGGTAGGAGCTGGACCCACTATAAAATGTAAAGTTGCAGATGAGTAATTATATAATGTAATGAAGATATTGGAGGCATTCCTAGCCCTATTGCTCTTAACTATATACATAGTTCTGCTCAAGTGACAAGTCACCGAGTTTGAGGCTTCTTGAGGTTCTTCATGTGAAGTCTTATGTTTTTTCCCATTCATTTCTCAAGCTCATCACCTTTTTGGTCCTGGTGCAAAGTCAAAATACACATGAAACAGAGAGTAGTGTACTTACTACACTAGTAATATGCCCGTGCTAACACTACGATAATAATTAATATTACGAATAAAACAACCAAAAAGATATTAGGACTATATATGTTTAACTTAGTATTCACTCAATATCCGTGACATCATCTAGAAACATTCTTCGCTAAAAAGTATAGGTACTGCTGCTCTAAAATGACTTAAGCCATCCAACCATTTGTTGTCGTCCTGATTAATTGGAACAAGGCTACAAAACAACCAAAATGTGAAAGGACACTTCAACAATTTATTTTACATGAAAAATTAAATATTGGCTTTATTATCTACCACTGTTCACCGGTCTAGGACGTTTTTATGCACAACATTCCTAATGCTCTTTCCTATGGGGTCTATTTCTTTCTTTGGCTTAGCCAAAATCCTTATTGTTTGTCTTGACACATCCCTTGACAATGCAATATAAAGTTATCCATGTGAGAACACATGCTCTGGAAGATAGATCATGACATTTGGGATGGTCTGTCCCTGTGATTTATTTATGGTTATTGCGAAACTTAAACGTATTGGGAATTGTTTCCTCTTGAATTTAAAAGGAAGGGAAATATCGTTCAAGGGAGACAAAGGAATCCTTGGGATAAACACCCTTTTGCTTGCATGTTGTCCACCAACAATTTCAGCATCAATTGCATTGTCTTGGAATGATCTGACAATTAGTCTTGTAACATTGCATAACCCATTATTAGGATCAAGATTACGGAGGAGAATCACGGGGCAATTGATCTTTACTTTGAGCTCATGTGGGGGGAGGCCATTGGGAGTGATCGAGTTGAGAAAGTTAACAGGGTAGCTATTGTGGAGATCATCATAAACGAAGTCAAAGCAATGAGTAAACCTTTTCCTAGCCTAGAAACCTATCAATCATCTTTCCATTCAGCTTATCCACATACTCATTTTTCGTTTATAGAATGGCCCGTGTGCTCATATAAGCTGTAGAGCTTGTATTTATTTCATCATCAAGCCAGGGGAACACATGTTGAATTAGTTTGTTTACTGAATCTTCGGTGTTTGCATAACCAATCATAATGTCATCAGGCAGACGAACGTAATCATCTCTGATCGTGATTTCAGTTCTGTTTCCAATCCTAAGGAGATAATCCGAAAACCACGGGTCAGATTGAGCCCTCATGTTATGCGACAACTGTTTCTTCCTTATATTTTCCCATAAATAAGATCTCTGCAATGTAACATTAGTTATCTGTGCCCTTGTCCCACGTATCACCATGGGAAGAACCTGTCTGAAATCACCATCGAATACGATAACCTTTCCTCCAAATGGCAAAGAACAATCAATAATATCTTGAAGGGACCTGTCAAGTATCTCAACTACTTGGCGCTTTGTTATGGCGATGAATTTGTGGCTTCTGACCTTAGAAATCTATATTAACCGGTTGGTCCTTTTTTTTACATTGTTATGTCTTATGTATGACATTTTGTAAACTTCTGTTAATTTGCAGAGCATGGTTAACTGTGAGTACCTGATAGATGCCATAAGTATGCTCCCTGTCGACATTGAGATCTTATGTCTGCTCTTAACGACAAGAGGGCACACCTTTGGACCTTGTGCATTCCATTTTCTTAGGATGTCTACCAGTATAAGAGAGCTGAAACCGTTCTTTGATGATCGCCTTAAGGTAATGTATACTTTTCTCAAATACTTTGTTGGTTACAATTATTTGTACTTTTATGCCGCTCCGCTTGAAGCTCTAAGTGGTAGATATGTCCCTCAATGGTTTATCTGTTAAAACTACTAGGCTTTCCCATATTTAAACATACTATCTAGAATTTTGGAACAATTCTGATGAGCGCATACATATGCAACAATGAGAGCTCTCTCTCCCCCTCTCTCTCTCTCTCCCTCTCCCTCTCTGTGCCTCTGTGTGTGTGACTTGTGAAGAGGGGGAGAGGGAGAGATTGCATATTGGCTTGATTCTGGTATCATGTACTGCATGTATCCTGTTGAAAGTTGTTTGATACGTTGTAGTACTGAGGATGTGCCCCAAAAAGTATAACATTAGGAGACTTTCTGCTGTACTTGGGATTCATTTGGACCGTTGATTGCTTATTATCTAACGCACTAGGATAAAAGGTATTGATGAAAAGGTACTTAAAACATGGGCCATGTATTAACTTAAGTATTAGGTGGATGGTTAGAATAGTAATTGCCAATTCATGTGGTCAAGGGCAAATCCGTACTTCACGCCCATGTCGTCCTCACTGCCGCTGTCGGAGGCATACATGATGGAGGGCTCGTACGGGCAGTGGACCTATCGGTGCACAATGAGTTCCGATTGGTGGTGGAGCCCCGGCTGAGCGTGTCGTTGCCCATGGGCATCGTCATCTCCCTCGATGAGATGTTCTACAGTGGCGGCAACAGCTCGCCGCACTCACTGCTAGACATGCTTCTCAAGTGATATCCATCTCCAAAATTCTTCCTATCCTCCTTGCTGTACAATGTACATACCTCATCTTTGCATCGTTGGAGAATGGAGATTAAGCTAACTAGAAGTCTGCAAGGGGATCAAAAGCTCGAGGCCTAACCTGTCAGCGTTAGTAGGAGTTGAACTGCCGTGTAGGCAGTAGTAGCATAGTCTAACTAGATTCAGGGCACAAACAAAAATACAGAGCAAACTTGTATCTAGACAGAATCATCTTTGATAGGAAAGTTGAATTGATACATCTATAAGAATCATGGCCTCTCTCAAGCTAAATTTGGCCAATGATTCTGCCTGTTTGCTCTGATTTATTCAGGACGTTCACAAACAGAACATCTGGTGTTGTTTGACGAATACACCAATGATCGAAGAAGTGGTTCTGCTAAGGTGCACCCTGATATGCGGGTGAGATAGGCACTCAATGCACAATATTACATACCAACCATTTGAGAAAGCCTTTTAAGTGTCGTAAATAAATAAATTGACACGACACCAACTCGCCAAGGAACGTCTGCCATGGCTCTAGGTTCCACATGCTGCCGGAGAGTGACCGCCGACGAGCAGCCTACTGAGGCGCTGACCTCTCCTTCCCCTAGGCCGACGAAACTTGATTTTTCACTGCACTGGTAGTCCCCTTCATGATTTTTCCTACGCTTGAGAGTTTGGAATTACTAGGTTAAAATTATTTTCTATTCCTAATTTACCTTTTAAGAATCAACGGTGGATACTAATTGGTTTAGAAGGTACCTAAGGTACCTCCCAAGCACTGTAAAAGGTCTCTAAGGTAGAGTTCAGATGTGCTTCTGGCTTCTGGCTTATGCCTCGATTTCCATTAGCACTCTTCTTAAAACGCAAAACAGTATGTTTTTTTTAAACTTTCTATATGAAAATATCTCTAAAAAATCAAACAGATTCATTTTTCGAGTTTGTAATAGTTAATACTTAATTAATCACATGCTAATAATGTTTCTCGTTTTGCATGCGGCTTATACGCCGCCGCAAAATCACAAGCAAACGCAGCCTAAGAAGATTAGAATGTACAGGTCAAAAAGGCAAGCCGCACTTGCTCATGTAACTAAGGTAGTGTTTGAGAAAGCTTTTTGGCTTGAGCTTATTAGCTCGTTTTCTGTAAGCATGTTCCTGAAACGTTAAACGGGACCTTTTTCGCGAAAAATTCTATATAGAAATTTCTTTAAAAAAGCAAATAAATCTATTTTTTATGTTTGTAATAGCTAATACTTAATTAATCTTACGTTAATGATCTTTCTCGTTTTGCGTACGGCTTATAAGCCACCACAAAAAGCACAAACGGTGCCTTAGGCCCTATTTGGGGGAGCTTCTACCAGCTATAGCTTCTCCTAGAATCTCCAGCGGGCAGAGCTTCCCAAACAATTCAGATTCTCACTTAGATTATGAGAATCTGTAGATGTAGAATCCAGAAATTGAACTAGAAGCTAGAAACTGGGAAACCCAGCTTCTCCGGATTCTTACCAGCTGCTTCTTAGAATCTTAAGCTCTCTCAAATAGGGCCTTAGGTAGTGTTTGAAAGAGCTTGTGGCTTGTGGCTTAACGGCGGTACGTAAAATGAAGCAATCATTATTGATTAATTAATAAGTATTAACTATTACAAACTTGAAAATAGATATATTTGATTTTTTAAGATACTCTCATATAGAAAATTTTTGGCCAAAAAACATACTATTTAGCAGTTCAGGAAATGTGCTCATGAAAAACGAGAAAATAAGTCACCCCCATAAGCCCATCCGAACACTGCCTTAAGGGAGTGATTGAAGGTGAGGGAAAAGGAGGAAGAAGAAGAAGATCACGCAAAACAAGGTGAGCCATTAGCGTATCATTAATTGAGTTTTAATTATCACAAACATAAAAAATGGATTTATTTGATTTTTTAGAGCAACTTTTATATAGAAAAGTTTTGCAAAAAACACACCATTTAGCAGTTCGAAAAGCGTGCTCACGAAAAACGAGGGAGTCTTCTCCCTCTTCCCCGCGAAAGCTCCTAGGCGCACGCGCATTGGTAGTGCGCGCGCCCGAGCTGCCCCCATGCACAGTGATTGCCCTGTCGATGTTTTACACCGGCAATAAATATATGGGGCTACTCGGCGGATGGAAACTCGGTGGATTGCAAAGGAACACAGAAGATTTTATACTGGTTCAGGCCCTCAATGCGAGGTAATACCCTACGTCCAGTTATGGTGTTATTCCTTTGAGGATTTGTGGTGGTGATTCTGGTGAACCAACTCAACCTGCCCTCATGGGGCGCCCTGCCTCCCCTTATATACTAGGGGACAGGGTTACAAGGTAGGAGTCCCCATCGGATTACGACTAGGAGATCTCCCCTTAGAGATATAACGCACCCGACTAGGACTGTATATTCCTTTCTATACAAGGCAAAGTCTGCCGAATCTAGCTATATCTCTAATTACAAGGCTAGGCCCATCCTCTATCCGAGTGGCCCATATGCTTGTCATGAGGTACCCGGGGCCCATGGCACCCACAGTAGCCCCCGAGACCTTCATAGTTGAGTCACAGCTGATGCCAAGTGCTCATCCTCCACGGTGAAGTCTTCCCGAGTGCATTGCTCCCGAGTGCTCTTTGTCTGAGTGCTGCTTCTCCCGAGTCTTGCTTCATGTCAGCTGGCAGCGAGGCTATGAAGGGCTCCATGTAGATGTCGAAACAGTGTGCGCCGAATAGGCGCACCTATTAGGTGTAGCCCCTGACTTTGTGCTTAATTGTGAAAACAATTAAACATGAAGTCAAAGATCTTTAACCTTGTAGTCTTTCCCGAGTAAATTACTACTGGTACATGAGACTCTTCGGTATCATGTCAACCGGAATATAATTTATAGTCTTGCCGAGCAGGGAACTACTCGTATGTAGGACTCTTCGACTTCATGTCAGTCGGGATGTATGTTTATAGTCTTGCCGAGTAGGATGCTACTCGCATATGGGACTCTTCAGCGTCATGTCAGCTGGAAAGGGGGTGTTTATAGTCTTTCCCGAGTAGTATACTACTCGAAAATCAGACTCATCGGCATCATGTCAGCCGGAATGATTATTTATAGTCTTTCCCAAGTAATATACTACTCGAAAATTAGACTCGTCAGCTTCATGTCAGCTGGAAAAGGTGCTTATAGTCTTTCCCGAGTGGCGTCCCATTCGGAAGTTAGACTCTTCAGCTCGTCAGCTGGAAGAATGTTTATAGTCTTTCCCGAGTAGTATGCTACTCGAAAGTTAGACTCCTCTGCATCATGTCAGCGGGAATGAGAATTTTATAGTCTTTCCCGAGTAGTGCACTACTCGAAGGTTAGACTCATCCGCGTCACGTCAGCGGGAATAATGTTGCTCATGGCAACTGATGGCCAAGCATGTAGGCCGAGTACCACTTTATGAAAATAAATCCATCTCGTGGTCAGGTGTACTCGAGAAAGATACCTGCATCTCCAATTTTAATGAAGACCAGCTTGTGATCCTTATAAGGATATATCCCCGAGACCTGGTGGGTAAAACAGATATCCAAACATATATGTTTAGCAATAAGGCTCTCATGAAGCATATCTGTTTACCTCATCGGCTCCTGTTGGTAGCACCAGCGCTATAATTTCAACTCAGCCTGCGGGCGGCCCACATGGAGCATGCTACTGTAGGAACTCATATCTTGGTGGCTGCTACCAAATAAGCCGGCCTGAGCCGACCTATCCAGCATAGCTCTAGAGAAGTATCATCCATCGCATGTCAGGATGAGTTTTTTGGTGTTGGTAACCGCAATCAGCCAGAGAAATCCTTATTCGCAAGCCTTTCCGACTTACGTTCTGGATGCAAACTAGTTGCCACGTAAGCCTGAGTGGGTATAATGCAGAATCCGCTTGCCCTCCTCAGGTGTGACGTAGTGCACGAGAACTCCGGATGCGCTCTGACGATGTAAGTCTTCTCTGACTTTAGGAGAGCCGAGCAGGGTACCCGAACCTTGCATTAGCAGAGGGTTCGGCTGGCGACCCTCATGGGGCGTACCCTATCCAACAGAGTTATAGCCAAGCTAGGCACCCGAACCTTGCATTAGCATAGGATTCGGCTAGCGACCCTCATGGGGCATACCCAACCTGACCGAGTGATATACGACCCCCGACTAGTGCCAGAAGTCGGTTGTCAGCTCACATGGAGCGTAGCCGAGGAAGATGACGTCCCGACTGGCGCAAGTACTCGGTAAGTAGCCCTCATGGAGCATCCCGAGTGTATTTTGGCAGACTTGTCCAGCCCCCGAGCGTAGGAGATAGGCTCGCAGCCCTGAGTTCCTGTCACGCGTATCCGGAGCTGGGCCTGCAATATAAAGATATCGGATGAGTAGCATCTGATGATGGAAATAATCATCCGAATTAAATGTATTTTACAATGTATGTAAATACGTGTTCTTCCTCTTTTTGATATTAATTTCCTCGAGTAGTTGACCCCTTATGTTTAAGCACTCTGCCCGACTAGTCATAGCACCCTAGCGTCGGGAGTTGGCTCATGGCTCTTTCCCAGGCACGCGTTTTGGGTGACTTGAGTTCGTCTTACATGGAGCAGAGTTTCACGGATCGAGATTTATGCTACTCGAGTACTTTTGTAATCATTTAAGAGCAAAAACGGAAAAAAGTAAATGCGCAGCTTGTACACCTATTAGGTGTAAGCGGCTGTGGCACTAGCAAGGCCGAGTGAGGAGATGTTTATCAGAAAGCGACTTAGCTGTTCGGTATTTGGAGTGGGGATGCCCATCCTCGTGTTTGAGCTTGTGAGCCCCGAGCATGTCACTTGTTGTTTCTGATAATCCTCAGTTGTTGAAGGTCAAAGGCGGTTGTGACCGACTGCCACAATGGAGCCGTCTGACTTGCGTTTGCGATTCCCAGCTTTAGTCGGGACCGCGTCGTCGGTGTCGTCCCGCTTCTTCTGTCAGGGTGACTTGTTGTCATCGAGGGCCTCGGCAACAGCGTGGGCCGAGTCGGCGTACTTGTTTGCCATGTCGAATAGGGCCTTGACAGAGTTGGGAGGCTTCCGCGTGAATTTATCGATGAACGAGGTGTCTTTGACTCCTTTTCGAAAGGCGGCGATGACGACCTCATCCTTGATGTTTGGGATCGAATTTTTCTTCTCAGAGAACCTCTTGATGAAGTCACGAAGAGACTCGTTCTTCCTTTGATGCAACTGATATAAGTCGTGCTCGGAAGATGGCCTCTCGTATGTTCCCTGGAAGTTGGCGATGAAGCGTTCCCGGAGTTCTCCCCAGGAGCCGATTGATTGCTTGGGAAGTCCTGTTAGCCATGTCCTCGCTGAGTCGGCTAGAGCGACTGGGAGGTAGTTAGCCATGACTTTGTGATTTCCCCCAGCTGCTCGGATCGCCAGAGTGTAGACCGTGAGCCAGGACTCGGGATTGGTCTTGCCATCGTATTTGTTGATGCCTGCAGGCTTAAAGCTGACTGGCCAGTCGACCTGTCGTAGTTCCTGGGTGAAGGCCGGTATGCCTTCGTCTTCATGAGGACTCCGACCCCGACTACGGCGGCGAAACCGCTCGTGGTGGAGGCCGAAACGCTCGTTCTCGTCTTCCAGTTGGTGTCGCTCGTCTTCTTCTCGTTCGCGGCGCCGAGCATTGGTGTCCTGCCGAAGATCACGCCATAGTTGGCCTCGGAGATCCCGGTTGTCCCGACGGTCACTTCGACGTTGCCGGTTGTTGTTTGGGTTGGCGAGTGACGTTTGGTGTGACTCCGTGTGCAGCCGACTAGAGCCGGCCACTCGGCGTCGCTTTGAGGTAGACGAGACTGCCATTGGGGATGCCGACCGATTGGTCGGTATGAGGGTATCGCCCGACTGTTGGTGCTGCTGACATGCAGCAGCGGTAAGCATGGCTTTTATCCTTGCGATGGTCGGGGTGGCCTGGTGATCAGGCCCAAGCTGGATCGTGTCCAGTAGGGTTGCGGCGGCCACGATGTTCTGTTGTGGCGTGACGAAGACGTCGTGGTCGCCGACTTTTGTTTGGAGGGTTTGTTGCTGAGCGGTTCGCCCAGCCCTGCGTAGGCCGTCGTTGCGGGCGCGCAGGCGTCTTGCTTCTTCCTCTTATTGTTCTCGCAGTCGGCAGGCCTCCTCCTCTTGTTGTTCGTGTAGTCGGCAGGATTCCTGAGTAGGAGTAGAGCCTTTGGATGCCATGAAGATTTCTCGTGGCGGGGAGAAGCTCGCCGAACTGCTGTCCGACTTAGAGTCGGAATCCGACTGAGAGTCGTAGTCCGACTGAGAGTCGGAGTCCAACTTTGAGTCGAAGTCGGAATGGTTGATTGGGATGAGAGCAACTCCGACCTCCCTAGATCCGATCTCAAGCGGCTCGGGGCCGTATCCGAGTCGAACTACAGGGGATCGGGTTTGCCGCGTCGGATGTAGATTGTAGATATCCGCGGCGTCGCCGAGTCCGAACGGGAAATTGACGATCTCTTCCCTTCTCGGCCCGATCTCGGCCGGCTCGAAACCGAGTCTGAGTCGAACACTGAAAGAAAGAGTTGTCCCTGGACTCGGGCGTATTGGAGATCGCCACAGCATGTCGGTGACGGTTGCCGCAACGTCTTGTAGGCCGACTGGCGCGGAGCCGGCTGGTTCCTCGGCCGGTTGGATTGAGTCCGTGTCGGTCAAGGTGAGATTGCCGATCATGTCGGCGACGAAGTCGTGGCTTCCGAATGATATTGTATCTCCGGGAGAGAATTTGCCGCTGTCGACTCCGGTTGCTGGATCCATCGAGCTTGTAGATGTAGATCGCGCCGAAGCCCCTACCTGGCGCGCCAACTGTCGATGTTTTACACCGGCAATAAATATATGGGGCTACTCGGCGGATGGAAACTCGGTGGATTGCAAAGGAACACAGAAGATTTTATACTGGTTCAGGCCCTCAATGCGAGGTAATACCCTACGTCCAGTTATGGTGTTATTCCTTTGAGGATTTGTGGTGGTGATTCTGGTGAACCAACTCAACCTGCCCTCATGGGGCGCCCTGCCTCCCCTTATATACTAGGGGACAGGGTTACAAGGTAGGAGTCCCCATCGGATTACGACTAGGAGATCTCCCCTTAGAGATATAACGCACCCGACTAGGACTGTTTATTCCTTTCTATACAAGGCAAAGTCTGCCGAATCTAGCTATATCTCTAATTACAAGGTTAGACCCATCCTCTATCCGAGTGGCCCATATGCTTGTCATGAGGTACCCGGGGCCCATGGCACCCACATGCCCCCACGTGCACAGTAAAAAAATAAAATATTGAAAAAAATAAAATATTAAAAAAAGTAAACTTTATACCACTAATTTGAAGCTTTCATCTCTAATTTTGAAACTTTCAATTTAATTTTTGAAATTTTTAACTCAAATTAAAAACTATCAACTAAGAATTTAAAAAAAATTACTCAAATTTTGAAATTTTCAACACAAAATTTGAAACTTTTAATTAGATTTTTGAAATTTTCAACTTGAAATCTAAAACTTTTACTCTGCTTATTTATGTATTATTTTATAATTAAAAATTATTATGTACTAATGATGGTAATTAGGAAAGTGATTAATGTTAATGATAGTGCTTAGGGACTTTCATACGGCCGTGATAGCGCACCCTACAGAGTCTGCACGGCCGTGGCGCGTGCGGGTTGGCCAACCTGCGTGTGTGCCCGCCAACCACGCCCCCTCTTCTAGGGATGACAACGGGTACCAAATATCCGCGTGTCCGCGGGCAAAAACCCTGTAGGGCAAGGATACGGGTGCAAGTTTATGCCCACGGGTCTGGGTGCGGGTTTATAGTTGAACCCAACAGGTAAATATTCGCGGGTGTGAAAAAGACGTACCCGTGCCCGCTCTACCCGTGAACCTGCTTCAATAACTGACAGGTGGACCCAAGTATAAATATATAAGGAGTTCTCTTGCAATTTTAGGGTTTCCTTACCCTTTCCTTCCCAGGCTCCCAGCCGGCAGCCACCATCCGCCCATCCCCATTCCCCATCACCCCACCATCCCGTGATCCCGTCCCCCTGAACCCCAACGTTGAGCAGCTAAGGCCTGCTGCCGCGTGCACCCGGCGCCTTGGCCGGCCCCAGCTCCCCCGCCAGCCGACGCAGCCCAATCCTTGCCACCGCGCGCCCGGCCTCAGCCCCTGCTACCACTCGCCCTAGCTCAAAGGAGCAAGCCCTGATCTGCGTGCTAGGCCCCTAATCTCATTCAATATTTTAGTTTTTCACTTTGTAGCAGTAGGATTTAGGGTAGTAGTAGTAGTTAATGGCTCCCAACCTTTGTAGTTCATCCTTTTTTTACCATTTTTTGACATGCAAATGGCAACCCCTTCTAGTAGCACCCAACCTTTGCAAGCATCGCAAACGCAGTCTTTTGCTCCTGCTGAAGCTACCCCTCCTGTTGATGTTGTGGTTGTGGAAGACGAAGCGGAACCAGCTGTTGTCACGATGTCGCGTGGCTCGCAGTTGCAGAGGAAGCTTACTTCAACTGTATGGAACGACTTCACGAGAGTTTGTGACGAAGATGGGGTTTGGAAGGCTCGGTGCAACCACTGCAAGAGGTTTCTTTCCGCTGCAACAAGAAATGGTACTAATCATTTGCATACTCATTTGAAGATATGTATCTATAGAAAGAAGCCCGGAGATCAAATCCAAACAAACTTGAGATTTGGAGCAATTGAAAAGGGTAAAGTGGCTGTTGAAAATTATGTATTTGATCAAGTGGTAGCTAGGAAAGCATTTTATTCCATGATAGTATTGCATGAGTATCCTCTATCTATTGTGGATCATTATGGCTTTCGTAAG
Organism: Oryza meyeriana var. granulata; assembly: GCA_003991445.1. NCBI lineage: Eukaryota > Viridiplantae > Streptophyta > Magnoliopsida > Poales > Poaceae > Oryza > Oryza meyeriana. The sequence goes on along the minus strand of RYFJ01003003.1, from coordinate 30,346 downwards.
TTCGTTAGTGCATTGCAACCCTTGTTCAAAATGGGAACTAGAAACACTATTACAAAGGATATTCTGAATTTTTATGAGAGTGAGAAGAGGAAGGCTAGGATGTACATACAAAGGACCAGCTGTCGTGTTGCAATTACCACTAATCTTTGGACAGCTTATAATTAGAAAAGAGGCTATATGGCAGTAACTGGACATTTCATTGATGACTCTTGGACACTTAGAAGCTCCATACTAAAGTGATTTGCCTCCATAAATATCCATTTTGTATATCTTGGCAGTTTGTATATGTTTGGACAGAAGCTAATCTTTTCCATTTTTTGTAGGTTTGTATATTTGCCATGCCCCCATATTGCAGAATTTATTGCTGATGCACTTCACAAGTGCCTCCAGAGCTATGACCTTGATTGCAGGGTGTCCATTGTGACCCTTGACAATTGCTCTACCAATGACAGCATGGTTGGTGTAATGGAGACAAAGATTGGGGCAGCTAATCTTTTATTAGAAGGTACAAAGCTGCATATGCGTTGCTATGCGCACATCTTGAATCTTATTGCCAAAGATGGCATGGAAGCACTTGATGGTGCTATTTCAAGAATCAGGGATAGCGTTGCATATTGGGTTGCTACCCCAAAGAGGTATGAAAAATTTGAGAAAACAGCTCAGTCCAAAAAGGTTGAACTGAAACACAAGTTATGTTTGGATTGCAAAACTAGATGGAATTCAACCTATACCATGCTTAGTGTTGCTATTCAATATAGAAAAGTTTTTGTTTGTTTAGATGAACTTGAGGAAAAATTTGTTTGCCCACCAAAGGAGGATTGGGACTTTGCCTCTATTGTTTGTGAGAAACTAAGATTATTCAAGGATATCACTGTTTTGTTTTTCTGAAACCAAATATGTGACATCTAACATATTCTTCCCCAAAATATGTGAGGTCAAACTTAAAATGAACTCTTGGAAAGAAGATGACAATGAACTAGTTAGGAAAATGTCTGCTGCTATGATAGAGAAATATGATAAGCATTGGACCGATATCCATGGTTTGATGGCTGTTGCTGTGATCCTTGATCCACAACTTAAGATCACAATGTTACATGCTTGCTACATTTCTTTTTGGTGAAGAGGCTGCTGAGAATTGTGTTAAAAATTGCCTTGATGTGATAAATTCTTTGCTGAAAGAATACCTATCAAATGTGGATGAAGAAACTGTGTGTACATCATCTAGTGGTGCTTCTTCTTCATTTGGTGCAGAAGCTGTGTTATCAATATTCAAAACACTTGCTGCCAATAAAAAGACTAGTTGTGTTGTGAGGACAAAAAATGGGCTTGATCACTACTTGGATGAAGAAACTCTTTCTCATAATGAGTATGAGGATTTTGATATACTTGGCTAGTGGAAGGTGGCTGGGGCTAGGTATCCCACTTTGAGGTTGATTGCTCGTGATATTTTGGCTATTCCAATAACTACAGTGGCTTCCGAATCAGCTTTTAGCACTAGTGGGAGGGTTCTAAGTGAGCATCGCAGCCGTCTCACTCCAAAAATGTTAGAAGCTTTGATGTGCACCCAAAGTTGGCTTCGTCACAATTTTAAAGGTAAAGTGCAAGTACATTATATTGTGCCTTCAATACTTGCATTATAGATAAATACTAAGTTCATGTTTACTTTGTAGGGGAAGATGGAGGACATGATAAGTTTGAAAGCTTCTGGACATGCCTTGAAGACAATGAAGAGGATATGAAGGAGCCTTGCATCACTTCTACCGACTCGGATTGACAAATCCTTGCATCCAATGCATTTCTATGTTTATTTGCAGATTTGAGTGTCCTACTGAACAATATCTATTTGCATTGTTGTGAACTTGTGATGTATTCCAACTACCTGTTGAACGATTGATGTTGTGCTGTCTATTTATCATGTAACAAGTACTCTTGCTATTTGTTGAACATGGATGGCGGGTGCAGGCATACCGGCAGGTTTGTGGTGCCCGCGGGTGGCGGGTATGAGTGTGAAGTGTTACCCATCACGGGTGGCAGTTGCGGGCATGGGTTTGGGTATTACCTCGCGGGTGCGAGTCTGTGGAGGCTCTACCCGTGGATAATATGCCCGTTGCCATCCCTACCCTCTTTCCTCACCTTGGAACGTTGCCTAAGTAAACATGGCATAAAAGTATCGCAAATGACATACTCCAATATAGCAACCAAACAACCCCCGTCAGCTCCCCTTGCCGTTGTGGGCACCGGCTATGCCTTCACGCCTGTCTGCTTGCACACCGTAGGCCGACGAGGCATTGAGGCATGAGGCCCATGTCATGCACTGCAGCTCACCTGCCGTGCTAGATCACGTGCTTCCCCGGCTTCCCGCCCAAGCCACCATACCGAAATATCTTTCATTTGAATCCTTCACAGAACTTCCTTAACTCAATCCAAAAACTAGAAAGCAAAAAATCGAACTCATCTGCAAATTTCTGTTCCTTCAATTCAATCCCCCTACCAAAATTTCCTGGAATTTGATTAATTGAATTATTAGATTGAAATTAAAATATCCTTGAATTCTGTCCTCCTTTTGCTCCTGTGCGAATCAATTTAAAATTCATTCCAAAAATATCCAAATTCTCATAAAAGTCCTTTCCTTTAGTTCCTCGTAATTTTCTGAGTTCAAATAATAGATTTTGGATTCAAAACCCCAGTGGCGGAGTCAACGGCGCCATCGAGCTCGGGCTGCTAATGGTGTTTGTTTGTAATTTCCCAATTTTTATATGAGTCGACAGCGGTCCATAGCTCGGATGGCTACCTGACCTACCTGAGAGCTAACTTCGCCGCTGCTTGAATGCCGCATTCAAAACTTCACAATATTCCTCAGGCAATTCCTGAGAAAAATGTCAGAGAGCACTGTGCATTTGGGCCATGTACACTTCTTTTCGTCCTCCTCACCAAATCAGCCCAGGAGAACATTCCCCCTCCTCTCTCCTCCTTACCGGCCTGTCTCCTCTTTCTCTCACCCCTCTCCTCTCTCTCTCTCTCCCTCTCCCTCTTGGGTGGTTGGGCCACGGCCTCATCGCCAGGCTAGAAGCCAATCCATGGCCCACGGCCTGCTCGAGCTGCCTCCTTTCTTTCTCTCCTCAAACAGTCCAGACGGCCCATTACCTTCTCCATGCTGGCCCAGTCACCCTCGCCCTCACCTTCTGTGGCCCACGACCTGCCCCAGGCACACTATCACGCGCATGGCGCACTCGAAGCTCGGCCGCTGCTCCTTCTCCGCACGGGCGCCCGCTCCACTTCCCCGAGAAAAGGCATTTTAGGTAGGTAAAGAAAAAAAGTCTATTTTACTCCCTCGAATAATTTGAGTGGTTCACTCAACCAGAAAAGCTTCTTGGTGTGCGAGCGCGCCTGCAACGCTTGGTCTACCTAGCCCACAAGGCCCACGCTGGGGGGTGCAGTAGTAGCGAGCCATGCAATTTTTTTCCGGCCGGGAGGTGGAGACCGAATATTCTCGATCTATTCCTCTTCTCGTTCAGTCGATCCCCAATTCCTCTTCTCCCGTTTTCACTCTCTTCTTCCGTGTCCATTCAACGCCGACGAAGTGGCTCGCCGTCGCCCATCGATCTACTGCGCCGGCTCCTAGCAGACCTCATCTCGGTCTCCGTCCCATGCTGCCCTCCATCCCTCCCCATCTCCTTCTCCGGTTATGCGGTGCCTTCTCTAGCTCCTCAACGCTAGCGCCATCGAGGCTGTAGTATCAGTCGTCAGCTGCGGGGACTCCACTCTACCTCTCTGCCATCTTTGTCGCCACCGCAGCCGCCACACGCTGTATCAAGCTTGTGCCACCCTCTTCATGGCAAGAGGAGCAGCGGCAGGGCACCGCGACGTGCCCCACGGCTGCAGCGGAGGCCAGGGAAGGTGGTGACGGTTGTGGCCAAAGGAGAAGAGTGATTTTGGTATTTAGATGAAAGTTTTAGATTATCTTTAGTTGAAATTTTTGCGGTTTTTGAGATGAAAGTTTCAGATTTGAATTGAAAGTTTTTGTAATTTTGAGATGAAAGTTTCAAATCTTTCAATTGGAAGTTTCGTGATTTGAGATGAAAGTTTTAGGCTTGAATTAAAAGTTCTGTGATTTGAGATGGAAGTTTCATATTTTTGAATTGAAAGTTTGTGATTTTGAGATGAAAGTTTGTTGCATAAGTTGAAAGTTTTGAAGACCAGAGCATTTTCTGAATCGGAGTCCAACTCCTCAGTGCGAGCAGGAGGCTAGCACCTGCGCAGCGTGAAGCCGAATCGGCATAAGCGCGTCGCGTGCGACTTACCTTAGCCGCGTGCGCACGAACTGGCAACCCCTTTACTCAACCCTCCTAAATTATTTTTTGGCTCATTTTATCCCCTAAACTATCAAAAATGGTTCACTTTACTGTTTGGTAGCATTTTTCTTTTTGTTTCTCTTTGTACCAGTTGTATTTTAAGCTGAAATTTTGTAGAGCCATAGATGACACTATTATTAAAGTTCTAAAATATTTTTAATTTTTTTATGACTGTTTGCTTGAACTTTTAAATCTCGATATTTAAATCAGTCTTAGGTACTTCCAACCTATGTAAACAGTGATAAAAAAATTCTAAAAATATTGAGAGGTAAGTTGTAATGCATATATCAACCCTATTTTAGTGCAAAATACTTCCTATATGGAGAGAAACCAAAAAGAGAAATGTCGTTATGGTGTAAAGTAGTGAACCGTTTTCAATAGTTCGGGGTGTAAACTAAGCCAAAAAATAGTTTAGAGCGTCAAGTGCTCTAGCGAAATAGTTTGATGAAGTAAAATGGACTTTTTCGCAGGTAAATGATCTAACCTTTAGACCATGCATGTGAAGACCTTGGATCACTAATTCCTAGCAATATATGTTAAAAGAAATTCTGGACTTAACACGGGTGCTCGTATTCACAGCTGATTGTTCTTTCAGTGGTAGGCGACATTTTCGTCGATAGACAGACGTGTCTGTCTGTGGTGACTTTGTTAGTCTCGAGATATATCGATCTAGTCTCTTGAATATATTTATAGGATAAGGTGTGTATGTGTACGTTTATATGGTTTAGTGTGCGCGCGTATATAAGAATGATTGTGTTTATCCCGTGTTTGGATAAAAATCCATAGAAAAAAGGGTGAGAGGTGACAGCACTCAAGAGCTCTCACGCTTGGTACGGTACCAAGGCAGTATCGCGGACATTTCAGAAAAGAAAAAAAGTAGTATACATCTATCGTCGATCTAGAAGGCGAGCAGCATGCAGACGCTGTGGTGGCAGTAATTGCTTGAAAGCAAGGTTTCCCCCCCACCCCCCTTACCTGAGAGCAGCGGAACGAGAATGACGATGCGGCCGGCATCTGCTAGTTAGCTCCCTTCCCTTGTGCAAGCTGAGCTCACCCACCCCTCCTCCTCATGCGCATGTAGATTAATAGACAGAGTCACTAACACGAGGCCGAGCTCAGGGGGAGGAAGGTGTGGAAGATAACAATTCAGTGCCTCAGTTGGAGCTTGGAGAGGGTGGTGCCATGGTGGGATGGAAGAGAGCGGGTCAGCAGCGCGTAGACACTGTTCTAGAACACCTCGCTGTGGTGTCTGGTTGTTACGCACAGCGCTCCACATGCAAGGGTGGCCGAGGCCGGGGAGCCGAAGGCATAGCTTGGCTTTTCCAAAGCGAGGCGGAGCTGCCACCGCCGAGCTGCACGAGCGCCCTTGCTCCACCGCCAGTCGTTGCCCCCCGGTAACCTCTCTGCCGAATCCTACCACCGGCCACCACCAACGACGCGCACCATCTTCCCACCATGCCTCGCTCTGCTCGGAAGGGGAGCGGAGACGAAGAGCGAGAGGAGGAGGGGAGAGGCTGACAAGTGGGCCCATCCGCAGGTCCTGTCGATGTTTTACACCGGCAATATAATTATGGGGCTACTCAGCGGATGGAAACTCGGTGGATTGCAAAGGAACACAGAGAGATTTTATACTGGTTCAGGCCCTCAATGTGAGGTAATACCCTACGTCCAGTTTATATGTATTCCTTTGAGGAATTGGGGTGGCGATTCTGATGAACCGTCTGGCCGTATGCTTCTATGAGCTCTTGCCCTCAGGGGGCGCCCTGCCACCCCTTATATACTGGGGGACAGGGGGTTACAAGGTAGGAGTCCCCGCCGGATTCCGACTAGGAGATCTCCCCTTAGAGATATAATGTACCCGGCTAGGACTGTATATTCCTTATTGTACAAGGCAAGGTCTGCCGAGGGTTACCATATCTCTAATTACAAGGCTAGGCCCATCCCCTATCCGAGTGGCCCATATGTTGGTTATGAGGTACCCGGGGCCCATGGCCTCTACAGTAGCCCCTGAGACCTTCATAGTTGAGTCACAGCTGATGCCGAGTGCTCATCCTCCACGGTGAAGTCTTCTCGAGTGCATTGCTCCCGAGTACTCTTTGTCCGAGTGCTTCTTCTCCTAAGTCCTGCTTCATGTCAGCTGGCAGCGAGGCTATGAAGGGCTCCATGTAGAAGTATAAATAGTGTGCGCCGAATAGGCGCACCTATTAGGTGTAGCTCCCGACTTTGTGCTTAATTGTGAAGACAATTAAACATAAAGTCAAAGATCTTTAACCTTGTAGTCTTTCCCGAGTAGTATACTACTGGTATATGAGACTCTTCGGTATCATGTCAACCGGAATATGATTTATAGTCTTGCCGAGTAGGGAACTACTCGTATGTAGGACTCTTCGACTTCATGTCAGTCGAAATGTGTGTTTATAGTCTTGCCGAGTAGGATGCTACTCGTATATGGGACTCTTCAGCTTCATGTCAGCTGGAATAAGGGGTTTATAGTCTTTTCCAAGTGGCGTCCCACCCAGAAGTTAGACTCATCCGCGTCATGTCAGCGGGAAAAGAAGGTTTATAGTCTCTCCCGAGTAGTGTACTACTTGAAAGTTAGACTCTTCAGCGTCATGTCGGCTGGAATAATGTCGCTCATGGCAACTGGTGGCCAAGCATGTAGGCCGAGTACCACTTTATAAAAATAAATCCATCTCGTGGTCAGGTGTACTCGAGAAAGATACCTGCATCTCCAATTTTAATGAAGACCAGCTTGTGATCCTTATAAGGATATATCCTCGAGACCTGGTGGGTAGAACAGATATCCAAACATATATGTTTAGCAGTAAGGCTCTCATGAAGCATATCTGTTTACCTCATCGGTTCCTGTTGGTAGCACCAGCGCTATAATTTCAACTCAGCCTGCGGGCGGCCCACATGGAGCATGCTACTGTAGGAACTCATATCTTGGTGGTCCATTACCGAGTAAGCCGGTCTAAACCGACCCACCCAATGTAGGCTCTATAAAATCACCATCCCTCGCATGTCAGGATGAGTTTTTTGGTGTCGGTAACCGCAATCAGCCAGAGAAATCCTTATTCGCAAGCCTTTCCGACTTACGTTCTAGATGCAACCTGGTTGCCACAGAAGCCTGAGTAGGTATATTGCAGGATCTGCTTGTCCTCCTCAGGTGTGACGTGGTGCACGAGAACCCCGGATGCGCTTTGACGATGTAAGTCTTCTTTGACTTCAGGAGAGCCAAGCAAGGTACCCGAACCTTGCATTAGCATAGGATTCGGATAGCGACCCTCATGGGGCATACCCTACCCAACAGAGTTATAGCCAAGCGAGGTACCCGAACTTTGCATTAGCATAGGATTCGGCTAGCAACCCTCATAGGGTGTACTTAACCTGACAGAGTTGTGACCAAATAAGGTACCCGAACCTAGCATTAGCATAGGATTCGGCTGGCGACCCGCATGGGGCATACCTCACCCAGCCGAGTGATATACGACCCCGACTAGTGCCGGAAGTCGGTTGTCAGCTCACATGGAGCGTAGCCGGGGAAGATGACGTCCCGACTGGCGCAAGTACTCAGTAAATAGCCCTCATGGAGCATCCCGAGTGTATTTTGGCAGACTTGTCGAGCCCCTGAGCGTAGGAGATAGGCTCGCAGCCCCGAGTTCCTGTCACGCGTATCCGGAGCTAGGCCTACAATATAAAGATATCGTATGAGTAGCATCTGATGATAAAAACAATCATCCGAATAAAATGTATTTTACAATATATGTATATACATGTTCTTCCTCTTATTGATATTAATTTCCCCGAGTAGTTGACCCCTTACGTTTAAGCACTCTGCCCGACTAGTCATAGCCCCCTAGCGTCTGGAGTTGGCTCATGGCTCTTTCCCAGACACGCGTTTTTGGTGACTTGATTTCGTCTTACATGGAGTAAAGTTTCATGGATCGGAATTTATGCTACTCAAGTACTTTTGCAATCATTTAAGAGCAAAAACAGAAAAAAGTGCAGCGCAACTTGTACACCTATTAGGTGTAAGTGGCTGCGGCATTGGCGAGGCCAAGTGAAGAAATCAGAAAGCGACTTAGCTGTTCGGTATTTGGGAGTGGGGATGCCATCCTTGAAATTGAGCTTGTGAGCCCCCGAGCATGTCACTTGTTGTTCTGATAATCTTCAGTTGTTGAAGGTCGAAGACGATTGTGACCGACTGCCACAATGAAGCCGTCTGACTTGCGTTTGTGATTCCCGGCTTTAGTCAGGACCGCGTCGTTGGTGCCCTCCCGCTTCTTCTGTCAGGATGCCTTTTTATCTTCAAGGGCCTCAGCAACAGCATGGGCTGAGTCGGCGTATTTGTTCGCCATGTCGAATAGAGCCTTGACAGAGTTGGGAGGCTTCCGAGTGAATTTGTCGATGAACGAGGTGTCTTTGACTCCTTTTCGAAAGGCGGTGATGACGACCTCGTCCTTGATCATTGGGATTGAATTCTTCTTTTCAGAGAACCTCTTGATGAAGTCACGAAGAGACTCGTTCTTCCTTTGATGCAACTGATATAAGTCGTACTCGGAAGATGGCCTCTCGTATGTTCCCTGGAAGTTGGCGATGAAGCGTTCCCGGAGTTCTCCCCAGGAGTCGATTGATTGCTTGGGAAGTCCTGTTAGCCATGTCCTTGCTAAGTCGGCTAAAGTGACTGGGAGGTAGTTAGCCATGACTTTGTGATTTCCTCCAGCTGCTCGGATCGCCAGAGTGTAGACCGTGAGCCAAGACTCAGGATTGGTCTTGCCGTCGTATTTGTCGATGCCTGTAGGCTTGAAACCCGACGGCCAGTCGACCTGCTGTAGCTCCTGGGTGAAGGCCGGTACTCCATATTCATGAGGACTCCGACTTCGACTACGGCAACGAAACCGCTCGTGGTGGAAGCCGAAGCACTCGTTGTTGTCTTCCAGTCGGTGTTGTTCGTCTTTCCCGTGTTCGCGGTGCCGAGGATTGATGTTCTACCAAAGATCATGCCATAGTCGGCCTCGGAGATCCTAATTATCCCGACGGTTGCTTCGACACTGCCGGTTGTTGGGGTTGCCGAGTGACGTCTGGTGTGACTCCGCGTGCTGCCGACTAGAGCCGGCCGCTCGACGTCGCTTTGAAGTGGATGAGACTGCCGCTGGGGAAACTGACCGACCGGTCGGTATGAGTGTGTTGCCCGACTGTTGGTGTTGCTGACATGCAGCAGCGGTAAGCATGGCTTTTATCCTTGCGATCGTCGGGGTGGCCTGGTGATCAGGCCCAAGTTGGACCGTGTCCACTAGGGTTGCGGCGGCCACGACGTTCTGTTGTGGCGTGACGAAGACGTCGTGGTCACCGACTTTTGTTTGGAGGGTTTGTTGCTGAGCAGTTCGCCCAGCCCTGCGTAGGCCGTTGTTGCGGGTGTACAGGCGTCTTGCTTCTTCCTCCTGTTGTTCTCGCAGTCGGCAGGCCTCCTCCTCTTGTTGCTTGTGTAGTCGGCGTAATTCCTGGGTAGGAGTAGAGCCTTTGGATGCCATGAAGATTTCTCGTGGCAGGGAGAAGCTTGCCGAACTGCTGTCCAACTCAGAGTCGGAATCCGACTGAGAGTCATAGTCCGACTGAGAGTCGTAGTCGGAATAGTTGATGGGGGTGATTATAACCCCGACCTCCCTAGATCCGATCTCGAGCGGCTTTGGGCTGTATCCGAGTCGAACACCAGAGGATCGTGTTTGCCGCGTCGGATGTTGTTTGAAGATATCCGCGGCGTCGCCGAGTCTGTTCGGGAGATTGACGATCTCTTCCCTTCTTAGCTCGATCTTGGCTGGCTCAAGGCCGAGTCCGAGTCGAACACCGGAGGAAAGAGTTGTCCCGAGACCCGGACAAGATGAAGATTGCCGCAGCAAGTCGACGAGGGTTGCTGCAGCGTCGTGTGGGCCGACTGGCGCGGAGCCGACTGGTTCCCTGGTAGATCGGATCGAGTCCGAGTCGGCCAAGGTGAAATTGCTGATCTGGTCGGCGACGAAGTCGAGGCTTCCAAATGAGATTGTATCTCCGGGGGAAAGTTTGCTGCCGTCGACTCCGGTTGCTGGATCCATCGAGCTTATAGATGTAGATCGCGCCGAAGCCCCTACCTGGCGCGCCAATTGTCGATGTTTTACACCGGCAATATAATTATGGGAATACTTGGCGGATGGAAACTCGGTGGATTGCAAAGGAAGACAGAGAGATTTTATACTGGTTCAGGCCCTCAATGTGAGGTAATACCCTACGTCCAGTTTATATGTATTCCTTTGAGGAATTGGGGTGGCGATTCTGATGAACCATCTGGCCGTATGCTTCTATGAGCTCTTGCCCTCAGGGGGCGCCCAGACACCCCTTATATACTGGGGGACAGGGGGTTACAAGGTAGGAGTCCCCGCCGGATTCCGACTAGGAGATCTCCCCTTAGATATATAATGTACCCGGCTAGGACTGTATATTCCTTATTGTACAAGGCAAGGTCTGCCGAGGGTTACCATATCTCTAATTACAAGGTTAGGCCCATCCCCTATCCGAGTGGCCCATATGCTGGTTATGAGGTACCCGGGGCCCATGGCCTCCACAGGTCCCACCTCCTAAACCGTGTACAGTAAGAGCATCTTCAGCAATAGCCCTCATTTTAGAGCTCCAAAGGTTAAATGGGGGCTGCCTCTATTTTCTTTGAACCCTAAACATGCATCGAACTCCAGTAACGGTCCCTATTTTTGAGCCCCCATTTCTTTTTCTATTGTATTTCATCGTACACTATATGTATATGTCTAGTTTGGCACTATAATAATTGAAACATAAATATTGATAACACGCAGAATTCATCCAGATACAACTTAATAATTTGAAACACCATAATTCAAATTTTTATTCGAAATTTAGAAACATGGAAATGACATATCCTACAAGAAAAAGTTCAAAACTCGAAATAACCTATAGAAAATGCAATAAAACAAACTACTGAGCACCATGAAGCGTCCACAAGTGCTTCATAAGATCATCTCGAAGTTGGTCATGCGCCTGTTTGTTTTCTAAACACGGGTTTATTATGTTGCGGGTACTCCTTCTCCCTTAAAGGTCGCCGATGAAGCACTATGTGGAGGAGGCTGGGAAGGAGAAGGCGCCGAGAGGAGGGGCTCGGGGTGGAGGGGGTGCCAGGGAGGAGCTGTCATGGGAGGAGGGGGAAGGAGGGAGGAGGCGAGCTACGCTGGGGGCAGAGGTGTCGGGGGGAGCTAAGGGGCGAGGCGAGGAGCGCCAGGGAGGACTGGCAACGAGAGGAGAAGGAGGCCAAGGAGGAGGGCCACTAGGAGGAGGTGGAACAACGGCGGCGGCAGGCGGAAGGGTGGTGGTGGAGCGGGGGATGGGATGTGCCGTGCATGTTAGAAGCCCGCACTAAAATTTCACCTGCACAAAAAAAAGAGAAATGGGGGCTGGCTATAGAGCCTCCAGGAATGGGGGTTATGGGGAGGGATTTGGGGGACTTCCTATTTTGAGGACCCTAGTAGGGGCCTTGTTGGACCTCTTTTTTTCTCCTAAAAATCTGTTTAGGGTCTTAGTTTAGAGACCTTGCTGGAGATGCTCTAAGAGCTCATCTAATCCCCTCCTTTATATCCTTCCATGACATACGGGCCACAAATTAATTAATTAAATCTGGTTAAACCCTCGATTAAACTATGTATTGTACTCCCTCCGTCTATGCCATTTTTTACCAATACTAAAGCTGTGTTCGAATGTAGGTGTTAGGGAAAAAACTCGCCTCGTTTTCCGTGAGCACGCTTCCCGAACTGCTAAACGGTGTTTTTTTGCAAAACTTTTCTATATAAAAGTTGCTTTAAAAAATCATATTAATTTATTTTTCAAGTTTAAAATAATTAATACTCAATTAATCATGCGCTAATGGCTCATCTTGTTTTGCATGATCTTCTTCATTTTCCTTCTTCCCTCATCTTCATACTATCCCTAAGGAAGTGGCAAAAGAACAAATCATGATATAAGAGATTATAGTTGAGGTAATAAACTAGTAAAAACGTGATAGGAGGGGAATAAACTAGTATAAAAGTTGATAAGTAGAGATTAAACTAGTACAAAAGTTAGTATATGGAGAATAAAGTATTGTCTCAGGATCACAAAATTTCTTATATTTTGGGACAAGTTAGAAGGGCAAAATCCCTTATATTATAGGACGGAGTGAGTGGCGTGGCTGGCACGCACGCGGAATTGGCCAGCGCCCACGCGCCGTGGCCATACATCTGTACGCTATTAAACACTAATCACCTCCCTAATTAGTACTTAAAATTTTTAATTATAAAATAATACATAAATAAGCAGAGTTAAAAGTTTTTAGGTTTTAGTTGAAAGTTTCAAAAATCTAATTAAAAGTTTCAAATTTTGGGTTGAAAATTTTAAATTTTGAGTTTAAATTATTAGTTGATAGTTTTTAAATTTGAGTTGAAAGTTTTGAAATTGAATTGAAAGTTTCAAAATTAATGATGAAAGTTTCAAATTTGTGGTATAAAGTTTACTCATTTTTTTTAATATCTTATTTTTTTCAATATTTTATTTTTTTTACTGTGCGTGTGGGGACAACAGGCGTGGGCGTGTGCTGACAACGCACGCGTGTCCGGGAGCTTTTTTGTTTTTTCGTTATTTTATATTATTAAATTATATTATAGCAACCTGTTAATGGGACTAATTAGAGAGATAAAGCATGTTAATCACTAAGAACATTCGCCTCTACAGTCTCGTGACACGCAGTGGCCTCTGACATCCGAGCGCAACTTGCTCCACCGGCACTCGCGCGCGCACAAGCAATCCTCTCCGTGAATTTTTTTGATTTTTATATTTATTTATTAAAAGATTTGCAAAAATAGATTTTTGTTTGAAAAAATTGCAAAAATAGACTCCCACCGTCCTCTGGGAGGGCGATTTTTAAAAATCGCCCCCCTAGAGGGCGATTTTATGACGTGGCTGACGGCCGTTGGCCCCCCGCCGACGGCCGTCAGCCCCATTTTGCAGGCGGGCCCCGATCTCCCAAAAACCGCCCTCTCAGAGGGCGGCAAGGGGGCCGCCTGCAAAATGCGTCCTCGGCCGCGCCCCGTGCCCGCGTCCGCGTCCTCGGCCGCGCCCCGTGCCCGCGTCCGCGTCCTCGGCCGCGCGCCCGCGCCCGCGTCCGCGCCCCGTGCCGCGCCCGTGTCCTCGGCCGTGCCCCGTGCCCGCGCCCGCGCCCACGTCCGCGCCCCATGCCCGCGCCCGTGTACTCGGCCGCGCCCCATGCCCCATGCCCGCGCCCGTGTACTCGGCCGCGCCCCATGCCCGCGCCCGCGTCCTCGGCCGCGCCCCGTGCCCGCGCCATCGGCCGTGCCCCGCGCCCCCGCCCGCGCCCGCGAGTTTTGCAGGCGGCCCCCTTGCCGCCCTCTGAGAGGGCGGTTTTTGGGAGGCCGGGGGCCCACCCGCAAAACGGCTGACGGCCGTCGGCGGGGGGCCAACGGCCGTCAGCCACGTCATAAAATCGCCCTCCCAGAGGGCGGTGGGAGTCTATTTTTGCAATTTTTTCAAACAAAAATCTATTTTTGCAAATCTTTTAATAAATAAATATAAAAATCAAAAAAATTCTCCTCTCCGTATCAATTATAGGAAATATATATGGCCCCACACACATTATGTGGCCCATATACACCGGTCTATGGGCCATGGCCACTGGCACAGATCGGCTTGCTCACAGGCCGTGAGAACAGCCCACATACGCCCTTCCCCTTGCCTAGGTGTACTCGGTCTATATGGGCCCTGTCACTGATAATGGGCCTCTGCTTCCTCGGTCTATGGCTGCAGATTGAACGCATTACGCCGCCGAACCGCTGAACCCCCTCCCCCCTTGGTGGACTTAGCCCACCACGAGCCGAACACCCATAATTCTCCCTCCTGTCACCGACATACGGACCTAGCGTGTGCGTGTGGCAGCCCAATATTTCTCGGGGAAGATGGCAATGGAGACACATAACCCAAAAACTGGTGGGTAATTACTCCAATAGGGTATAAAGATGGGTTAAAATATATCCTCGTGGGTTCGTTAATAAGGACAAAAAATGGGTTAGCGGGTGAGGGTATGGTTACATAATATCCATACCATAATCCACTAATACCCATATAAATTAAGCAGTGTGAATTTCTCGCTTAGGCCCAGCTTCTAATCAACTAAATTAAGGCCAAAATAACCTAGCCCAATTAGTAACTAACATATAAAAGAAGGGTTATAAAAAAATATAAAAGAAAGAAGGAAGAGCAACCCTAGACCCAGACGGCTAGCCGTTCCCATTCCTAGCCGCCGTCCACACGAGAGAGACTGACATAGCTCTTGTCCCATCGCATCTCACCTTCTCATGTATATATGTGTGCACTATGATAAATAGATTGTTCATTTATTTTCTGTTATGCAGTTGTTTGCTCTTATGTGTCTATCGGGTGTGGGTCACCTGCAAGTATGTTTTAGCCATGTGGTATGGGTATGGGGAAAAACTGCTCCCGTGTGTGGGTTTGGGTCCTCCAGTGAAAGGTTTTGTTTTTCGAGGAGGTGAGTTTGGGGTAGCAAAACCCAACGGGTATAGACCCATTGCCAACTTTCTAGGATACTCTCTTCGTTCCAAAATATAGCTACCTAGGAGCTTTTTGGAGAGATTAAGGATTATGGTGTAATCTCAAAAATGTGCTCACTAGAGTTGTGTGGGACTCACTCTAGTTGGGGTGTGGAACTCACTCTAATTGGGGTTACGTGGACCACTAGAGGTAGTATGAGAAGTTTTATGCTAAAATTTATCTTCTACATGTCTTAGGTAGCTATATTTGGGACAAACTTAAACTCTAAAGGTAGCTATATTTTGGGATGGAGGGAGTACTTCTTTTCCGATTTAAATAAATCCCTTTCAATGTCCAGAAATTGCTTTAAACTTTGAAAATTCATATTTTCTCAACCGTAACTCCGACTGAACCCATTTATCTTTCTGGTTTTTTTCTCTAAAATTGAGAGCTACCTAATGTCGCTACTAGTTTATAATAAGAGCCTTTTATTTGTTGGATTTTGTGTGGTTTTTTCTTGTTGATTGCATAGCGGATGTTTTAGAAATTCGTCAGACGCAGGGATTGTGAATATTTAAAGACCAGGATTAAGGCAAGCCACCATTTGATCATATTTCTCATAGTTCATAAAATATGTTGTTATATGTTAATTTGATCGGTCTCGGTTTGTGTACAACCGCCTGACCTATCCATTAGTTATGTTACTATCCATAGGTTGTTGCTAAACTTTATCCTTGTAGATCCACCACAATGACTGTCGATATTTTACACCGACAATATGAATATAGGGCTACTTGTCGGATCGAAACTCGGTAGACTTCAAAGGAACACGAAGAGTTTATACTGGTTCAGGCCCTCAATGTGAGATAATACCCTACATCTAGTTGTGATGTATTCCTTTGAGGAAGTATGATTTTGATGAATCTCTGTGTGCCCTCAAGGGGCGCTCTGCCTCCCCTTACATACTAGGGGACAAGGTTACAAGATAGGAATCCCAACTGGACTATGGCCAAGGGATCTCCTCTTAGAGATATAACTTGCTTGGCTAGGACTATATCTTTCTTATCATACAAGGTTAAGTTTGCCGAGTTCTATCATATCTCTAATTACAAGGCTAGGCCCATCCTCTGTCTGAATGACCCATATGCTTATCATGAGGTATCCGGGGCCCATAGCCTCCACAGCAGCCCCTTAAACATTCATAGTTGAGTCACAGCTGATGCCGAGTGCTCATCCTCCACAGGGAAGATTGCCCGAGTGCATTGCTCCCAAGTACTCCTTGTACGAGTACTTCTTCTTCCTAAGTCCTCCTTCATGTCAACTGGAAGCAAGGCTATGAAGGGATTCGTGTACAAGTATGAATAGTATGCGCCGAATAGGCACACCTATTAGGTGTAGCCCCCGACTTTGTGCTTAATTGTGAAACAATTAAACATAGAGTCAAAGATCTGTAACCTTATAGTCATTCCCGAGTAGTATACTACTGGTATATAAGACTATTCAACATCATATTAGTCGAAAATATTTTATAGTCTTTCCCGAGTAGTATGTCACTCGGAAATTAGACTCTTCAGCTTCATGTCAGTTGAAAAAATGTTTATAGTCTTTCCCGAGTAGTATACTACTCGGAAGTTAGACTCTTCAGTGTCATGTTGGCTGAAAAAATATTTGCTCATGGCAATTGTTGGCTAAGCATGTAAGCCGAGTACCATTTTATGGATTTCAATCCAATATGTGGTCAGGTGTACTTGAGAGATATTTGCATCCCCAATTTTAATGGAGATCAGCTTGTGATCCTTATAAGGATATATCCTCAATACCTGGTGAATAATTCAGATATCTGAACACATGTGTTCAGCAGTCAGGCTTTCATAAAGCATATCTGATTACTCAATCGGTTCTTGTAGGTAGCACTAGCACTGTGATTTTAACACAGCCAGCGAGCGGCCCACATTGAGCGTACTACTATAGAAACTCATATCTTGATAGCCCAGTACCGAATTTGCAGGCCCAAGCCCACTTATCAGTACCGGATCTATAAAGGCGGACAGAGAGAGAAAAGATTTTCTCATCTTCTCCAATCCACCAATCGTTTCGTCTTCCAACTGCCGCACCGAAATTTCGCACCTCGCCTCGCTAGGGTTCACCTTTGCTAGCGTTTCCCACTCAAAACTCGGGCGATCCTGCTCCTCCGCGTCCATTCCAAGCCCCCAATAGCATTTCCCCCAAATCTCCTTGCCTCAAGCCATGCCGAGAGCGTCAGAAATCCCGGAGGTGACTGATGAGACTTGGCCGACTTCGGATTGCGGGTCGACTAAGTTGAAGTATTTGGAGAGGTTGCTGAGACTGCAAAGCCATGAAGTCATCCATTGGCGTTCGACGGAAGGGGAATCGATTCCAGTACCCCAAGCTGGTGAGACCGTAGTCTTCACCTCTTTCTTTGACCGGGGTCTTTCTCTTCCATCTTCGGATTTTCTTCGCCAGCTTCTTGCCTTCTACGAGCTAGAGTTGGTGAATCTGAATCCCAACTCCATCTTGCAAATCTCTATATTTGCAACTCTATGTGAGTGTTTTCTGGGTGTGGAGCCCCATTTGAATCTGTTTAGATATTTATTCCACATCAAACCTCAGCCCTTCAAAAGCAAAGTTCAAGTGATTGGGGGGGGCGGTATCCAGCTTAGGAGCGAGATGAAGAAGATCTATATCCACGTTCCCTTGAAGACCTCCCTCAAAGGCTAGCATAGGGAGTGGTTTTATTATTCTAATCTTGAACCACGCCTCCCCCTTTTCATTGGTCTGCCTCTGAAGGTCGTGCCTAACTGGTCGTCTGTGCCCAGTTTTGAGGAGATGGGCCAAGTATATGTGTTGATTTATAAGATTGATAAGCTGAAGAGCTCTGGATTGACTGGTCCGTGGGTGGCCAGACGTTTCTTGACTCGTCGCATCCGGCTGCTGAAGCTAAGGAGCCACTTCGGCTAGGATTATAGAGGCAAGAACGATCCTAGCCGAGAATACCCCCCAACCTGACAGACAAGCACAAGGTGACCGACGTCCTGCTTGATTATTTTGCCAGCGGGGTGATTGAGACAGAAGATGCTGAGCGTGCCACGCCGGCTTTCAGCCAAAAAAGGCCTCGTCCAGAGGTAACTCTTGCTGATGTTAACTCGCTGTCCATCTGTGATGAAGGCTTGTAGATGTGTATCCAGGATTGCTCTGCAATGTGTGATGTATGTTGTTAAACCACTTGCAGGAATGTAAGGAGTTTGATGAAGACTCCCAAACTCTATCGGCCGTGAAATCAAAGAAAAGACCGTTGAGTCCTTCTGCTGCCTAGCCCTACTCTAAGAGAGCGGGGAAGAAACCTGTCGAAGACATGGGCAAGAAGAAAATTAGTAGGCTGAGTGCTGCAGTCGGGAGCCTAAAGATTAAAGACACCGTCAGTGCAGCTCCCAGGCCACCGAGTCCAAGACCGAGACCGGTGCCACCAAGCTCAGCAACATCGAGCCCAAGGACGGCACCACCGAGTACAAGGTCGTCAACAAGCCATAAGGCGGCACCACCGAGCATCCCAGTGCCCCAGTCGGCCGCACCAGAAACTGGGCCGGCTAGGATAAAGACGCCACTGCCGACTGCCGTGCCATCCAGCCCGACAGCTAGTAGCCCTCCATTGTCGACATCTGGAACCCCCGCATGGAAGTTCAAAACCTCAAAGAGGTAAGTAACTTTGAATCTTCTGAAAATCTTGTTCAGTATAGTAGCGTCTTGACATTTGACTCATCGTGCAGGAAGCGAGCCAATATCGATCTTAAGGAGACCACATCGGCTGCTCCTGTTATCGAGCCAGCCCCAGCCGAGCCAACACCAGCGAGCTCATCTGCCGAGCCAATGACCGCCCCAACTGTAGAGACTGAGGCGGTTCCGACAGTAGGGCCACTAGTGCCGGCTGACCAAGGAGCAGATACTGAAGCTGCTACTCCAGCCCCCGAGCGAGTCCCCGAGAGCATTCCACTGGGTATCTCCCGAGGGTGCTGCGAAACACTACAAGCACGATGAAGAGGCAGCGGAGAGGGAGCGTGAAGTTCTTCTTCGCGCCGTAATTGCCGCGTCCCGGGGAGTCTAGGTGTGTAGCGAGCCTTGCAACGTTTAGTTCCCGACGATTTCCCTTATTTCTAGTATTCCGCTGCTTGACTCTGCTTTGCTCTGTTTTACCCCAAGCAGAAGATTGTCGACCGCTCAGAGAAGATAAACGAGGTCTTGACCCAACTCACCCCCCAGCTCCAATGATTGGGCCAGCTCCAGACCTCGAAGGCCGACTTGGAGCGGTCTAACCAGGAGAGGGAGACTTGGCTGAGGGGAGCAGTTGACCAACTCCGGGATGAGAACTGGGCTCTAGCCGAAAAGATCAGAAGTAAGTCTCCTGTATTTGTCTCCCCGAGTAAATCCCAATCATATTTCTCTGGCTTTGTTGTTTCCCGATTGCCTCGTTGTGTCCTGACTGTAATCTTGAGTTCTTAACTATTTTGATATACAGCCCTTGAAGCTAAGTTGAAGACCCAGACAGAGGGAGAAACCAAGCTAAAGGAAGTCGAGAAAGCCAAAGCTGAACTCGAGAAAGACAAGGCCAAACTGAAGAAGGCCAACGGCAAACTCGAGAAATAAAAGGCTAAACTGGAGAAGGCCAAAGCCAAAGTGGAAGCCGACTATGAAAGTAAGTCTTCCCTCTAACAATGATGTTAACCAATCCTTTAGGTACTCTGACTGCAATTTTGGCTAACAAGTTTATTTGTCAATGAATCTAAGCAGCTGCAAGAGTCAACGCACAAACCCAGTTTCAAGCCTTTGCAGAGGAGATCAAAGTTGTCAAGGAGTTATGGGAGATTCTTGCCGAGTCTGTGAAATGGCTCCTTGACATCATGGATCCTCACCATGTGGGAACCAGCTCCAACATGGTCTCCCAGGTGCAGGCGTGCCTTAACGAGGCCCTGGGTATCCTGAAGAGGTACTTGGATGAGCGTGTTGTCGTCGGCGTGGCCCAGACCCTCGCGATGACCAAGTCGATATACCCCAGGGCAGATCTTGAGGCCATCGGTGAAGGATTTACCGAAGAGACAACACCTGAGGAGGCGTTGGAGTTGATCACACAGGCGATACTGTTAACACCAAAATTTGGTACGGTTCATTATCATGTTCGGTTAAGGAAAGAGGCTATATCAGCCGATGGAAGCTAATTCAGAAGAAGCCGAATTCAGGAAGGAATCGTGAAGACCACAGCATGGTAATTAAATATTTTATCTATAAATTAGGTAGCTTTAATAATTTTTAGGAAAACCTGATCTCGTGCCCGATCAGGGCTTGTTAATTTTCTTTTTATAGTTAGGAAGCTCCTGTTTTGTATCCGATCAGGACTGTATCAACTCAGGGTATAAATACGTATGCCCAGGGACCATGTAAACTATCTCATAGATCAATACAACTTCGGCGCATCGCCACCCTTTTCAACGGGTTCTTGCTTCTCGAGCCGGGCTACATCGGTTAGGTCCGACCTCCTGCGAGAGGGTAAGTCTCGTTACCCCGACTACCTTATCGGCTAGGACTTCCTCGGTTAGGTCCGATATTCTAGCTGATCTACAGTAGTCGGCTTACCACGGTGTATCTATTCTGTCTACGGCTGCATCAGTTAAGTTTGATCTCTTAGGCCGAGTGGATATATCACATCACGCGTGCATAGATTTTATCGGCTTACTAGGGATAATTTATCATCAGTTTGTGCTGCATCGGTTAGGTCCGACCTACTAAATTACCTACGATAAGTTATTCCTGCTAGGTTGATCGATTTTATGCAAGCGTCTTATCGGGATGTATAGCCGATAAGTTATCTTTTACTAGATAAAGTCGACTGCATTGTCTATTGATTATTATTCTGCCTATCTATTCTATCATCGGCTTCTAGCCGATGTCCAAGTGTTTTTTTTGACAGTCGGCTGGCTTATTATCTGCTTATATCATCATCGGCTTCGAGCCGATGTACAAGTACTATCGGCAATCGGCTGGAGGAAGTCTGTATCGGCTGGTTGGCCGATTGGATTACTGATCTAATTTTTTTCTATCTCCTTGTCAATTGCGGGGTCAAATTGACTGGCACGCCTATGAACCTCAAATTTAGGACCTGCACTGGAGCTAAGTAGATCTCCTAGGCCTTCGCGTGTCTAGTGCACCGAACCAGATCATCAACTCGTCTTCAGCGTTGATCGGTGATTTTCGGTGTCAACAGATGCTGACTACAGAGGCGATCACCAAGGACCTGGGAATGTAAGAACAATCCATCATGCAGTCGGTGTATATAAATCTTTTGTAAGATATGTGTACAATGCCACCGAGTTCTTGATTTTACTTAGGTATCATTAGCTTTACCCAACTATATAGTCTACGCCGAGTTAGTCTATAGGAACTTGATAAAATCATTTACCGCAGAAAGCTATACTCGGGCAAACATAACATAGTCGTTGTAAAACTTCATAACTTTGATAAAACAAGCTCGTATATTATTGACAAAGCACATATAATACATGCAGCCTCCGACTCACTACTCGATTGAAATAAGCGACGTAGTGAGTCAGAGAAAAACTTCATACATATGTATGAGAGAAAAATACAAAACTCAGGTATAGAAAGGACGTAGCTGTTCTATGTTTCATGAGTTGCTGACTAGGGCACCATCTTCGGTCTTCAGTCGGTAGGCGCCTGGCCGTGTAACTTCAGTGATAATGAACGCCCTTCCTATATTGGGATAGTTTATGCCTGTCTTTGGTGGTTTGTATTTTTCTCAAGATAAGATCCCCGACCAAAAAAGCATGTCCACGGATATTTTGACTGTGATAACGACGCAGGCCTTGAAGATACCTTGCCAACTGGATTATTGTGATGCCCCTCACTTCTTCCAACTTCTGAGTAAGCCCGAACTCGCGGAGAACCGAACTCTAACTCGGTTGGTAACACATCCTCAGCACCGTAGACTAGGAAGAAAGGGGATTGCCCTGTGGCCTGACTAACAGTGGTTCTTAGAGACCAGAGAACAGACAGGAGTTCTTATACCCACCGTCCCGAATATGGTTTTAGTCGATCGAATATCCTTCCTTTGATACCTTGTAAGACCATACCATTGGCACGCTCGACCTACCCATTACTCCATGGGTGTGCCACAGAAGCGTAACAAATCTTGATGCCGAAGTCGTCATAGAAATCTTGAAATACGCCGCCCGTGAACTGAGTATCGTTGTCCGTTATGATGCAGTTAGGAACCCCAAATCAGTATGATATACTCATGATGAAGTCCTTTGCTCGTGCCGCTATTATGGTAGCAACGGGTTTTGCCTCAATCCACTTGGTGAATTTATTCACTGCGACGAACAAGTGTGTGAACCCTCCTGGCGTTTTCTTGAAAGGCCCGACCATGTCAAGCCCCTATATTGCAAAGGGCCAAGAGATTGGGATGGTTTGAAGTTCTTGGGCTAGAAGATGTGTTTGTCTTGCGTAGAACTGACAACCCTCATATGTATGAACTATGTCTTTGGCATCTGTTACTGCTGTTGGCCAGAAAAATCCCTGCCTGTAAGCCTTTCCGACTAACGTCCTAGATGCGGCATGGTTACCACATATGCACGAGTGGATCGATTGCAGAATCTTCTTACCCTCGTTGAGTGTGACGTAACGCATGAGGACTCCGGATGCGCTTCTTCGGTACAGGTCTTCTCCGACTACCAGGAAACATTTGCTTCGACGCTTGATTTGTTCGGCTTTGCTGCAATCTTCTGGGAGTTCATCATCCAAGAGGAATTTGAGAATTGGAGTCCACCAATCTTAAGATATGATCAGTACTTCATCTGTTGTTGGGGTAGGTTCATCTCCCGACTATTCTGGCACTGATTTCTTTTTGACAGATGGCTCCAGTAGTTGCTCAACAAAAATCCCAGTCGGGACCACTTCTCACTTGGACCCCATGTTTGCCAATTCGTTCGTAGCGTCATTGTATTGTCGTAATACATGAGTTATCTCCAGCCCGTCGAATTTGTTTTCGAGCTTTCGGACCTCCTGACAGTACGCCGCCATAGTATCGTCGAGACAGGTCCAGTCTTTTATGACTTGGTTTACCACGAGTTGAGAGTCTCCACGTACAACCAGTCGGCGAATGCCGAGTGATATCGCGATACGGAGCCCGTGGATAAGTGCCTCGTACTCGGCGACATTGTGGGAAGCCGAAAAGTGAATCTGGAGAACGTACTTGAGTTTGTCGCTGGTAGATAACGTCAGTATGACGCCGGCCCCAGCGCCGCCAATCCGTATAGAACCGTCGAAGTACATTGTCCAGTACTCTAGCTTGTCTGTTGTTGTAGTCATCTGAACTTCTGTCCACTTGGCCACAAAGTTGGCTAGAGCTTGACATTTGATTGCTGTCTGTGGCTGAAAGGTGATGTCGAACGGCATCAACTCGAGCGCCCATTCAGCCGGTGGCCTTGCGGTTATGCAGGACATCCCTGTTGACGCCGAAAACCCGCCGGGGGCCGTCCGGCGTCTGGGTGACACGCGAAGGCCTGGGAGATCTGCTTAGCTCCAGTGCAGGTCCTAAGGTCTTGAGGTTCGCAGGCGTGCCAGTCAATTTGACCCTGTAATTGACAAGGAGAAGGGGATGTTAAATTCGTGAGCCAATCGGCTGGAAGCCGGCTTGGACTCATGTCATTGGCCGATGGCCGATACGCACTGTAGCACTTATACATCGGCTTAGAGCCGATGATGGGCAGGAGCAATAAGCATAATAATACACAAGTATCGTGCTAGCCGATCATCGAAGGGATACTCAAAAACGGCTATAACTTTGTAAAATAAACAGGTATAATGCATAAGTAAATAAATCAAATAAATCCTAGCCGATCATAATTTTAGTGTTACTCGTGTTGCCGTGAGAATTATGCCTGTGCCCGGGCCCTTGCTTATATCGGCTCCCGAGGGTCTTCATCCGCTGTCCGGGCCCGTACACTGGTCCTTACCTAAGCTCGTGCCCGGGCCTCACCTGGGGTCTGCCGGGAACCTGCTTGTACTTGTACTTGGATCGGCAGAATAAACCCATCGGCTAGTCCTTAGCCGATTGTAACAATAATACAGGCAAGAATATATGATAAGCATGCAATAACATAAATGATAGATAATTGATGAGCCAGCCGACTACTGAACAGAGCGAGTATAGAATAAGACAATGAATAAATGTAGTCGGCTTTAACAGATAACTTATCGGCTAAGCACTCGATAACACCATCGCACAACACCATCGGCTCATCAAGAGTAAAGCTATTATCGTCAGTCTAGTAGATCGGACCCAACCGTTGCAGCACAGACCAACAATGATAACGATACCTCAATGGGCGCGATAGATTGATGCGACCGTGATGAAGATAACTTACCGCTAGCACTCCGATAAAACGCCGCACACAAAGCATCGGCCTAGCAGGACCGACTTATCACTAGTAGTTCAGTAGGTCGGACCCAACCGATGCAGCACGAACTGATGATAAATCGCTCCCAGTAAGCCGATACGATCTATGCACGGTGATGTGATATACCTAATCAATCTATGAGGTCAACTGAACTGATGCAGCCATAGATAAAGTAAATATCGTGGTAAGCCGACTACCATAAACCGACTAGAATATCGGACCTAACCGAGGAAGTCCTAGCGATAGGTAGCCGGGGTGACGAGACTTACCCTCTCGCAGGAGTTCGGACCTAACCGATGCAGCCCGGCTCGAGAAGCAGGATCCCGTCGAAAGGTGCGATGCGCCTCCGAAATTTGTATGATCGTTGTGATGATTACAAGGCATCCGGGCATACGTATATATACCCCGAGTTGACATAGTCCTGATAGGACACATATATGATTCCTATCTATAACAGAAAACGCCTAACTAATCCTGACCGGACACGAGGTCAGGTTCCTAAAGAAAATACCCGCCTAATTAATAGGTACGTAAATAACGCCAAGCAACGGTCTTCACGGCTCCTTCCCGATTCCGGTCTTCTTCTCTGTCAGTTGACTGCAATCTTCTCCTTTGACCGAATCTGCTACAGGGCCTTACCAAATTTTGGCTAACACATGCCCCCATTTTGGAGTTCTCCTATAGGACTTCGAAATTCTTTCATTTTTGGGCCTCCAGACTTCTCCCACATCGAGGGCGCCAAGATAGCTCACTGCCAATAAATGTTTGAAACAGTGCCAAC
The DNA here is from genome assembly GCA_003991445.1 of Oryza meyeriana var. granulata. Classification (NCBI taxonomy): domain Eukaryota; kingdom Viridiplantae; phylum Streptophyta; class Magnoliopsida; order Poales; family Poaceae; genus Oryza; species Oryza meyeriana. The sequence continues at coordinate 5,135 of RYFJ01003003.1, read as the reverse complement.
GGCCTCGATTCCCGCTCGGTTGTCATACCTCTATAAAAAACGCTTCGTCTCCTTGCCTTTTTATGCTTTCACATCACCAGAGCACCACCCGCTTCATCTTCCAAATCCTCACCAAGCATCCAGCGAACCCAGACGAATTGTTGCAACCTTCTTCTCCGGCCGTCGATCCCTGCAACTTTTCCCACTTCCACGATGGCATCGGCATCTGCAGTTCCTGAGGTAATCTTTCTGCCGATTGTTTTCTTCCGACCTACAGCCCATGCGAATCCGATCTGCTATGTTCTTCACCTGTTCTTCGTCGTGTTCTTGTTTACTGTAGCATCTTAGAGCCCAGATCTTGATTCCGGCCGCCGATTACCCCAGCTTTTCTATCATGGCCCCATGGGTAGCGAAGACCCCACCGATTCATATGCGCCGAGACCCAACGTAATCCCCTTCAAGAACTCGGCCATGCGAGTCGGCGACTGGACCAACAGCTTCAAGTCGTGGCCAAGAAAACTGCCTGGGTGGAGAGATTGGTACCTCAGGGTGTCGGCTGCGAAGAGAACCTATTAGGAAGAATCTCATATCGGCCACTGCATCAATCTTTCTCTGGCCGATATGGAGAGAAATGAATTCTGCTCTCGCATCAGCCTCATACTTCTGGTCTGATGCGCTCAATCCTTTCTATTTGGGCACGGGCCTATGACCCCCACCTTGCTGGATGTGACCATGCTCAATGTCTTGACACAAACAAAGCAACATCGACCCCTTCAAGCTTCGCTTCAAACCTACGCATCGGCTCCAGGCAGAAGAACATCGGCGGCTGGTCCAGGTACATATCTTTCATAACACGGGGACTGGATCAGTTGATGACCGGAACATGTTGCCTTTTCTGAACTTATGGCTGGAGCGGTTTGTCTTTTTGGTGCGCAACCCTCGGTCCGAACGGCAAACATGCAATATTTGCAGAATGCTTGGTTGATCGGAAACAATCCTTGGGCAATCCTCCTTTGGTGCCACCTTACCACCTGCTTCATCAAGTGGCAACTAAGTTATCGGCGGCCAGCCCGTCGGCCACATTGGGGCCTTGTGTGGTTTACAGCTCTGGCTCAATGTTTTACACACCTCCAAGGCCATCCCAGAAAACTTCTCTTCTCAAGCAATCCTTCCCAGCCGAATTACCCAGAAGTCAAGACCCCGTCTATGCCGCCGATGCATCTCTATGGGCGAAGCTGCATCGGCCCTTTCTGCAGCAAGATAACCCCTGCTGAAGCTAGTCAGTGGTTCACGGGGGTTTATTATGCTTCCCAGGAGGCCACTCATTTTGTTTGCTACAACGACGCATCATCATTCGAGATGCCTTCCTAACTGATCCCCATCAAAGCTAACACTGAATGATGATGAGTCTAAGCCATATTCCTTCGGCTCATCAGTCCTTGTCTGCTGCCTAACTGGTTTTCTCTGCCGAACTCAGCCCATCGTATGAGTTCTACCATCCATCGGTCAGCTCCGTTCAATTTGGTCTCGGGTCAACTCCCAATAGGCCTATTCTTCATTGATAAACTCCACCCGAGGGCATGGTCAGCAGCGCACAATTGGAATACGATCGGCGCGACTTTGACTGATCCCCTTCTTCTAGCGCCGTCACGAGGTGTACAATCATGCACTGCAACACCAAGCCTTTTGTCATGAGTGGTTTCAGATGGAAGAAAACTTGTTCAGCATTAGCGCACCTGTTACTGCCTCCCGTCTTACCCCGAGTACATCGAATCCGATGAAAGAGTAACATCTGCAAGCTTTAAATACGCCTCCAACCAACTCTTATCTCTAATTTTGCCAGGCTGACAGCGTCGAGCCCCAACAAAGCAACAGTGGTCAGCCGACTTCTGTATCAACCCTCATCGGCCACTCCAAACCTGGGCGCGACCGCTCGACTCCATCGGCTCTCCCTCAAGCGCCTCAGCCGATGGGACCAAAAGGAAAAAGTTGGCGCATCCCCTCCCTGAAGAAACAGAAAACCGATGCCGGTGTTTTACCACGACGCCATCTATTCCCAGACCACATCGGCCCTCATCTCCTCAGGTATGCGCAAGACTTAACATTATTACTCGCTTTTTCTCATTTAATCCTCACCAAGCGCTCATCTTAAACAGCTCGATCCATCGGTCAGCATCCTCAAACCTTCTTCCGACGTCCCCAACACCGAGCCGATGCCTCTTCAGCGCCCCACTCTTGGCACCAAGCCTCCAGCTGTTGATGAGACTGCCCCTTTCCATCCGGCTGACATCGCCCCCCTCCAAGAGAACAACCGTATTCATCTCCCTGAAGCCGATGTCGCGCAAAGCCGATGTCCTTCCTCAGTATCTTCTTATGCCCATATTTGCTCTTAACTTTCTACTGATCGTCTTTACGATGCCAATTTTTTGCAGCAGTCTTTGCCGATCTGTTTTTGTCATGTTTTACACCGGCAATAAATATATGGGCTAGTCCGGCGGATGTAAACTCGGTGGATTGCAAAAGGAACACAGGAAAGATTTTATACTGGTTCAGGGCCCTCGATGGTGAGAGTATACCTACGTCCAGTTGTGGTGTTATTCCTTTGAGATTTGTGGTGGGTCTGGTGAACCACTCAACCTGCCCTATGGGGCGCCCTGGCTCCTTATTACTGGGACAGGTTTACAAGTAGGAGTCCCATCGATTACGACTAGGAGATCTCCCCTTAGAGATAAAACACACCCGACTAGGACTGTAATATTCTTTCTATACAAGGCGAGTCTGCCGATCTAGCTATATCTCTAATACAAGGCTAGGCCCATCCTCTATCACGAGTGCCCATATGCTTGTCATGAAGAGGTACCCAGGCCATTGCCCCACAGTAGCCCGACCTTCATAGTGTGAGTCACAGCTGATGCGAGTGCTCATCTCCACGGTGAAGTCTTCCCGAGATGCATTGCTCGACCGTCTGTGTCTGAGTGTGCTCTCCCGAATCCTGCTTCATGTCAGGTAGCAGCGGGCTATGAAGAGGCTCATGTAGATGTTGAATAGTGAATCGCGCCGAATAGAATGCACCTATTGAGTGTAGCCCCTGACTTGTGCTTTAATGTGAAAACAATTAAACATGAAGTCAAAGATCTTTAACTGCGGCAGTAGTCTTGCATCGCACAGCACGTCGCCAGTATAACGCTTAACTGGTATCGCCTGAGACTCCTATCAATGCAACCGGAATATGTTTAGATCCCGAGTAAGAGCATTATTACTGGTTATGAGGACTCTTCGGTACTTCATGTCGGTCGGAAATGTGGTAGTTGTATAGGTCTCCCGAGTGGAATGTATCGTATATAGGAGCTCTTCAGACTTCATGTCAGTCGGAATGTGTTTATGATCACAAGTTACGTAGATTGGATCTTCAGCGTCATAGCTGGAAAGGGTTATTAGTCTTCCCGAGTGGCGTCGCACCCAGAAGTTAGACTCCTCCGCGTCATGTCAGCGGAATGAGAAATTATAAGTCTCTCCCGAGTGTGCACTACTCGAAAGTAGACTCTTCGCATCATGAATCCTGGAATAATGTTACTCATGGCAAACTGGTGGCCACGCATGTAGCCGAAGTTCCACTTTATGAAATAAAATCCATGCTGGTCAGGTTACCGAAGATACCTGATCCAAGTTTTTGAAAAGACAAGCTTGTGTATTCCTTGTAAGGATATATCCTCGAGACCTGTGGATAAAAACAGGAACCCCTATATGTTCTAGCAATAAGGCTTTCATGAGCAAAATATCTGTTCCTCTCATCGGTTCCTGGGTAGCACCAGCGCTATAATTTCAACTCAGCCTACGGACCCGCCATAGCATGCTACTTAGGAACTATTATTCTTTTGGTGCTGCTACCAAATAAGCGGCCTGAGCCGACCCTATCGGCATAGCTCCTACGAAGTATCAATCCATCGCTTTCAGATGAGTTTTTGTGTGTCAGTAACCGCAATCAGCCATAGAAATCCTTATCTCTCTTCGCAAGCCTTTCGATTACGTCTGGATTGTGCACCTGGGTGCCCTTAAGCCTGAGTGAGGTTTATGCAGGATTGCTGCCCCTCAGTGTGACGCAGTGGATGAGAATCGGATGCCTGTGACGACGTAGTTTCTCTGACTTGGGAAGCGAACAAGGTACCGACCTTGCATAGCAGCAGGTCGCGCTGCGACTCATGGGCTTACCCATCACGGAATTATAGCCAAGCTAGGCACCCCAACTGCTTTAGCTAGGATTCGGCTAGCGACCCGTCCTGGGGCTACCCCAACTGACAGACCGTGACCAATAAGGTACCGGAACCTAGCATAAGCGTAGGGATTCGGCGGGCGACCCTCATGGGGCGTACCTACTTGAGCGGTGGTATACAGCCCCGACTGGCGCGGGGGCCGATTAGTTGGCTGATGGGGTGAGTCGGGGAAGATGATCGTCCCGCTGGCGCAAAAGTAATCAGTGAGTAAGCCTCATGGAGCATCCGAGTGTATTTTGGCAGATTGTCAGCCCCCCGAGCGTGGAGATGGCGCTCGGCACCCTGAGTTCCTGTCCGCGTTCCGGAGCTGGCCATGCAATTAAGAGATATCGGTGAGTAGCAGTCTGATTGATGAATAATCACCCGAAAAAATGTATTTTACAATGTATGTAATAGTGTTGTTCTTACTCTTTGATATTAATGTCCGTCGAGTACGTGACCCCTTACGTTTGCACTTGCCCGATAGTCATAGCCGCTGATTTCGGAGTTGCTCATGCCTTCCAGCGCGTTTTGTGACTGAGTTTCTCTTCATGGGCAGCGAGTTCACGAGATCGATATTTATGCTACTCGAGCTTTGTGGCTATATCATTAATGAGCAGAAACGGAAAAACCGGGTAAGTTGCCAGTTAGGTACACCTATAGATGTAAGTTCCTTGCTGTCGGCACTACAAGCCGCGTGAGAAGATTGTTTATCAGAAAGCGACTTAGCTGTTCGGTATTTGGGAGGGGATGCATCTGTGTTTGAGCTTGTAAAGCCCCGTGCATGTCACTTTGTCGTAATCCTCAGTTGTGTAAGGTCGCTTCAGCAAGTTGTGACGACTCCACAGTAGAGCCGGCTGACTTGTTGTTTGCGAATTCCAATCATATAAGTCGACTCGCTGCTAA
>RYFJ01003002.1:0-58046 GCA_003991445.1 Oryza meyeriana var. granulata | reverse complement strand
ATACCAGGCCGGCGACTTCGTCGAGCCACCGTCGTTTCCCGGTTCTCCACCCCCGGTAAGAACCGGGGGTGCGCAGGAGGCTCTGCTGCCAGGAGAGCTCTCTGCGCGAGTAGCTGGAAGTCGAGATGACGCGCGCTGCGAGCGGCGCCTCGCCTCGGCCTCATGGAGAGGTGGAGGCCGCGCGACCCGGCGGGCACTTGCCGGCTGCCGCGGTGCGGGCAAGGGAGGCCGAGGCTTAGGCCGCACCACCAGCGGTCCCGAGAGAACTCGGTCGCGTGGCGCGCACCGTGCGCGCCCAAGAAGATGTAGGGGAGAACGCGCGGGCCCACCGACGGGGCTTAACGTCGCCCGGCTGGTAAAATCGCCGGACGCTTCGTCGGAATCCTGCGGACGATGGCCACCTGCCATGGAGCGCGCCGGTTTGAGAAGCCGGCGTATCACCTGAAAAGGGAAGACTCCCCCTACCTGGCCGCCAGCTGTCGGAGATGAAACCTCGACTGGCGGGAAGTCCGGAGACCCCCCTTTGAGGTTCGGCCAGGGAGTGGTTCAGGGTAATTGCGGCGTCCGGTGTAGGAGAAAGAGCGATCGTGGACGTGGCACACAAAGAAGACAGAGGAAGTAGACAGGTTCGGCCGCTCGAGGCATAATACCCTACGCCTGGTGTGCTATCTGAGTGGATGGGATGTTTTGAGTGTACTACAGGGGTGTTCTTCCCAGGCAGTCGGGCCCTGGGAAGCTCTCTCTGAAGCTATCTGAGTTGTGCAAGGCCGCGACCAGAGCTACCTCCCCCCCCCCCCCCCGAGTCAGAGGCATGGATCCTCGCTTTACGTCAAGCGAGTCCACAGTGCCAAGATTACATGAGAGGGCTAGGTATGGTTGATGCTTATCGGCCGTCTTGTCGCACACCGTTCCGCCTGCACGCCCACGTCCTGGAACACATCCGCTGCTGAGGCATGCCGAAGTGGTATGCAGCGGGCTGGAGTCGTGAGGATGGTTGACGGATGTGATGGAGCACGCTACCGCAGTCAGAGTCTTTGACTGCATGGACTTCGGTGCACGCCCTTCACCGCCAAGTCAAAAGGCTTCTGATAGCACGTCGGGTGTCCACGGGGGGGTCATCGCGAGCGCCCACACGTGCAGAGCGCAGGTGACGGCGCGTCACCGCCCGTCGTGCTCATCATTAATGCGGCGGTGGGACTGTCCGCTGGGTTCTTCGAGCAATCGGCCCCGGACCGGGAGGATCGGCACTCGGGAGCGGCAGTCGCCTTGGGGCCGGGCACGGCTCCGGAGCAGCAGCACCCGGAGCAGTCGGCAATCGCACCCGGGTTCCGGAGGCGACCAACCCCGGGCCGGGGGATGCGCACCCGGGCCCCGGCCAGATGCTCGGGCCCCCAGTACTGGCGGCGAGAGCGCCGTAGCCGCCTTCTCTTGCGTAGAATTGCGACTCCGAGTATTTGTCCCCCGAAACCCTCGCGTCCACGGGGACTGGGGACCCCCAAGTCCCCATTTCGCGATAGACATACATCCTCAAAGGAATATCACCAGAACTGGACGTTAGGGTATTACCTCACATCGAGGCCGGAACAGTCTAAAATCTCTGGTGTTCCTTTCAACTCACCGAGGTACCCCCATATTCTATTGCCGACTGTAAAACATCAACACCGGCTAGCAGGTTATGCTCTGCGGGGCTCTGGTCCGGCTGGGGACGCTCGTGCAACAGGAGCAGCCGCGTCGTTCCTGGATCGATGTTGCGCGCTTCCTACACGACGAGTCGGATAACAAACACCACCAATGCTGAGCAGGACTTCCGGAAGACTTAAGTCAATACCTCTTGGAGAAGCTTGAGCCTGCCCCTAGGCTCCTGATGGTTGGCGAGTGCGACGGCTGCGGCTGTCGGGCTAGACGGGTGGTAGCGGCGCAAGCGTTTTTGTCCTAGCTGGCCCTGCTCCTAGTTGGCCCAGCTGGGGCGCTCGGTACTCGGCGGTGCCATCCTTGGACTGGGTGTTGTGAGCTCGGTTGGCACTTGACCTGACCTTGTACTCGGCAGCACTCGTATTGGGCTCGATGAGCGAGCTCGACTTGCGCTGGTCCCAGTTTGGGATTCGGTGCCTAGGGCGTGTACCGCGGTGTCTTTATCTATCAGATCCCCGGCTCGGCACTCGGCCTCATTAACCTTCTTCTTGCCCACGTCTCCAACTGGCCTCTTCCCACTCTCTTGGAGTCGGCAGGTAGCAGGAGACTTTCTCGGCCCTTCTTTGACTTCATGGCCGACAGCAGTCAGGAGTTGTCTCGAATTCCTTACATGTCTGCAAGCAGTTCAACAATGCACATCACATATCGCAGAAGCAATCAGAATACAAGTTACAGGCATTCATCACAGATTAACAGCAAGGTTACCTCTGGACGAGGCCATTTTTGGCTGTAAGCTGCAATGGAACGTTCTGCGTCTTCGGTTTCAACACCCCATTGAAGAAATAACTGAAGCACTTTGGTCACTTTGTGCTTGTCAACTAGGTCTCGGCCTTCTCGATCGGGATCGTCTCTCCCCTAGTAATCTAGCCAAAATTGGCTTTTAGCTTTAGCGCTGACACGCTGGTCAGAAAGTCTGGCACCCAGGGACGGTCAATCGCAGCGCTCTTCAGTTTATCTAGTCTTTCGAGCAATTGATTGCACTTGGCCCATCTCCTCAAAGTTGGCTCTGACCACAATCGGCAATACTGCCGGAGGCATAAACCGGTAAAGGAGCGCAGAGGGGTTCCAAATAGAACAGTAGAACCACTCCTTATGCCAAACTTTCAACGGAAGTTTTCAGAGGAAGATGAAGATATGTCCTTTTCATTTTCGCTCCTGAGCTGGATACCAGCCCCCAATCACCTGCACCCTTATTTCTTGGAGGGCTGGGGCTTGATGTGGAAACCAAATGTCTAAAAATATTCAAATGGGGCTCCACCCCAAGAAACACTCGCAAAGAGTTACGATATGAAAATTTGCAAGACTGAGTTGGAATTCAGATTCACCAATCCAATCCATAGAAGGCAAGAAGACGGCTGGAGAAAGTCAAAAAGAATGGAAGAAATAGACCTCGGTCGTAAAAAAGGAGGCGAAAACAACAGTCTGCCGGCCTGGGGTTCCTGGAACTTATTCACTCCAGCGGGCGCCAATGAATGATATCATGGCTTTGCAGCTGCGAGCAACATTTGCAAGTGCTCCAGCTTGGACGACCGCCATTCCGAAGTCGGCCATGCCTCGCCCGACGGCATCCAAAGATCTGAGCCCTCGGCATGGTTAGGGATGAGAAGATTTGGGGGAAATGTTGCGGGAGGCTTGGAATGGACAAGGAGGAGCAGAATCGCCCGAGTTCTAATGGGGAAGAGCGAACAATGGCGAACCCTAGTGGAGCGGGAGGCGAAATTTTGGCGCGGAAGTTAGAAGACGAAACGATTGGTGGATTGGAGAAGATGAAGGAATCTTTTCTCTCTCTCCCCGCCTTTTATAGAGCCATTTCTGATTCATGGGCTTAGGCCTACAAAGTCGGTACTGGGCCACCAAGATATGAGTTTCTACAGTAGCACGCTCAATGTGGGCTGCTCGCTGGCTATGTTAAAATCACAGTGCTGGTGCTACCGAACAGGAACGATGAGGTAAATAGATATGCTTCATGAAGGCCTAATTGCTGAACACATGTGTTCGGATATCTGTCTTATTCACCAGGTATTGAAGATATGCCCTTATAAGGGTCACAAGCTGGTCTTCATCAAGATTGGGGATGCAGGTATCTCTTAAGTACACCTGACCACATAATGGATTAAATTTCATAAAGTGGTACTCGGCCTACATGCTTGGCCAACAGTTGCCATGAGCAAATCTTTTTTCAGCCGACATGACGCTGAGGAGTCTAACTTCCGAGTAGTGCACTACTCGGTAGAGACTATAAATATTCTTTCCGGTTGATATGACGCTGAAGAGTCTAACTTCCGAGTGGGACGCCACTTGGGAAACACTATAAACACCTATTCCAGCTAACATGAAGCTAAAGAGTCTCATATACGAGTGGCATGCTACTCGGCAAAGACTATAAATTATTTCCAGTTGACATGATACCAAAGAGTCTCATATACCAGTAGTATACTACTCGGGAAAGACTACAAGGTTAAAGATCTTTGACTTTATGTTTAATTGTTTTCACAATTAAGCACAAAGTCGGGGGTTATACCTAATAGGTGCGTCTATTCGGCGCACACTATTCATACACCCACATGGAGCCCTTCATAGCCTCGTTGCCAGCTGACATGAAGCAGGACTTGGGAAGAAGAAGCACTCAGATAAAGAGTACTCGGGAGCAATGCACTCGGGCAAACTTCACCATGGAGGATGAGCACTCGGCATCAGCTGTGACTCAACTATGAAGGTCTCAGGGGCTACTGTGGAGGCCGTGGGCCCCGGGTACCTCATCACAAGCATATGGGCCACTCGGATAGAGGATGGGGCTAACCTTGTAATTGGAGATATGATAGAACACGGCGGACTTTGCCTTGTACAATAAGGAATATACAGTCCTAGTCGGGTAGGTTATATCTCTAAGAAGAGATCCCTTGGCTGGAATCTGGCTGGGACTCTTACCATGTACCCCTATCCCCTAGTATATAAGGGGAGGCAGGGCACCCCCTGAGGGCACGAGTTCATCAGAACAATACACATCCTCAAAGGAATACATCACAACTGGACGTAGGGTATTACCTCACATCGAGGACCTGAACCAGTATAAAACCTTCCCATGTTCCTTTGCAATCCACCGAGTTTCGATCCAACGAGTAGCCCCATATTCATATTGCCGGTGTAAAGCATCGACATGTCTAAACTTTTGTCCACTCGGCCACAAAATCGGCTAGAGTTTGTGATTTGATTGCTGTCCGTGGCTGAAAGGTGATGTCGAACGCCATCAACTCGAGTGCCCATTTAGCGATTCGACCAATGGCCTTGCGGTTGTATAGGACATCGCCGAGTGGATACGATGTGACCACCGTGACTTGATGCGATTGGAAATAGTGCACCAACTTCCGGATAGTGATGAGTAGGCCATACAGCAGCTTTTGGACCTCCGGATATCTCATCTTGGAGTCGACAAGGACCTCGCTGACGAAGTAGACTGGCCATTGAACTTTTTGTATATGACTTGGCTTGGATCGCTCAACCACCAGCACCGTGCTGACTACCGGACTGGTTGCCGCCAGATACAGCATTAATGGCTCTTGGGGCATAGGCGATGCCAACACTAGTGGTGATGTGAGAAATTTCTTGAAGTATTCGAAGGCTTGTTGGGCTTTGAGAGTCCATTGAAAATTATCTGCTTTCTTCAGTAACTTGAAGAAGGGCATGCCCCGTTCGCCTAGTCGGGAGATAAATCGGCTGAGTGCCGCCATGCAGTCTGTCAGCTTCTGGACGTCTTTCTGGCTAGTAGGGGGTGCCATGTTCATGATTGCGTTGATTTTCTCTAGATTGGCCTTGATGCCTCGATGCGATATGATGAAGCCAAGTAGCTTGCCAGATGGCACACCAAAGGTGCACTTTTCCGGGTATAACTTCATCTTGAATCTTCGAAGATTTTTGTCGATGTTTTACACCGGCAATAAATATATGGGGCTACTCGGCGGATGGAAACTCGGTGGATTGCAAAGGAACACAAGGAAATTTTATACTGGTTCAGGCCCTCGATGTGAGGTAATACCCTACGTCCAGTTTGTATGTATTCCTTTGAGGATATACGGTGGTAGTTCTGATGAGCTGTATGGCCGTGTGCTTCTATGAGCTCTTCTCGTGATTCTGGTGAACCAACTCAACATGCCCTCATGGGGCGCCCTGCCTCCCCTTATATACTGGGGGACAGGGTTACAAGGTAGGAGTCCCCATCGGATTACGACTAGGAGATCTCCCCTTAGAGATATAACACACCCGACTAGGACTGTATATTCCTTTCCATACAAGGCGAAGTCTGCCGAATCTAGCTATATCTCTAATTACAAGGCTAGGCCCATCCTCTATCCGAGTGGCCCATATGCTTGTCATGAGGTACCCGGGGCCCATGGCACCCACAGTAGCCCCCGAGACCTTCATAGTTGAGTCACAGCTGATGCCGAGTGCTCATCCTCCACGGTGAAGTCTTCCCGAGTGCATTGCTCCCGAGTGCTCTTTGTCTGAGTGCTGCTTCTCCCGAGTCCTGCTTCATGTCAGCTGGCAGCGAGGCTATGAAGGTCTCGATGTAGATGTCGGAATAGTGTGCGCCGAATAGGCGCACCTATTAGGTGTAGCCCCCGACTTTGTGCTTAATTGTGAAAACAATTAAACATGAAGTCAAAGATCTTTAACCTTGTAGTCTTTCCCGAGTAGATTACTACTGGTACATGAGACTCTTCGGTATCATGTCAACCGGAATATGATTTATAGTCTTGCCGAGTAGGGAACTACTCGTATATAGGACTCTTCGACTTCATGTCAGTCGGAATGTGTGTTTATAGTCTTGCCGAGTAGGATGCTACTCGTATATGGGACTCTTCAGCGTCATGTCAGCTGGAAAGGGGGTGTTTATAGTCTTTCCCGAGTAGTATACTACTCGAAAATTAGACTCGTCAGCTTCATGTCAGCTGGAGAAGGTGTTTATAGTCTTTCCCGAGTGGTGTCCCATTCGGAAGTTAGACTCTTCAGCTCGTCAGCTGGAAGAATGTTTATAGTCTTCCCCGAGTAGTGTACTACTCGAAAATTCGACTCGTCGGCATCATGTCAGCCGGGAATGAGAATTTTATAGTCTCTCCCGAGTAGTGTACTACTCGAAAGTTAGACTCATCCGCGTCATGTCAGCGGGAATGAGAATTTTACAGTCTCTCCCGAGTAGTGTACTACTCGAAAGTTAGACTCCTCCGCATCATGTCAGCGGGAATGAGAATTTTATAGTCTCTCCCGAGTAGTGTACTACTCGAAAGTTAGACTCATCCGCGTCATGTCAGCGGGAATGATGCTGCTCATGGCAACTGGTGGCCACGCATGTAGGCCGAGTACCACTGTATGAAAAATAAATCCATTACGTAGTTAGGTGTACTCGAGAGAGATACCTGCATCTCCAATTTTAATGAAGACCAGCTTGTGATCCTTGTAAGGATGTATCCTCGAGACCTGGTGGATAAGACAGATACCCAAACATATATGTTTAGCAATAAGGCTCTCATGAAGCATATCTGTTTACCTCATCGGTTCCTGTGGGTAGCACCAGCGCTATAATTTCAACTCAGCCTGCAGGCGGCCCACATGGAGCATGCTACTGTAGGAACTCATATCTTGGTGGCTGCTACCAAATAAGCCGGCCTGAGCCGACCTATCCAGCATAGCTCTAGAGAGGTATCATCCATCGCATGTCAGGATGAGTTTTTTGGTGTTGGTAACCGCAATCAGCCAGAGAAATCCTTATTCGCAAGCCTTTTCGACTTACGTTCTGGATGCAAACTGGTTGCCACATGTACCCGAGTAGGTATGTTGCAGGATCTGCTTGCCCTCCTCAGGTGTGACGCAGTGCATGAGAACTCCGGATGCGCCTTGACGATGTAAGTCTTCTCTGACTTCAGAAGAGCCGAGCAGGGTACCCAAACCTTGCATTAGCATAGGATTCGGCTAGCGACCCTCATAGGGCATACCCTACCCAACAGAGTTATAGCCAAGCGAGTTACCCGAACCTTACATTAGCATAGGATTCGGCTAGCGACCCTCATGGGGCGTACCCAACCTGACAGAGCCGTGACCAAATAAGGTACCCGAACCTAGCATTAGCGTAGGATTCGGCTGGCGACCCTCATGGGGCGTACCCTACTTAGCCGAGTGGTATACAGCCCCGACTGGCGCCGGGGGCCGATTGTTGGCCCGCATGGAGCGTAGTCGGGGAAGATGACGTCCCGACTGGCGCAAGTACTCAGTGAGTAGCCCTCATGGAGCATCCCGAGTGTATTTTGGCAGACTTGTCCAGCCCCCGAGCGTAGGAGATGGGCTCGCAGCCCTGAGTTCCTGTCATGCATATCCGGAGCTGGGCCTGCAATATAAAAATATCGGATGAGTAGCATCTGATGATGAAAATAATCACCCGAATAAAATGTATTTTACAATGTATGTAAATACGTGTTCTTCCTCTTTTTGATATTAATTTCCTCGAGTAGTTGACCCCTTACGTTTAAGCACTCTGCCCGACTAGTCATAGCCCCCTAGCGTCGGGAGTTGGCTCATGGCTCTTTCCCAGGCACGCGTTTTGGGTGACTTGAGTTCGTCTTACATGGAGCAGAGTTTCACGGATCGAGATTTATGCTACTCGAGTACTTTTGTAATCATTTAAGAGCAAAAACGGAGAAAAGTAAATGCGCAGCTTATACACCTATTAGGTGTAAGCGGCTGTGGCACTAGCAAGGCCGAGTGAGGAGATGTTTATCAGAAAGCGACTTAGCTGTTCGGTATTTGGGAGTGGGGATGCCATCCTCGTGTTTGAGCTTGTGAGCCCCCGAGCATGTCACTTGTTGTTCTGATAATCCTCAGTTGTTGAAGGTCGAAGGCGGTCGTGACGACTGCCACAATGGAGCCGTCTGATTTGCGTTTGCGATTCCCAGCTTTAGTTGGGACCGCGTCGTCGGTGTCGTCCCGCTTCTTCTGTCAGTGTGACTTGTTGTCATCGAGGGCCTCGGCAACAGCGTGGGCCGAGTCGGCGTACTTGTTTGCCATGTCGAATAGGGCCTTGACAGAGTTGGGAGGCTTCCGCGTGAATTTGTCGATGAACGAGGTGTCTTTGACTCCTTTTCGAAAGGCGGCGATGACGACCTCATCCTTGACGTTTGGGATTGAGTTCTTCTTCTCAGAAAACCTCTTGATGAAGTCACGAAGAGACTCGTTCTTCCTTTGATGCAACTGATATAAGTCGTACTCGGAAGATGGCCTCTCGTATGTTCCCTGGAAGTTGGCGATGAAGCGTTTCCGGAGTTCTCCCCAGGAGTCGATTGATTGCTTGGGAAGTCCTACTAGCCATGTCCTCGCTGAGTCGGCTAAAGCGACTGGGAGGTAGTTAGCCATGACTTTCTGATTTCCCCCAGCTGCTCGAATCGCCAGAGTGTAGACCGTGAGCCAGGACTCGGGATTAGTCTTGCCGTCGTATTTGTTGATGCCTGTAGGCTTGAAACTTGACGGCCAGTCGACTTGTTGTAGCTCCTGAGTGAAGGCCGGTACTCCGTCGTCTTCATGAGGACTCCGACCTCGACTACGGCGGCGAAACCGCTCGTAGTGGAGGCCGAATTGCTTGTTCTCGTCTTCCAGTTGGCGTTGCTCGTCTTCTTCTCGTTTGCGGCGCCGAGCATTAATGTCTTGCTGAAGGTCGCGCCGCAAGTCGTCTCGGAGGTCCTGGCTGTCCGACGGTCGCTTCGACGTTGCCGGTTGTTGTGGTTGCCGAGTGACGTCTGGCTTGACTCCGCGTGCTGCCGACTAGAGCCGGCCGCTCGACGTCGCTTTGAGGTGGATGAGACTGCCGCTGGGGAAGCTGATTGACTGGTCAGTACGAGTGTGTTGCCCGACTGTTGGTGCTGCTGACATGCGGCAGTGGTAAGCATGGCTTTTATCCTTGCGATCGTCGGGGTGGCCTGGTGATCAGGCCCAACCTGGACCGTGTCCAGTAGGGTCACGGCGGCCACGATGTTCTGTTGTGGCGTGACGAAGACGTCGTGGTCGCCGACTTTTGTTTGGAAGGTTTGTTGCTGAGCGGTTTGCCCAGCCCTGCGTAGGCCGTCGTCGCGGGCGTGCAGGCATCTTGCTTCTTCCTCCTGTTGTTCTCGCAGTCGGCGGGCCTCCTTCTCTTGTTGTTCGTGTAGTCGGCGTGATTCCTGAGTAGGAGTAGAGCCTTTGGATGCCATGAAGATTTCTCGTGGCGGGAAGAAGCTTGCCGAACTGCTGTCCGACTTAGAGTCGGAATCCGACTGGGAGTCGTAGTCCGACTGAGAGTCGTAGTCGGAATGGTTGATGGGGGTGATTACCACTCCAACCTCCCTTGATCCTATCTCGAGCGGCTCGGAGCCGTATCCGAGTCGAACTCCAGGGGATCGGGTTTGCCGCGTCGGATGTAGATTGTAGATATCCGCGGCGTCGCCGAGTCCGAACGGGAAGTTGACAATCTCTTCCCTTCTCGGCCCGATCTCGGCCGGCTCAGAACCGAGTCCGAGTCGAACACTGGAAGGAAGAGTTGTCCCTGGACTCGGGCGTATTGGGGACTGCCGCAGCATGTCGTCGAAGATTGCCGCAGCGTCGTGTGGGCCGACTGGCGCGGAGTCAGCTGGATCCTCGGCCGATTGGATCGGGTCCGTGTCGGCCTGGGTGAGATTGCCGATCTGGTCGGCGGCGAAGTCGAGGCTTCTGAATGCAATTGTATCTCCGGGGGAGAGTTTGCCGCCGTCGACTCCGGTTGCTGGATCCATCGAGCTTGTAGATGTAGATCGCGCCGAAGCCCCTACCTGGCGCGCCAACTGTCGATGTTTTACACCGGCAATAAATATATGGGGCTACTCGGCGGATGGAAACTCGGTGGATTGCAAAGGAACACAAGGAAATTTTATACTGGTTCAGGCCCTCGATGTGAGGTAATACCCTACGTCCAGTTTGTATGTATTCCTTTGAGGATATACGGTGGTAGTTCTGATGAGCTGTATGGCCGTGTGCTTCTATGAGCTCTTCTCGTGATTCTGGTGAACCAACTCAACATGCCCTCATGGGGCGCCCTGCCTCCCCTTATATACTGGGGGACAGGGTTACAAGGTAGGAGTCCCCATCGGATTACGACTAGGAGATCTCCCCTTAGAGATATAACACACCCGACTAGGACTGTATATTCCTTTCCATACAAGGCGAAGTCTGCCGAATCTAGCTATATCTCTAATTACAAGGCTAGGCCCATCCTCTATCCGAGTGGCCCATATGCTTGTCATGAGGTACCCGGGGCCCATGGCACCCACAATTTTGGAAGGTTTCCTCCAAGTCGGCAATGAGGTCTTGCTTGGACTTTGTCTTGATCACCACGTCATCGACATATGCTTCCACGTTGCACCCGATCTGAGTGTGTAAGCACCACTGAATTGCTCGTTGATACGTTGCTCCAGCGTTTTTCAAACCGAACGGCATGGTGATGTAGCAGTCTGCTCCAAACGGCGTGATGAAAGAAGTCTTTAGGTAGTCCTCCTCCTTAGGCTAATTTGATGGTATCCTGAGTAACAGTCGAGAAAACTGAGAAGTTCGCACCCCGCAGTTGAATCCACCACCTGATCTATTCTCGGTAGACCAAATGGATCTTTGGGGTGGCTTGCCGAATGCTGTTGCGTCCGACCGCAGCTTCTTGAGACTGAGCCAACTCGCAGCTCTCTTTGTCGTAGGTGAAGGCTTGCTTGACGTCGTTGCGGAGGGAGAGAACTCCTGCTGGCCTAGGCATCTTGAGCACCATGTAGATGTAGTGCGGTACTGCCATGAATTTGGCGAGTGCCGGCCGTCCGAGTATTGCGTGGTATGCAGTCTCGAAGTCAGCAACCTCGAAGCAGATATTTTCTGTGCGGAATTTATCCCGCGTGCCGAAGGTGACCGGCAAAGTTATCTGCCTGAGGGGTGTTGAAGACAGGCCAAGAATTATCCCGTGGAAGGGCGCCGTACTCGGCCGCAGTTTTAAACAAGGGATTTTCATCTCATCTAGGGTCTTGGTGAAGAGGATGTTGAGCGCACTGCCTCCGTCTATGAGAACCTTCTTCAACTTAATATTTTTGACGACCGGGTCTAGGATGAGTGGGTAGCATCCCGGGTGTGAAACCCGATCTGGATGGTCTACGCGATCAAACGTGATGGGCGTTTCTGACCAGCGCAAATAGTAGGGGGTGTCTGCTGTAGAGACCGAGTTGACGTCGTGTGCTGTTAGCTTCTGCTTCATCTTGGACTCGTATGCAGACGGCCCTCCGAAGATATGGTTGAGCTCAGCCTGGGGATCTTGATAATCGCCGGCTGGGCCTGAATCTGGCTTGTCTTTGTCCTTGTCGGTGCTAGATATTGAAGCCTACTTGGAGGCAAATTTCTTGAGCATGAAGCAGTCTTTGGCGGCGTGTTTACCCTTGGGATGAAAGGGGAAAGGCCCGTTCATCACCTTCTGGTACTCGTTGTTCCTTAGGGGTCACAACCGAGTCCGCTCCACGTTGGCCACCATGTTTTTCGACTTCCGCTTGCAGCTGCTGGATTTGTTCTGTGCTGGCTCGTTGTTGGTTTTTGCCTTTTGGTCCTTCTGCCGGGACTCTTTCTTTTCATCGAGGGCCTCAGCGACCACCTCGGGCGAGTCGTCATACTTATTCACCATATCGAAGAGAGCCCTAACAGAGGCTAGAGATTTTCGAGTGAACTTGGTGATGAACGTCTTTGACTCCCTTGCAGAAGGCGGAGATGACGACCTCATCCTCGATTATTGGGATCGAGTTGCGCTTCTCGGAAAACCTTTCGATGAACTCGCGAAGAGACTCGTTCTTCCTCTGGTGTAGCTAGTAGAGATCATGCTTGGAAGACAGTCTTTCGTAAGTCCCCTGGAAATTGGCTATGAAGCGTTCCCGGAGTTCCCTCCAGGAGCCGATTTATAGTTTTGGGAGCCCTGTTAGCCATGTCCTCGCCAAGTCGGCTAGGGCGACCGGGAGGTAGTTAGCCATGGCTTTGTGGTCACCTCCAGCAGCTCGGATTGCCAGAGTGTATATGGTGAGCCAGGACTCGGGATTGGTCTTGTCGTCGTATTTTTCGATTCCCGTAGGCTCGAAGCCCAACGGCCAGTCGACCTCTTGTAGCTCCTTGGTAAAGGTGGGTATGCCTTCGTCTACATGAGGGCTCTGACTCTAACCACGGTGGTGGAACCACTCGTGGTGGAGGCCGAAGCGCTCATTCTCGTCCTCCAGTTGGCGGCGCTTGTCCTCTTCGCGTTGGCGGCGCCGAGGGTTGATGTCTTGGCGGAGATTGTGTTGCAAACAGCCTTGGATGTCTTGGTTGAACCGGCGATTGTTCTGGGGACGCCACCGATTGTTGTTGTTAGGGTTGCCGAGAGATGTTCGGCGTGAATCCACGTGCGGCTGACTTGAGCCTGCCACCCAGCGTCGTGCTGATGCAGATGAGACCGCCGTTGGGGAACCCGACCGGTTGGTCAGTATAAGTGTGTCGCCCGACTGCTGGTGTTGCTGACAAGCCACAACTGTGATCATGGCTTTGATTCTTGCTTTAGTCGGGGTGGCCTGATGATCAGGCCCGAACTGGAGCGTGTCCAATAAGGTTGCAGTGGCCACGACGTTCTGTTGTGGTGTGACGAAGACGTTGTGGTCGCCGACTCTGGTTTGGAGGATTTGTTGTTGAGCGGTTTGCCCTGCCCTGCATAGCTCGTCGTTGAGAGCCTCGCGTTCGGCCTCCTCTTGTTGTCGCAGTCGGCGGGCCTCCTCTTCTTGCTGCTCTTGTACTCGGTGCACCTCCTGTGGAGGGGTTGAAGCCATAAAGATTTCTCAGTGCAGAAGGAAGCTTGCCAGACTCGTGTTCGAACTGTTTCCGACTTGGAGTTGGAATCTGAGTAGTTCATCGGGGTGATGACGACTCCGACCTCCCTAGATCCAATCTCGAACAGCTCTGGGCCATGTCCGAACTGAACCGTAGAGGATCGGGTCTATCGCGTGGCATGTAGATTGTAGGTGTCCACGGCATCGCCGAGTTTGCATGGGAGATTGACGATCTCCCCCCTTCCTAGGCTGACTCCGGCCGGCTCAAGGCTGAGTCCGAGTCGAACGCTGAAGGGGAGAGTTGTCCCGAGACCCGGGCAAGTCGAAGATCGCCACAGCAAATCGACGAGGGTTGCTGCAGCGTTGTGTGGGCCAACTGGCACAGAGTCGGCTGGTTCCTTGGCGGATCGGATCGAGTCCGAGTCGGCCAAGGTGAGGTTGCCGAACTTGTCAGCGACGAAGTCGAGGCTTCCAAACGTGATCGTATCTCTGGGGGAGAATTTGTTGCCGTCGACTCCGGTTGTCGAATCCATCGAGCTCGTTGAGGTTGATCTCGCCGAAGCCCCTACCTGGCGCGCCAACTGTTGATGTTTTCACCGGTAATATGAATATAGGGCTACTCATCGGATCGAAACTCGGTGAACTACAAAGGAACACAAGGGGATTATACTGGTTTAGGCCCTCGATGTGAGGTAATACCCTATGTCCAGTTGTGGTGTATTTTCTTTGAGGATGTATGATTGCTCATGCCCTCAGGGGACGCCCTGCCTCCCCTTATATACTGGGGGACAGGGTTACAAAGTAGGAGTCCCAGCTAGACTATGGCCAAGGGATCTCCTCTTAGAGATATAACCTGTCCGACTAGGACTGTATATTCCTTATCGTACAGGGCTAAGTCTGCCGAGCTCTATCATATCTCTAATTACAAGGCTAGGCCCATCCTCTGTCTGAGTGGCCCATATGCTTGTCATGAGGTACCCGGGGCCCATGGCCTCCACACAATTCATCCTCTCAAAACCCTTCGTTCCAAAATGATCTCTGATTTCGAATCATTGATATCGAGCTCCGTTCCAAAACCCTAGCAGCTTTCTCGCTTGCCCAATCAATCTTGACTCCGTTTTGACCCTTGCAACAGAAACCCTTGGGCAATCACCGCTTCGATGTCCGACCCGAGGTTCCAAAGTCTCCGCTTCGATTTTCGTTCCAAAGATTCAGTGTCGGAACCCTAAAAGTATTCCCTTCTGAATCTTCTCGTAAACCCCTTGTTCTCTCTTCTCCTTGAAACGATAAAAATCCTGAGTTTAAGTAATACAACTTGGGCATCGAACCTCCATCCGAACCCACTCCATCAGTATAACATATATATATATATATATATATATATATATATATATATATATATATATATATATATATATATATATATATATGCACCATGTATATATATATATATATATATCCTTGAGTATATACCTACATATCTAAACATGTATATACCTGTATCAACATCACCCCACACACTCAATTCCGCCATCTTATCGAAATACATAGATATATGCATATATATATATATATATTTCCATACAAATATATGTATACATATGCACCCCTGTGTATACATACATATACAGACAAGTGTATATATGTGTGTCAAACCCTCCGTCCTCAACACCATGAAAAACTCCTCAAATCCCCCTTGAGCTTTCCCCCCATAATTCATATTAAATATTGTAATTTGAATTTAATCCACCCTCCTTGAATTTCTCTCTTTGGGTCCCCCGCAAAAATCCTCAAAAAAAGATTTATCCGAAAATACCAAAAATTGCTACCTCGGACCCCTCCTTGAACTCCTCAAATTTTCCTAGGTTCAAAAATAAATTTTGAATTCAAAATCCCTTGGAAAACCTCCCAAAACTCCTCCCAAAAATACCCAAAGAAAAAGAAAAGTACTACTATTCCACTGGGCCTCTGTCACGCCTAGAAATTTAGCCAATTTCTAGACTATTTTGTGTATTAAAGTCCCTGTCTAGGAATCAAGCCAGGGTACACAAAATGACAAATCAATAAACAGACCCAAACGTAAACGAAGCGTAAATACTTAAATAAGAGGCACTTAGTCCTCACATGGAAGAAAACAGTAGCGGAAAGGTGAAACTAGCGTGACTTCAGCTCCACACCACAGGCAAGCTCAATTGGGGTATAAGCCAAGGTCTTCTAAACTCAACTTCAACATGAACGGTCTTCACTTCTGAAAAGGGGGACATAGCAAGCTTGAGTACCATCCACCATACTCAGCAAGCCACACCAATGATGCATTCATGCGCGGAATTTTCAAGGGAGGTTGGTGGCTCATTTGTGTAAAGGCAGTTGCAACCAGTGGTAGTTATAAAATAGGTAAAACAGTTGTTATTTTAATCAGTATTAATCCATCAATGAACAACGCTACACCACGTTGATCAGGCCCAAACCATCCACCTGAACTATACTAGTTCCATAAAGTCAAGTTAAGTAAGTAAGGGTGAACCTAATCACGGTGAGTCTTGACCAATCGCCCATAACCGCGGGCACGGCTATTCGAATAGATTTACTCTGATCAAAGGTGTACAACTTTACCCACAAGACACAGCCCCGCACATGTCTCCATGTGCCCGTAACCCACGGTAAAGGGGCCGTGACAAGACCATTCACGCAACCTCTCCCTAACCATCCATACCACGCTAAGGTTGCACCTGCTGACAGGACACCCCATATCGGCCAGGCTACCCCCCTTGTGCCACGATAGATCTGGACGCCAATCAACCCAACCCTGGGCCGACCCAACTCCATGATGCCCATCCTCACCATCGGTGCCTAGGAGAGGGAGAAGAGACGCTACAAGCCCAGCGTTGCCCACCCTGGCTTGTGGTTGTACAGAAATCTGCTCAAGGGGTTCCCACGAACCAGTCCTTAACTGCCATAGGTGTGACCAGCAAGACCATGCACCCACAGCCCACCATTAGATCACATTTTAGTTGATTAGTTACGACCAATCACCATGGTCAAACATCTCGAGCACGCGGCTCATCAGGTTACCAAATATAGAAATAATGTGATTATCCCTTCAGTGGTCTAGTGGTACTAAGCATGGCTAATCAGGTCCTATCTCTAGCCAAGTCATCCAATGAGACCTAAGCTAGTTAGATTATCACCCAAGGTTATCAAGGAATGGATAACAAATAAACAGGGTCTCAAGTAAGTGTATAGGTTGTCCCATATTCCATGTAATTGGCAAAACATGCAATTTATTTATAAATCATAAAATCTTTCACAAAGTAGGTTCAACATGCTGAAGGATGAATGTGTGACTTGCCTTGCAACAAAACATCTTCGATTGCCCTTTCGAACTCTTCCGTAGACTCCACGATCCTTCGAAAAGACGATTACGGTACACTACACGCAAAATAAGAAAAAACCCTAAGAAACTCCAAATAAATAGTACATAAAAAATTACATAAACAAGAAAAGCATGATTTTAGATGAATTAAGGAAGAAGAACGGGTCAAATCAGAGTTCGGACGGAAAAGATATGGCTTTTGGAAGTTGGAATTTAGAATAAATCCGAAAAGAACCGGGAAAGAAATATTCTCGGGAATATTCTCTGTATTTTGGGATGAATATTTTGGCTATGTACAATAGTGGGGCCCACTAGCGGTGACCTAGATCACAAGGTCTAGGTCCATGGACCAGAGAAGAGTGGTGTGTGATGAGCCGGCTGGGTTGGCAGGGTGAGATGGCGATGATGTGGATGCCGATGTGATGATTAGGGGGGAGATGGCACTGGTTGAGAGTTAGAGAAAATCTGTCAGCTTGGATTAGATTGTAACAAATCGGACAACTAGAATTCGCTAGGGAGGTTCTAAAAGGAATCGGATGGACTGGATTTAATCTTAGTGATCCAATGGCTCATACAAGATCGAGGTCTGTAGGTGGGGCCCAATCGTCATCCGCTAGGGAGGGGGAATCGCCAGGGTCTACGCGTCACAGGGGAAGACGATGATAGACAGCGGCACCAGGGAACGTAACGGTGGCTATAGATGGCCAGATGGGCCAAGCCCATTGGGCGGCCCGAGGCACGGCCCGAAAAAGCCTGGACCGAACACGGCACGGCCCGATATGAATAGTGCCGTGCCGGCCCGGCCCTATCCATCGGATAGTGCCTGGGCCACCAATTCGGCCCATAGTGCCGGCCCGGGCACGGCACGATTTTTGGGCCGGCACTATGGTGGCCCGGCTCCCCAGCCTGGCCTGCCTAGCCGTTGGCCGGCCTGCCAACGGCCCTGGCCTGCTTGCTAGCCGTTGGAGGCCGGGGGCCCGGGGGGGGGGGGAGGGGGGCCGGGACTATATATGCCGGCGCCACCGGCTCCCCGCTCCTAAGTCCCGACCCCTAAACCCTAGCGTCGCCTCGCCTCCTCGCTCGCTCCGCCGCTCACTGCTCTAGATCTAGAGCCCCTCCCGTCTTCTCCCTCGCCGGCGGCGGCTCTCCGCCTTAGCGTCGCCGCAGGCCCGCACGGCACACTCCACCAGAGCTCCTCCCGCCTCTCCCTCTCGCCTCTCCTCGCTCGCTCCGCCACGCGCCGCTCTAGATCTAGAGCTCCTCCCGTCTTCTCCATCTCCGGCGGCGGCTCTCCGCCTCTGCGCCGCTGCCGGCCGGCACGGCACACTCCGCCAGAGCTCCTCTTGTCTTCTCCCTCTCTACTTCCTCTCCTCCTCTCCTAATCTCTGGTGAACAGATCCTCGAATCTGTCCCTAATCCCTAGTCTCCATCTCGTCATCTCCTAGATCCGTGACTCGTCGACCTCGCCGGCGCTTCTGGTGCTCCGGTTTCACAAGTAAGTGTTCGGACCCCAAACCCTAACCCTAGATCTGTTCATGTGTTCTTCTGTTCATGAGTTCTTGCTCTTCCTGACTTCCTCTCTTTCTTCTTCTTGTTCGCGCAGCCGTTGAGGAACCAGAGGGCCGGGCCGGAGCCGTTGTTCGTCCACCTCGCGCAGCCGTTGAGGAACCAGAGGACCCCCTCTGGTGCTCCGGTTCCACGATGGACGGGCTCGAGCAGGACGGCGCCGACGAGTACCAAGGGCACTCCATCAACGATGATCTTCGGATGATGGGCCAGACTGGAGATGATGAGAGTGACCGCGGCGATGGACGGGATGAGCTGTTCGGTCGCAGCGCAGCCGATCCCATCGACGTTGTTGGCGATGATGGGGCTGGTGCTGCAACTGCTCCTGCGGCGGCCGATCCAGAGACCGTGAGCACGGGGGGCAACAAGAGGACCCGTCCATCCACCTCTGAAGCCTGGAATGATTTCGAGAAGATCTTCAAGGTAATCAACGGTAAGAAAGTAAGGGTTGGTGCAAGTGCATTCATTGTGGCAATCAGTACTCTGCCTTATCCTCTGGTGGCACTGGCCATCTCTTGCGGCATGTTGATAAATGCCAAGCGAGAAAGGAAAAGTCTCGCGTGTCTCAGTCTTTGCTTAAGTTCGATTCAGATGGTAATGTTCGTCACTGGGAGTACAGTCCTGCTGTTGCACGTACACAGCTTTGTCGTTTGATTGCTAGACTAGATCTTCCTCTCTGTTTTGGTGAATCTGATGCATTTGAGGAGTACATTAAGGTTGCACATAATCCTAGGTTTGTTTCTGTCTCGAGGCAAACCACCACTAGAGATTTTGTGAATTACTTTAATGATTGCCGTGGTAAGCTTATAGAGTCTTTAAGCTCTAGTATTTCTTCTGTTGCTATTACATCTGATATTTGGTCTGGTAATGCTAAGGAAGACTACCTTAGTGTGGTTGCTCATTATATTAGTTCTGATTGGCAATTAGAGAAGAGGATCATTGGTATGAGGCTCATTGATGAATCCCACTCTGGTCAGAACATTGCTGATCGTGTGACTTCTGTGCTTGAGGAGTATAGTTTATGTGCAAAGGTTATCTCTGTTACTTTAGACAATGCATCTGCTAATACTAATGCCATTGACAAACTTACACCTGCACTGTCTATTTATATTGGTGATCTGTTCTTGCATCAGCGTTGTGCTTGTCACATTATTAACCTGATTGTAAAGTCTGCATTGTCTGAGATTAAGAAATACCTTGAAGCATTTAGAACTGCAATTTCTTTTTTAAACTCTTCTAACCAGCGCATTGCTGCATTTAAGAGGTATTGCATTGCTGTTAATGTGAGGCCAAGAAAGTTTGGATTGGACATGGATGTGAGGTGGAACTCTACATACCTCATGCTTAAGCATCTAGTCCCTTACAAGCAGACTTTTGGTGTGTTCATTGAGACTCACTATCCCAGGGGTGAAGATGAGCCTTTACTTTTGACAGAAGATCATTGGTACATTGCAGAGAAAGTTTTATTATTTCTTGAATTGTTTTATGATTCAACTGTGTTCACTATCTGGTGTCTATTATCCTACATCTCCACTAATGTTGCATCATCTTATTCTGATATCTAAGCATCTAAAGACTTATGAAAATGATAGATTGCTTAGACATGTGGTTGTGCCTATGAATAACTACTATCTTAAGTACTGGAGGGACATTCCATTGCTTTATTCTGTTGCATTTATCTTGGATCCTAGAGCTAAATTGAAAGGTTTTAGCAATGTGCTTAGGTTATTATCTAATTTTACTAGTACTGATTATTCAGCTTACTTCACTGAGGTAAGAGCCCAACTTTCTACCATCTTTAAGAGGTATGATGACAAGTTTGGTGCAGTTAAGTTGCAAAGGCCTTCACAGCCCTCTAGTTCTGGTAAGAAAAAAGTGCCTGGGATGATATTTTTCTGATGGTGCTGGTGATGATACACCTGACTTTGGACTTGGTCCTGGTCCTGGTACTTCTTTGAGTTCTTTCTGCACCCCCATTCCTACTCTATCTAGAAGAACTTCTGCTAGTGCCTTGCTGCATGCAGCAAGCATTGGAGCAACTGGTATTGGTTGTTCTGAACTCTCTTCTTACTTGGACAGTGACACTATCAACCACCATGATGATAGCTTCAACATCTTGAATTGGTGGCATGAGCACAAACTTACATACCAGTTCTTTCAATTTTAGCTAAAGATGTTTTGACTGTGCCTGTTTCTACCATATCTTCAGAATCTGCTTTTAGTACAACTGGCAGGATCATAGAGGAGCGGCGGCGTCGGCTGAGTCCTGAGATGGTGGAGATGCTCTCCTGCATCAAGGATTGGGAGGCTGGAGCAGCAAGACTACAGCACATGGTGGAGGACAAGGAACTTGAAGATAGTTTTGAAAACTTATATCTTGATCATGATTTAAATGTGTAATCTATGATGGAACTGTATTGCAATAATGGTGAACTGTATTGAGCTGGGCTGTACTCTTTTTTCCTATCTAGGGTTTCTCACGAGGTGTGAGTTTTACCTAGATAGGTTTTTAATGAGGCAGCCATTGCACCAGCTCAAACTTAAAAACATTGTTTTTGTGGTCTGTGATGTGATCTGTGATCTGTTGAGATTTCTGGATGATTTGATGATTTCTGGATGTAATGTGATTTGTTGAGATTGTTCAAGTAACTGATGATTTCTGGATGTAATGTAATCTGTTGAGAACTTTTTGAATCTGTGAATTCTATTGAATAATTCAAATTTTTGAACTTGAATGAGTGGTTGATGCCTTTAGTGCCTAGACTGGCACTAAGCCCGGCGGACCTGGCGGGCCATTGGGCCAGCACGGCACGGTTTTAGGGCTGTAGGGCCGTGCCTGGGCCAAGAAATAGGCCCGACGTGCCGGCACGGCACGGCACTATCAGGCCACCGTGCCTAATAGTGCCGTGCCGCATAGTGCCGTGCCACTATCGTGCTAGGGCCGGGCCGGGCCGGGCGGCCCGTTTGGCCTTCTATAACGGTGGCAACGCACCAACGAGATGGCGACTATGAGGAGGAAGACCGGGCGGTGCAGTAAAGGAGGACGGCAACATGCCAGGGCGACAACCTCGGGCGGCACATCGGCGTCGGGCTTCAGTCACAGGGTGACGACGGTGGCGACTGCCCGGCGACGGTGACATGGAAACAGAGCAGGGCGGCGGCACGGTGTGCAGGGGAGGAGCAGGCTGAGGCGGCGGTGAAGATGGCGACGATGACCCACGTCGACATGGCGGCCCTGGCTGACGGCGATGAACGGAAGCATAGATGGCAGACCAGTGATGGCGGGCGGCGGCGAGAGGCGCAGAGGACGACGACGATGTTGACGACGTAGCGACCGGCGGTTGGGGAGTAGGCGACGACAACGGCGGTCCACGACGCGACGACGGCATCCAGTGGGGCAGGACGACGTAGCAGAACAACGGCGACGCGGCTGCAGCATGGAGACCCGCCGAGGTCGGCGAGGGGCGGCGACGTCTGGTGGTGTGTGGAGAGGACGAGACCGAACGGCAGTTTCCTGAGCTGAGAGGCGCCAGAGAGGGAAGGAATGGGGCATCGGTGGGATGAGGACCAGGCACTCACCCGCGGCGAGGAGGTGACGTTGGCGACGACCCAATGGCAGCGTCGGCGCGGCGGTGGCGGCTAGAACAGAGGGGAACGGGGTGGCGCACAATGTGGCGGCACGTGCAAGCGGCGGTGGTAGGGAGCCGGCAGCGGCGCTGCAGGGTGACGCACGGGTGTGGGCGGTGGCTAGGGCGTCGGCGCTCTGCCTCGGGGCGGCACGCTGGGCAGCCGGAGGAGATGGCGGCATAGGGCGCTAAGCCCGGTGCGGCGGCAGAGGCAGGCGACTGCGTAGCGACGGCGGGGTGGTGAGGAGGCGCAGTCAACGCCAGGCTCGGCTAGGTGAGGGAAAAGGAAAAGGAAGGCATGGGGGTTCAATTTATGAGCTCGGCGAGGCGAAGACGTGGCCGGGCGAGGCGGATTTGGTGGAAAGCAGGAGCGCTGGTCATGGCAACATCGTGGGGCGCAGTGCTTGATCATGTGCTGGGCTTCGTGGGAAGATGGGAGAATGAGGGGAGGGAGTGGGGGAAGTGGATGGCGACCTCGGCTCGTGCGGTTGGACGTGAGCACGGGAGGAAGGGGGCGCGGGAATGGCGGCGTCGTGAGGTCGTGCGGCGCGGGGTTGGCGGCCATGGCGGTTGCGTGGCTAGAGGCCGGGGCGGCATGGGCTGAGCCCGGAGAGGAGCGCAGCCAAGGGGGCGCAGCCCAGGGTAGTCGGGCCGGGCCCCTGGCTCCATCGGGAGAAACAGAGAGAGAGAAGAAGCTTGGGGAAGAAGATGAACAGGAGAGGGAATAAAGGAGAAAAGAAAAAGGAGAAAGGAAGAGAAAAGAGAAAAGAGAGAGAAAGAAAAAGAAAGAAATAGAGGGGGTTTTCTAGAAAATTTTCTAAATTTGGAATTTGAATTTTAGAATTTCAAGAAGTATTAGGAATATCGGAAATTGGGAAATTGTTCAGAATTTTGGAGGGTCGCGAACGTTGGCGTATATATATATATATTTGGAAAATCGAAAACGTGGAAACACTTTTGGAAATCAAAATATTTCTTTGGAATTAAGGAGATTCGATGGAATTTTTGGAACCCTCCATGTATAAGAATATTTTGGGAATTTCTAGAATATTGGAAGGAGTTAGCAGTAATATTCCAGAATTAGGAAAAATTGGGAATATTTACGGAATCAGGAACTTGGGGAAAAATGGAGGGTATTTTGCGTCGATCGAGAAATTAGGATATTCGAGGAATATATTTCACGGAGTTTGGGAAATGGAATAAATGAACTTTCAAAATATGGGGAATATTTTGGGTGTCAAGAACGGGGGAAATAGTTTAGGAAACATTCGATTGCTTGAAATATCGGTATATTTTGAGAATCGAAACGTCGAGGGGATTTTAGAGTTCCGAGAGTGACACGAAACCCTAGAAGAAAAGGGAGTCAGAGTTCACGATGAACGGGGAGACTTCAAAGGACTGACTCGGAACGACCCGAACAGGGGAAACGACAGGGATTTTATTATAGATTTATCTAATTACAGAAATGATCTTTGTCCCATTAAAATTAATTCTGGAGCTCCAAAAATTCCGAGAAAATTTCAGAGGGTTTATTAATTCATAGGGAATTTACCAGAAGTAAATGCCATCATGAAACACGAAGAATGTAATATTATAAATTCCTAAATGCTTAAAATATTCCGACAACATCCTAGGAATATAAAAGCTTCTAAGCATTTATTTAAAATTTGCAACTTGGGATTTTTAATATTGGAAATTTTAAAATTTTATTCAAACACTTTTACAGATAAAATTTTCCAATGTATTCTTGTATTTCCATGTACCCAAAAATAATTTTAAATAGACCGATTTTTAGGGCGTGACAGCCTCCATCCCTCCTTTCCTCAGCCTAGCAACCAGCATAGAACCGGCGCACCCCCCCGGATGCTCGCCACGTGTCCAGAGCCGCTCGCTTGCCGTCGGATCTCCTTCGCCCACGGGCACCGCGCTCCCCGCCGAACGCACCCGATCCGCGCCACGTGTCCCGCGCCCTCACTCGGCAGCCGTTGATCTCCCTCGCCTCTCGCCCGCTCATGTGAGCCGAGCCGAGTTGCGGGATGCGCCCCATGTGTCCTTCGCTCGGCCGTCGATCTCTTCCGCTCACCCGCGCGGACGGCCGCACCCCACCGATCATCGCCACGCGTCCCTCCAATGCCACGCCCATCGTCCAATTGTCTTTAAGCCGCCGCGTCGTCAAATCATCGCCACGCGCGCAGCAACCAGCCATCCAATCTCCTCTCGCCCGCTCGCCCACGCGGACAACCGAGCCGTGCGGATTGCCGCCGCATGTCCCGGGCCCCGCGCGCAACTGTCAATCTTGCCGCACTGTGTTTCTTGTACCTCCGTCGTCTCTCCGCTTTTCCCATCCTCGCGCGTGAGCTGTTCGGTCAAATGACCAAGCACTGCGCCGTGCACGTCTCCACTCCCGGCGTCACCATGGCCCCGCACCTAGCCCCACCGGTGCCCCCCACATGCTCCCTCTCTCCACGCCGCTAGCCGCCATAGAGTGGATAGCCTCGCCGCCCCCTTCCTACTTGTTTCCCCCTTTTCTCTCTCGCCATTTGTCCCTGCCCCGACAAGCCGGTCATGAGGACGCCACCCCACCGACGTCATCCCCGTCCTCTTGTGCACCTGCGAGCCCACGCTCGTGTTTCGGACCAAGCCGCCCGATAGACCGCCATATTCCGCCATCCCATCTCGGCTGTCTGTTGATTTTGCCGTGCAAGAAAAATCCCACGCCGCCTCAGCCTCTCTCGCCTCTCTCCCCTCAATAATTGAGCTCTATGATTGGAGCCCGAGCACAAACCACCCTAGACCCCGAGCTCCTCCTTGCCTATAAATACTCGTCGAAATCCGCTGCCCTTCCTCTAGCTTCATCCTCCTTGAGCGCCGCCGGTCCTGCATTGCCTCCCAAAGCCAGCCACCGCCGTCGGCCGCGTGTCATCCCGAAGCCTGGCCAACCGCCCTCGTCGACGTGGCTTGAGGATTTCCCCCGACCCAGAGCTCGAGGACCACTGCTCCGCCTCCGATCTCTCCCTCCCCTACGCTCCGGGACGCCACCATCCGAAGCTCAACTAATGCCCCACCGGCCAGCCTCCCCTCCACACCAACCCATTGTCGCCGCGGCCGTCTACTACCATCAGTGAGCTCGACCAACCGCTCTTAAAACCCCCGTGGAGTACGCATCCAGTACCGACGTCGTTTGTATTCGCCGCCGGTCTATCTCTCTCTCGGTTCTCGTGGCTGCCTGCTCCTTCCTTCCTCCTCCTCGCCATCAACTGGTCCCGACGCCACCGCCCGTAGCCGTGCCACTAGACCACCGCAAGCCCCCGAGGCCCCTCCAAGTGTAGCCATGGCCGCCGGCCCCCTCCTTCCCCCTGTCTCTCTCTTCTGCCGCTACGACATCACATCGTCGGCCGCCATCGCTCGTCCCTGGCCAAATCCAAGCCGATCAACCACATCGCCGTGAACTCCTCCACCCGCTGGCACGGCCGCTTGCTCCCGAATGTTGTCGCTCACCGGATCCTCTCCGCCGCCGTTAGCCGTTGGATCGACTAGCCATGCCCGTTCGCCCCCTCTACCACCGGTGCCCCTGGTCCATGGACCATGCTCCACTGCCGGTGGGCCACCTTCCCTTGTGTCCACCGTGAGCCAAGCTCGTGAACTCCCTAGTCACCGACACCGGGGCCCCATTGACCTGTGACACACCTTCCCTATCACCGACAGGTGGGCCACCACTTAACCCTTGGCCCACAGCCCATCCATCAACCCTCACCGACACATGGGCCCAGGATACTGATGGGTCCTGGCTGTCAGTAGGCCAAAGGGAGATTCTAAGGAATATTCCCCTAGGAAATTAACTAAATCCTTTTCCAGTGAATCAGAAATTCAATTAATCTTCAGAAAATCATATCTTCAGAAATTCAATTAGTACATGTCTCTGAAGGGGGCGCCAATGGTACTACAGGAAAACCGTTATACAGAGGGTTATTATCGAGGTACTGAGGATCTTGATTGTCCAACCTGAAATTGTGCAGCGCAAATGCAGCATATATTATGTTGCTTTGCACATCAGGGTCAAGGTAGTATGGTATCCCATTTAAGATTTTCCATTGCTTCTTGACAATACCGAATTGCCTCTCAATAATATTGCGCAACGAGGAGTGTAGAAAGTTGAACTCCTCTTTCCTTCCTTGTGGAGGGGGAGCCTCATCACCACCAAATTCATCCATGTAGTAACAAACATATGGATAAGGTGCCAGGAATCCCATCCTACTTGGATATCCCGAGTCCACTAGTTAGTATTTTCCTGCGAATAGAGATATTTGGTTGCGTGAGTATACATGTAAAAACAATGACCAGTAACTTCTATTTTCACAATAATGAGTACAATGGTAATCTAGGGAAATCATTGGGATAGTTCTGAATTGCTTCTGTTAGAACTCGCTAGTCATGCACCGAGCCTGGCCAGCCAGCATCACAAAAAATGACTCTGGCATCGTACCCAACTACAACTAGCACATTTCTAGAGGTCTCATTATGATGGCTCCTAAATTCAACTGCCCTATCCATAGAAACAGTTGCTGGAATATGTGTACTGTCGACAACCCCCACAGAGTAGTAGAATGGCACGTATCGCCGATCTTGCAGTAAACATTGATGAACATTCTGAAAGTTCGGATCTACTGGCTTCAAGATATATATTCCCCGCCAAAGCATGCATGCAGTCAAGTACTCTGTGGAAATAGAACGAGACTGTAGAGCTTGATCGGACCCAACGATTGTTGGTGTTCCTGTTTGGATGATAGCCTGCCATTGTATACAAGAACATTCCAAGCGCCTCCAACGTGCATACCTCATATGTGCTGGTGAGGTTGTACCGGTTGGTGAGGAGTGCGTGCAGACAATGTATCTGATTTGCCGTCAACCGAAACATTACACGGCACTGCACCGAATTCCCTATTGTTTCAAGCATCCAACTCATGTCAGTTTGTGTTGGCACACGTCGTGGCACGTGCAAATTGGCCTCAAGACTCACTGCTAACGCGGTAATGATGTCATCGTTCTCCTCGCTAGTGTAGTGCTCATCTGCCCCGTCCAAACTCCGTGACCTGTTGGTCATCGCAACAAATCTTTACTAATATAAATAAAAAACATGCCAAATATTAGCTGCACAACATATATTGACATGTTATCAACGAAATAAATAATCCAGCAAAATAGTAAAGACCGAAATAATTAAATAAAATTGAGAAGATATCGCAAATGTTAGTACACATAGAGTTCAACTGAATGTCTAACAACTCCTGCAAACACATCATTATACAAAAATAAGTTCGAGACAAGGTTGCAACAGTACTGAAGGCAACGAAACACTGAGGACATCAATAAATGGACCCATGTCCACTAACACCCGCTGGACCAGAGAACCCATCAGGACCCCCTCCACTGCCTGAACCGTCTCCAAACCAACCACCAAAGCCTTGTGAACCTCCTGAACCTCCACTTGGTGGTCCTCCTCCTCCTTGCCTGTTCATCCATGCGTGCTGGATGAAGTGGTGCTGCGCCTCGAGAGTCTGCAAGTCCTCAATGTAAAACTTCCAGTAGTATGGGTCGTGGAACACCTCCATGGCTCGCAACCAGACCGGAGTTCTAGGAAGAAATCCCTCAACAACCACCAACTCCATGCAAGCCTTTGCACATCGAGCCCTCTCCTACTCCTCCCTACGGGCGCAACTCTCCAACTCCACCCTCAAATCAGCTACCCTATGAAGGGCCTCGCCGGTAGAGTCAGTCCGAGTCTTCTTGCCAAACCCCCCAGAAGCACCACTAGCTAATGCGACCCTTTTGCCTCGAGCACTAGGAGTTGGTGAAGGATCAGGTGTTCTGTATGCTAGTTCAGTGAGCTCGTCGATGTTAATTGTCTGTCGCTTGACCCCCTACATGCCGGCCCTGTGCTGTTGCCTGTCGGCCTGCTACTGCCGCTCTGGGCACGGGCCAGCAACGTTGGAATGGTTGCCGACAACAGGCTGACTGCGGAAAACAGCATTGTGCAAGTCGATGTACTTAAGAGGGGATTTCTTGAATACCCTCACTCCCTTCCTAATCTGGAAAAGCAAAAATAATGGAAATTCAATCTCAACAAACATAGCACCACTTGGAAACATACAGTACTGTTTATTTCAGATCTGCCTACTGCTCAACATGTTGTAGTTTATGTTCTGTGAAATAAGTTCCTAATGTTCCTGATGCCTAGAGAGTGAATTCCAATTCTAGATCTAACAAAACGGCTGGTGATTCAATTTTTTGAGTTGAAAATATTCTTGCCACTTATAATCTGATTCTAGCAAATATATACTATGGAAAAAGAACTTGTAACCTTCACAACAAAATTTATCCATGAGCAGGAGCTAGCACTATTATCCATGGGCAAAAACCATCACTACACTTGTAACCTACAATCAGATTCTAGCCCTACAGAACCGTTGTACAGAATCACAGTGTAATCAAAATGGAGCCCAACATGACTATTAGTGTTGTACTGCGGTCACTATTAATCAAAATGGAGTAGAACATCACTATTTTTCTATCAGCATACATCAATACTATGGCGAAGTTCGACAAATTGCATTGCATTGCATTTATCTATCATAGTGTAAGCAAAATGGAGTAAAATTTTCATTTTATATATATATATATATATATATATATATATATATATATATATATATATCAATCAAAGTGTTGAGGTCAGTATTAACCAAATAAAAACTTTCATAGGGAACACATAGATTGCTCATTATCTA
The DNA here is from genome assembly GCA_003991445.1 of Oryza meyeriana var. granulata. Classification (NCBI taxonomy): domain Eukaryota; kingdom Viridiplantae; phylum Streptophyta; class Magnoliopsida; order Poales; family Poaceae; genus Oryza; species Oryza meyeriana. The sequence continues at coordinate 29,149 of RYFJ01003002.1, read as the reverse complement.
CCTATGCATGTACTAACCAAATATTTGTTGTACATATTTCAACAGCATAATTCCAGCAACATCTATATTTGTACACACAGAAAACAACAGTGCTGAGCTAACAAATGTGAGGGCAACCCACATATTAGATTAACATAATTTCTGCTACATCTATATTAATGATGTACTACAAGTTTCAGTTTTGAGGGAACACAGAACAGCAACTATAATTGCTCATCTTGTATCAACAGCCATCCATCCACAGAAAGTAGTGCCAGCTATGTATTGCCACTACTACTACATAAACCGTAATTTGCTACTATCATTTGCAAAGGCATATGAAAATGAGCAGGCAAAAATGCAGTACCACCTCTAGTATTATCACAAATAACATGCGAAGGTGAAGTTCCATCAATTTTTCACAACAAAATCAGAGTAATTCGGAAGGGAGGAGGCACATACCCCATCGACGAACTCCCACCAGGCGTCATCCGCGACAATGGCCTAAGTCTGAGGATCGCAACCAAGTCCCGTAGCTTGCGATTCCAGCCATGTCCATATGTGGAATCGCTTGCGCCATGTCTCCCAGAAATACTTGAGCTACGACTTGTCGAGTTGCTTTTGGCACTTGAGAAGCATCTTTCTCTGCAAATTCTTGTAACCCTGAGGTTTTGGGCAGTTGGAGGTGATGGTGCGGGCTTCAATCTCTTCCAGCAACACTCCAAAAACATGCGGAGCTCGGCATCGCTCCATTGGGCTCGCTCGTCGGCCATCTAGGACACAAGTTAGCAGAGAAAATTGCTACAGAATCGGAAAAATTTACAAGTCGGAAGTACCTCAGTGCAGTTGCCAGAGCGGATGAGGTCCCAATCTATTGACCAGGCGACGGTTGCGGGAGTCACACGTCTGACGAAAGCGCGGACGGCCTCGGGAGACTTCGCGCAGACAGCGGCGAGGGCGTCGGCGGCCACAACAACGTCGTCTTTCCCAACTGCGGCAGAGCTGGCGTCCGACTTGTACGAGTTGCACAAACCGCCCCTAGAATCCAGCTCGACCAGCACGTCGGCACGCCCTTCAACGGGGGATGGGGATTGGAGACGCCCAGGCCCAGATGCAGTCTCCGTGTGCACCGCTCCTCGCTTGCGCTTCTTTCCCTGGCTTGGAGATGGAGTGACGGGGGAGAGGGCTTCAAATAGCCACCGGAACAGCATATCGTCGTAGATGGCATTGTCTTGGAGGGACATGGCGCATGGAATCTTTCCGCTGCTATGCAGCACGAGACTGACCGGCTAGCCCACGGGGAGGCCGAAAAGGCTCGCACTCCAGGAAACCCATCATGGAGCAAGCGGGAAGGGGCGCCGGCCGGCTTTATCGGCGTGCACTGACAGCTCGCAGCACGTTCTTCTCCTTTCTCCTCGCCTGAAGGAGCTTGACTGGCAGAAACCCGATCCATCGCTTTCGGGCGGACCCTGAACAGCACCACGCTTTGCGCAACAAGCCGGAAGACGACGAGAGCAAAAAGGGCACCGGTGGACGACAGCTATCGATTGGCTGCCTCTGCTTTTGCGACCGCCTCGACGACGGTGACTCACGGGCGGCCTGTGCGGAAGGAGGATGAAAGGGGAACGAGAAGAGAGAGGGGATAGATGACTACTGCCTCACGGGTGCAGACGGGACTAAAGACAGCCGTTACGTCCGTCTCGTTTGATAATATATGTGATTTTTGATAATGTTTTAGTACTTTGTCCCAAAATATATGTGATTTTTGATAATATACCATCCAATTCGCACGTCTTTAGTTTTTTACCACTTAATCCATATGACTTTAATAAAATGCCACCAGGGTAGCGAATTATTTGATTTTGTACCACTTTCTTCACTTTTTCTCTTTTTCTAAAATTTCTTTTGATTTTCCTTTTTCTTCCTAGGTTGGTGGACGAAATTACCCCTGGCCCCACTTGACAAATATAGAGACACGATTTTTTTTACATTTTGGCTCTTTTTAAAAAACATATTTTACAAATAGACCCCTAGAAGAGCTTATTCTAGGAATAGACCCTTTTCTCGGTGCCAAGGTTATTGTCGCTGAGGTCCAACGTCTCGGTGCCAACGACACTGGCGCCGGCACCCTCGTCCCCATGGCAGCATTGGCCGCTAACATGAAGGGGGTCAGCGCCAAGGACCTATTTATAAATAACTTATTTTACAAATAGGCCCTCGGTGCCAGTCTCGAGGACCTATTTGTAAATAAGTTATTCACATTTAACCCTTTTAAGGGCCTATTTGTAAAATAAGTTATTTACAAATAGGTCCTCGGTGCCAGTCTCTTTGGCGCCGACCCCTCCACGTCAGCGCTGCCAAGGGGGGTGAGGGTGTCGGAGCAAGCATCGTTGGCACCAAGACGTTGGACCTCAGCGCCAAGAAAAGGGTCCATTCCTGGAATAAGTTTCTCCAAGGATCTATTTATAGAATAAGTTTTTAAAAAGAGCTAAAATGTAAAAAGGACACAGTGCAGGAAAAAGGGGATTGGGGCATCGCCGCCACCATGACCGCCCGGCGCCGACTCTGCCACCATCGCTCGGCCCTGCGCCTCGCCGTGCCCCGTCATTGCCACCGTTGCCAAGCCCTGCACCTCCACAAGTTGAAGCACGGAAATCCAGTCCCTGGAGGCCAGCAAAACATCTGTCATTGTCCTATGTGGGCTGCAGGTGATCCCTTCCCACTTGCCACAATCCATGCCATCCAGCCATGACATGTTAAGGCCTCCATTCTGGGAAAGCTCTGTGAGGAACTTGAGGAGGGAGCTCTTCTCCTGCTCTATACATGAACTGGCGGGAGAGGTGAAGTTGAGAAGCAACACAAGGACAAGACTAAGAACAGGTATGGGCAGCCTATTGCTATGTGTCTTGTTTGAAGAATGACATGGCCGCATGGTTTTTTTTTTGAAAGAAAGGCAAAAGCTTTGTCTTCTATGTATTAATAAAGAAGGAGTTTGTACAAGAGCCTTAAAATACATATAGGGCCTGGTAAAGGGACATCTCCTAAAGCAGGTGTCACATCCTAATATTAGCCACACAAAAATAATACTTGAGAAAATGCCCTAGAAAATAAATTAAAATGGCCAAATGAATTAATTAAATGTGAAAAATGCAAAATAATAAATTACTGTGGCTGAGAGTATTTTTCTTATATTCCTCTTGCCAAAATATATTAACAGGATTTTTATCGGAATTTTTAGAGCACATGAACTATTTTTAATAAATCAAAAATGATTATCAGAATTAAATTGCATCTGGGAAATCCCTATGGAGGCCATGGGCCCCGGGTACCTCATCACAAGCATATGGGCCACTCGGATAGAGGATGGGCCGAGTCTTGTAATTAGAGATATAGTAGCACCCGGTAGATTTTGCCTTGTACAAAAAGAAATATACAATCTTAGCCGGGTAAGATATATCTCTAAGAAGGAAATCTCTTGGCCGTATCTGGCTGAGATTCCTACCTTGTACCCCTGTCCCCCGGTATATAAGGGGAGACAGGGCGCCCCCTGAGAGCACGAGATCATTGATCCGCACACATCCTCAAAGGAATACCACCACAACTAGACATAGGGTATTACCTCATATTGAGGGCCTGAACCAGTATAAAATCCCCTTGTGTTCCTTTGCAGTCCATCGAGTTTCCCCTTGCCGAGTAGCTCTATAATTATATTGCTAGTGTAAAACATCGACAGTTGGCATGCCAGGTAGGGGCTTCGGCGAGATCTACACCAGCAATCTCGATGGATCCCACTTCTGGAGTCGACAACGACAAATTCTCCCCTGGAGACACAATAACCTTCGGAAGCCTCGACTTCATCGCTGACCAGATCGGCAATCTCACCTTGGCCGAAGCAGATCCAATCCAACCGGCCGAGGAACCAGCCGACTCCACGCCAGTCGGCCCACAAGATGCTGCGCCCACTATCATCAATCCGATGTAGCAATCTTCAACTCCGCCGAGCTTCGGGACAACTCTCTCCTTCGGCGTTCGACTCGCGCTAGGCCTTGAGCCAGCCCGGGTTGGGCTAAGAAGGGAAGAGATCGTCAATCTCCCACAAAGATTCGGCGACGCCGCAGATCTACATCTTATGCGGCAGACCCGATCTCCTACGATTCAGTTTGGACACGGCCAAGCGCCGTTTCAGATTGGATCTAGATAGGTCGGAGTCATTCTTACTCCGATGAATTACTCGGATTCCGACTCCAAGTCGGATAACGGTTCGAACACTAGTTCGGACTCAAGTCTGGCAAGTCTTCCTCTGCCCCGCGAGATCTTCATGGCCTCAACACCACCACCCGAGGTGCGCTGACTACAAGAGGAGTAGCAGGAGGAGGCACGCCGACTACGACAACAGGAGGAAGCCGACCGCGGGGCTCGCAACGACGAGCTACGCAAGGCTAGGTGAACCACTCAGCAACAGATCCTCCAGACAAAAGTCAGCGACCATGACGTCTTTGTCACACCACAATAGAACGTTGTGGCCGCTACAACTCTGTTGGACACGCTCCAGCTTGGGCCTGATCACCAGGCCACCCCAACTATCGCCAAGATTAAGGCGATGATCACAGCCACCGCCTGTTAGAAGCAACAGTAGTTGGGCGACACAATTATACCGACCAACCGGTCGGGTTCTCCGGCAGCAGGCTCATCTACATCAGCACGACGTCGGGCGGCTGGCTCAAGTCGGCTACACGAGGAGTCGCGCCAAACGTCACTTGGCGACACCAACAACAGTAACCGGCGGCGTCACCAGTACGATCGCCGGCCCAACCAAGATCTCCGAGTTCGCCTCCAACGCGACCTCCGATACGACATCAACGCCCGGCGTCGCCAACGTGAAGAAGAAGAGCGCCGCCGACTAGAGGACGAGAACGAGAATTTCGGCCTTCATCACGAGCGGTTTAACCGTCGTGGTCGGAGCTGGAGCCCTCATGAAGATGAAGGCGTTCCAGCTTTCACCCATGAGCTACAGGACGTCGATTGGCCGTCGGGCTTCAAGCCTACGGATATAGAGAAATACGACGGCAAAATCAACCCCGAGTCCTGGCTCACCGTATACACCCTGGCAATACGAGCTGCCGGGGGTGACCACAAAGCCATGGCTAACTACCTCCCAGTCGCACTAGCCGACTCGGCGAGGACATGGCTAACAAGGCTCCCGAGGCGGTCTATCGATTCCTGGGGAGAACTCAGGGAGCGGTTCATCGCCAACTTTCAGGGAACCTACGAGAGGCCGTCTTCCGAGCATGATCTATATCAACTGCACCAGAAGAAGAACGAGTCTCTACGCGAATTTATCAAGAGATTCTCCGAGAAGCGCAACAAGATCCCAATGATTAGGGACGAGGCCGTCATCGCCACCTTCCGTAAGGGAGTAAAGGATGCTCCGTTCATCGCAAAATTCACTCGGAAGCCACCATCCTCCGTCTGGGCTCTCTTCGACATGGCGAACAAATACGCTGACTCGGCTGAAGCGGTCGCAGAGGCCCTCGACGAGAAGAAAGAGTCCCGACAAAAGGACCAGAAGGCGAAAGCCGACAATGAGCCATCCCAAAATAAGACCGGCGGCCGCAAGCGAAAGTCGGACAACGAGGTGGCCAACATGGAGTGAACTCGGTCGTGGCCCCAACGCAACAACGACTACCAGAAGGTCATGAATGGGTCTTGCCCCTTCCATCCCAAGGGCAAGCACGTGGCCAAAGACTGCTTCATGCTTAAGAAGTTTGCTTCCGAGCAGGTTTCATCATCTGGCGTCGACAAGGACAAAGACAAGCTAGATCAGGGTCCGGCTGACGATTTTCAAGATCCACAAGCCGAGCTCAACCACATCTTCGGAGGGCCGTATGCGTACGAGTCCAAGAGCAAGCAGAAGCTAACAGCGTGCAACATCAACTCAATCTCTACAGCAGACACCCTCGAATATTTGCGCTGGTCAGAGACGTCCATCACGTTCAACCGCGCAGATCACCCAGATCGGGTTTCACACCCGGGACGCTATCCACTCGTGCTGGACCCGGTTGTGAAGAACGTCAAATTGAAGAAGGTCCTCATAGACGGAGGCAGCGCGCTCAATATCCTCTTCGCCAAGACCCTGGATAAGATGAAGATTCCTCGTTCAGATCTGCGGCCGAGTACGGCGCCCTTCCATGGGATAATCCCCGGCCTGTCTTCAACACCACTCAGGCAGATCACCTTGCCGGTAACCTTTGGCACGCGGGATAACTTCCGCACAGAAAACATCTGCTTCAAGGTCGCCGAGTTCGAGACTGCGTACCATGTGATACTCGGACAACCGGCACTCGCCAAATTCATGGCGGTACCGCAATATACATACATGGTGCTGAAGATGCCAGGGCCAGCAGGAGTCCTCTCCCTCCACAGCGACGTCAAGCAAGCCTTCACCTGCGATAAGGAGAGTTGCGAATTGGCTCAATCACAAGAGGTGGCAGTCGGGTGCAACAGCATTCGGCAAGCCATCACAACCCAAGTCGAGGAAGACCCAGTTCTGGCCAAAAAAGCAGCGAAGTCAGGAATTTCAGCGGACTCTGACACGAAGAAGATCCCCCTGGACCCTTCCGACCCCTCCAAGACTGCTCTAGTCGGGACCGGACTCGACCCCAAATAGGAAGACGCACTCATCACCTTCCTCCAAACCAACAAGGATATCTTCGCGTGGAAACCGTCCGACATGCCGGGCGTACCAAGGGAGGTGATCGAGCACGCCCTCAACGTGAAGACAGACGCCAAGCCAGTCAAGCAATGGCTACGGCGCTTCGCTCAAGACCGTAAAGATGCTATTCGGGAGGAGATAACCAAGCTTCTCGCAGCCGGGTTCATCAAAGAGGTCTTTCACCCGGATTGGCTGGCAAACCCAGTTCTGGTCCGCAAGAAAAACGGTAAATGGCGCATGTGCGTCGACTACACCAATCTCAACAAGGCGTGCCCCAAGGACCCATTTGGTTTACCGAGGATAGACCAGGTGGTGGATTCAACTGCGGGGTGCGAACTTCTCAGCTTTCTCGATTGTTACTCGGGATAACATCAAATCAACTTGAAGGAGGGGGACTGCTTCAAGACGTCTTTTATCATGCCGTTTGGAGCGTACTGCTACATCACTATGCCGTTCGGTTTGAAAAACGCTGGAGCAACGTATCAACGTGCAATTCAGTGGTGTTTACACACTCAAATCGGGCGCAACGTAGAGGCCTACGTCAACAACGTGGTGATCAAGACCAAGTCCAAAGAAGACCACATCGCTGACCTAGAAGAAACCTTCCAAAATCTTCAAAGATTCAAGATGAAGTTGAAACCGGAGAAGTGAGCCTTCGGTGTGCCATCCGGCAAGCTACTCAGCTTCATCGTCTCGCATCACGGCATCGAGGCCAACCTAGAGAAAGTCAATACAATCATGAATATGGCACCCCCGACTAACCAAAAGGACGTCCAGAAGCTGACAGGCTGCATGGCGGCACTCAGCCGGTTTATTTCCCGACTGGGTGAACGGGGCATGCCCTTTTTCAGGCTACTGAAGAAAGCAGACAATTTCCAATGGACTCCCGAAGCCCAGCAAGCCTTCGAAGACTTCAAGCAATTTCTCACATCACCCCCGTGTTGGCGTCACCAATACCCCAAGAACCGCTAATGCTGTATCTGGTGGCAACTTCTCAGGTAGTCAGCACGGTGCTGGTAGTCGAGCGATCCGAACAGGGTCACATCCAAAAAGTCCAACGGCTAGTCTACTTTGTCAGCGAGGTGCTTGCCGACTCAAAGACGAGATATTCGCAGGTCCAAAAGCTGCTCTATGGCCTACTCATCACTGTCCGGAAGCTGGTGCACTACTTCCAAGCACATCAAGTCACGGTGGTCACATCGTTTCCACTCAGGGACGTTCTACATAACCGCGAGGCCACCGGCCGAATCACTAAATGGGCACTCGAGTTGATGGCGTTCAACATCACCTTTCAGCCACGGACAGCAATCAAATCACAAGCTCTAGCCGACTTCGTGGCTGAGTGGACAGAAGTTCAATTGCCTACATCAATAGTGAAGCTAGAATACTGGACAATGTACTTCGACGGTTCTCTACGGATAGGCAGCGCCGGGGCTGGAATCGTGCTAACCTCCCCCACTAGCGAAAAACTCAAGTACATCCTTCAAATCCACTTCCTGGCTTCCCACAATGTCATCGAGTACGAGGCACTCATCCATGGGCTCCGCATCGCTATATCACTCAGCATCCGTCGACTGGTGGTGCATGGAGATTCTCAACTCGTGGTAAACCAAGTCATGAAAGACTAGACATGTCTCAACGATACCATGGTGGCATACTGTCAGGAGGTCCGCAAGATGGAGAACAAGTTCGACGGGCTGGAGATAACACATATCCTGCGGCAATACAATGATGCTGCAGATGAGCTGGCAAACATGGGATCCAAGCGAGAGGCGATCCCGACAGGGATCTTCGTTGAGCAACTCATGGAGCCGTCAGTCAAGAAGAAACCAGCGTCAGAGCAGTCGGGAGGCGAACCTACCCCGGCAACAGACAAGGTGCTGCACATATGTCAAGATTGGCAGACTCCTATTCTCAAATTCCTCCTGGATGAGGAACTCCCAGAAGATCGCAGTGAAGCTGAACGAATTAAACATCAAAGCAAGAGTTTCTTAATCGTCGGAGAAGACCTGTACCGAAGAAGTGCATCCGGTGTCCTCATGCGCTGCGTCGCCATCGAGGAGGGCAAGCAGATCCTGCAGTCGATCCACTCGGGCGTATGTGGCAACCATGCTGCATCTAGGACGTTAGTCGAAAAGGCTTATCGGCAGGGATTTTTTTGGCCAACAGTAGTAACAGATGCCAAAGACATTGTTCACACATGTGAGGGTTGCCAGGTCTACGCACGACAAACCAATCTCCCAACCCAGGAACTCCAAACAATCCCAATCTCTTGGCCCTTTGCAGTACGGGGGCCTGACATGGTCGGGCCTTTCAAGAAAGCGCCAGGAGGGTTCACACACTTGTTCGTCGTAGTGAATAAATTCACCAAGTGGATTGAGGCTAAACCCGTCGCAACCATAATAGCGGCACGAGCAAAGGACTTCATCATGAGTATACTCTACCGATTCGGGGTCCCCAACCGCATCATCACCGACAACGGTACTCAGTTCACGGGCGGCATGTTCCAATATTTCTGTGACGACTTCGGCATCAAGATCTGCTATGCGTCTGTGGCACACCCGCGGAGCAATGGGCAGGTTGAACGAGCCAACGGTATGGTCTTACAAGGTATCAAGACCAGGATATTCGACCGACTACAACCATACGCGGGCCGGTGAGTACAAGAACTCCCATCTGTTCTCTGGTCTCTAAGAACCACGGTTAGTCGGGCAACAGGGCAATCCCCTTTCTTTCTGGTCTATGGTGCCGAGGCTATGCTACCAACCGAATTACAGTTCGACTCTCCGCAAGTCCGGGCTTACTCAGAAGACATTTCCAACAATACCCGATTGGTCGAACTAGATCAGTTGGAAGAAGCGAGGGATATTGCAACAATCCAGTCGGCAAGGTATCTTCAAGGTCTGCGTCGTTATCACAATCGCAATGTCTGTGGCCGCGCCTTTTTGGTCGGAGATCCTGTCCTAAGAAAAATACAAACCACCAAAGACAGGTATAAACTATCCCCAATCTGGGAAGGGCCGTTCATTATCGCTGAGGTTACTCGGCCAGGCGCCTATCGACTGAAGACCGAAGACGGTGCCCTCGTCAGCAACTCATGGAACATAGAACAGCTACGTCCTTTCTATACCTGAGTTTTATATTTTTTTTCCATGTGTACAGTTCCTTTCTGACTCACTACGCCGCTTGTTTCAACCGAGTATGAGTCGGGGGCTGCATGGATCTTATGTGCTCTGTCAAATAATATACAAGCCTATTTTACTTAAGTTACGAAGCTTCACTACGACTTTGTTATGTTTGCCCGGGTACAGATTTCTTAGGCGAACGATTTTATTAAGTTCCCATAGACTAACCCAGTGCAGACCATATAATTGAGTAAAGCTAATGACAACTGAGTAGTAGTTTAAAGCTTGGCGGCATTGCACATATATTTACACATATCTTTATAAAAGTCCACAATACACCGACTGCATGATGCACTATTTTTACAGACCCAGGTCTCGGGTGATAATCTCTGCAATCGGCCTCGCCTTGGCTATCAGCTCCAACGCCTCCTTGGGAGTTGTCTCTTGGCAAACCCCTCCCCGATGGTTTCAACATCTGCCCTTGGGTAGATGGACTTGGTCATAGCTAGGGTTCGGGCCACGCTGGTAATAGCATGCTCATCCGAGTACCTTTTCAGGGCACTCGGTGCATCCTCCAGGCGCGCCTCCACTTGGGCGATCGAGCTGCAGCTGGTTCCCATGGGGCGAGGATCCATGATGTCAAGGAGCCCTCTCACGGTTCCGAGGAGAGCCTCCCGTGACTCCTTGACCACCTTTATTTCCTCTTCGTAAGCCTGAAATTGGGCCTAGGAGTTGGCTCTAGCAGCTACCCGGGTTCACTGACAAGTAAACTTGTTAGGTAAGGCTGTAGATGGGATAATTGATGGATTGGTTAAGATCAGTGTCAAAAGGGAGACTTACTGTCGTAGTCGGCCTCCCACCTGGCTATGGTCCTCTCCAGTCCAACTTTTTCCTTCTCGAGCTTGGTGTTGGCCTCTTTCATCTCGGCCTTCTCTCGCTCAAGCTTGGTTTTGGCCTTCGTCAGGTCGGCCTTGTCCTTTTCAAGCTCGGCCCTGGCTTTCACGGCCTCCTTCAGCTGGATTTCTCCCTCTATTCGGGTCTTCAACTCAGCTTCGAGGGCTGCACGACATATTAGTCAAGAACTCGATGTGGCAGTCAAGACACAACTAGGCAGTCGGGAACAACACAGCTGGAGAAATATATTAAGGATCTGGTCAGAAAGATACATCCTGGAGGCTTACCTCTTATCTGCTTGGCTAGGTCCCAATTTTTAGCCCTGAGCTGAGTAATGCCGTCCCTCAGCCAAGACTCCCGCTCCTGGCTGCGTCCTTCCACTTCGGCCTTCAAGGCTCAGAGCTGATCCAACTCTTGGAGCTGGGGGGCTACCCGAATCAAGACTTCGCTCATCTTCTCCGAGCGATCCACAAGTTTCTACTCGAGGAAAAAATAGAGCGAAACAGAGTCAGTCGTCAGATCACTCATATGAGCAAGATAAACAAGACTACAAAACGATGAAGGTCATACCTGGATCCCCTGGGACACGGTGAGTGCAGCGTGTAGCAAGCTTTTGCGCTCCCTTTCCGCCTTAACCTCGTCGTGCTTATAACTCCTTGAGGTTCCGTCGGGCGCCGACCACTGGAACGTCCGCGGGAATTTGCGAGGAGGAGCTTCGAGCCTAGGGAGGTTCGGCTCATCTGAAGGAGGAGACAGCGACGACGATGATGATGACGACTAGGATGTCGACGGACTCCTGGCCCCCGACTTGGCGACCTCCGGGGCCTCGGGAGTTGGCTCAGGAGCTACAGCCCCAGCTTCAACAACAGGCGCTGGCTCGGGAGCTGCTGCGACGGCTTTGACGACGGGCGCTGGCTCAGGGGCTAGAGCAGCAGCTCCGGCAACCATCCCTTGATCAACCGGTGTCGGCGGCCCTGCAGTCGGGGCAGTCTCAGTTCCTGCAACTAGGACCGCCGTCGGCTCAGCAGGTGTGCTCGCTGGCGCCAACTCGGCTAGGGCAGGATCGACAGCGGGGGTGGCCGGCGTGGTCTCCTTGAGATCAATGTCGACCCGCCGCCTGCACAACGAATCCGACACCAAGACGTCACAATCATAAACATGATCTTCAGAAAAACCAGAACGACCTATGTGGAGGCCATGGGCCTCGGGTACCTTATTACTAGTACATGGGCCACTCGGATAGAGGATGGGCCGAACCATGTGATTAGAGATAAGATAGCACCCGGCAGGCTGTGCCTTGTATAATAAGGAAACATAGTCTTAGTCGGATAGGACTCTATCTCTAAGAAGGAAATCCCTTGGTCGTATCCGGCTAGGATCCTTATCATGTACCCCTGTCCCCTAGTATATAAAGGGAGGCAGGGCGCCCCTCAGGGCAACGACAAGAAGATCATCGATCATCAAACACCTCAGAGGAATAACACCTCAACTGGACGTAGGGTATTACCTCACATCGAGGGCCTAAACCAGTATAAATCTTTTGTGTTCCTCTGCAATCCACCGAATTCACCTTCGCTGAGTAGCCCTATAGTTTTATTGCCGGTGCAAAGCATCGACAATTGGCGCGCCAGGTAGGGGCTCCGGCGAATTCTTCATCAGCAGATTCGATGGATTCAACCAACGGAGTCAACAACCACAAGTTCTCCCCCGGAGACGCAATTACCTTCGGGAGCCTAGACTTCGTTGCCGATCAACTCGGCAATCTCACCTTGGCTAAGGCAGGTCCAATCCTGCCGGCCGAGGAACCAGCCGACATTGCGCCAGTCGGCCCTCAGGATGTCGCGATCTCCTTCCATGACTTACTGCGGCAGTCCTTCACATCGCCAAGCGTAGGGACAACTCTCTCCTTCGACGTCCGACTTGCGCTAGGCCTTGAGCTAGCCTGGGTTGGGCCGAGAAGGGGGGAGATCATCAATCTCCCACACGGACTCGGCGACGCTGCGGATTTACACTCCGCACAGCAAACCCGATCTCCTATGGTTCAGTTTGGACACAGCCAAGTGTGGGCACCCCGGAAGTGTATTATGAAGAGTAACTATTACGGCAACACGAACTATCTAGATGGATGGGGTCTCGAATAAAACCTGAATAAATGCGGTAACCATCCATCCTCATCACAGACTTGCCATGATCTTTACCCACTCACAATGCAAATCCAAAATGCCGAGAAGTGTACAAAAGAGATAATCATAAAGATAGCTTGCCAGTCCTCCCCGTCATACGCCCGTCAAACCACTCGATGGTGGCGACCAAACACGATACGTACCCCAGAGGACTCGAACCACAATAGCTATCTCCCAACCATCTCAATTATACACAACTCATACTCATGTTCAGCTAGTCCCTAGGAAAGCAACTAGCCTCACACTTTCATCGCAAGCAATTGATAAACATCACAAGTACTCTAAATATGGATAAACATGCAGCAGAGTTATATATGTTATTTGTAGGGTTCTCACACCCTAATTCATCACAGAGTATACAAAATATAGTAGCAGAAAAATAATAACACAAAAGATAAGACCAGTGGTGCCAAATCCCAACCACAGGGCAACCGACTGGGGCAGAGCTTAACTACAACTACACATTATCCTCGCCACCCTCGGCGGGATAATAGTAGACCACCTCAATATCGTCGTTGCCCTCACCTGAAAAATATGCAACGTGAGTACGAATGGTACTCAACAAGACTTACACGATATTAATAGTACAAAGGAATCATGCTGGTTTCAACATCAAGGAAGAAGGCTATATTGATTTGATTTTGCACAAAGCTGATTTTATTGAGCAAGTAATACTTGAAACTATAAGCATTTTGTGAAATAACTCAATCTGAAATTTTAAGACAGCAAGTATATGGTTCTGAAAATGGAATATAAATGAGCATAATCCCATGCTCTAACATCATCTATGGGCCACCATTGCCCAAAAACTCATGCTACACAAGCATATCATCTTTTATGACTAAACCAAGTCGTATTTAACATCAAATTTTCTTATATAAAAATCCATCCATCCATGACTATCCTAAGTCATGGTAACCACATAATTCCCATAACTACATATCCCAAGTTGGATGCTAACACAATTGAGGAACACATCAAGCGTCGTCCGTAACCGTGGACACGGCTATTCGAATAGTTCTTACTCTGATCAGAGGTGTACATCTTTACCCACACGATGTGATAGAAGCCAAATGGCTACACTCTAGTTTGATCTGTACCGCGCCAGTACCCACACTCTACACATTGAGTGCGGACTAGAGGTCACAACAGAACCTTTTGCACGCTTAGCCCCAACCACCTAAACCACGTCTGGGCCCCCAACGACTTAGTTGTGCATGTGTGGTGACTAAGGCGGGCTCACCCGTCGTGGGAGGCACCTCCGGCCATAGCTAGGCGCGCTCGAGGTCCTCCAACGGAAATCCCTCCTCATGACTGACGGACAGGCGTAGATGGTCACAGCCTCCCGTGCTACTGAGTTAAGCCGTCCCATTCCCGGCGTGTGGAAGTACGTATAGTGCTTGAATAGACGTCAACCTGCTCGGTCCTTAACGACCCAGACGGAGCTACTTGCATCGGGGAAACACCATCCCTTCATCACCCTATCATCCGTCCAAGTCAATCATATTCTCAATTATTAATCAGAAGTGATTCTTGTCAGATTTTAACCCATCCAATCGCATTAAACTAGTTTTGAACCGATAGCTCCATCTATCGGATTTCTCTAAGTCTAGAAATGAGCATGGCTAAGCATTCGGTAAAATAAAAGTATTCAAAGTCCTTAACCAGTGGTGACAAGGTATAAACATGGAATCAATAACCAAGGAATGGAAATGCATACAATTGGGTAATATTAACTCTACTCATTTTCCCCATTTTAAACAGACTGAAGCATGCATATAGATATTGTTTTCACAAACAAATCAATTTATTGAAAACATAGGTTCAATATGCTTAGACGCTTGCCTTGCTGCAGCGATGGGTCACTCTCAACTCCTGGGTTAGTCTCCACGTACTCCATATCCTCAGAATCTATCGATAAGAAGCAATATGCAAATAAGAAGCAATTAAACATGTCTATGCAACATGATCAATTAATTATGAGATAAGTACAGTAGGTAGGGCATGACCTAACAAGAGTTTAGGAGAAAGAACCAAGTCATTTGCATCTCTGGATTGGGAGATACAAAAATGACAAGGTAGAAGGGCTGAAAACGGCAAAAGCCGAGACTATAGGAAAAATCCTAAGTGGAAAAATATATACTTGCATTCTCTGATAGGATTTTATGAGTGTGAGCATTTTTATGTGAAAATATATATCCTCCTGGTTCCGACAAAATTTGTTTCACTGAAATTCGATTTAAAACGATTTAGATATGAATTTTACAAGTTTAACAAAAAGAAAGGTTAGAAAATACTTTGGGCCTATTTTGAGAGGTAGTTTTGTCAAATGCAAATTATTCACAGCAAATATTACAATTTTCTGAGTTAAACAAAAGTGGTTTCACATTTTTAGCAATTAGGATGAATTTTCTAGAAATTTATAAACTTCCAGGTTATAAAGAGATATATAAAAAAGTATTTCCATTTTTAGAGAAAAATCCTACACAGAAGTTCCCACTTTTTATGTTACAAAATTAAAGAGCACATTTTTATGAATCTATGGAAATTTAGTTCACCTCAGAAAGAGTCATAATGGATTTTATAGAAATATTTCAAGTTCTTAAGCACAAAATAAGTTATTATTGCTTCTTATTATTTTATAGATATTTCCTGTACAGAAGTGGTAATATTTTATTTGACAGTATTAAAGTTCACAAATTTACAGAACTAAAAAAATTGGTTTCACTCAATTTGGAGTCAAAATGGAGAAGTTATGGATTTGCAAAGTTTAGCCATTTTCTGTTGTAAGATAAATCTTTTAATTACTTTTCCTATTTCTTTCTTCTTTCTTCTTTTCTGATTTCCCGTACAGCCCGGGCCCGCAGGCCAGCGAGGCAAAGCAGAGTAGGGCGCGGGAGCAGGGCGCGACGGGAGACCAAGGAAGCGGACCGTCCGGACTAGGAGTGGATGGTCCGGCGTGGCGAAACAGAGGAGGTTAGCTTCTCGGCGGTGGCGACGGCGATGGCGGCGTCGGCTGTAGTCGGGCCCAAGATAGAAAAGGTAGAGGAGTTCACGGTGGAGCTAAGGGTGGTCTTCTTGACACCTCGGGTGACCGGAATCTCGCCGGCGGCGATCTCTAGCGGCGGCTCTTTTCGGGTCGACAGGGGAAAACTTTCTACAAGCTCAAGCTAGCCATATTAATGCATGCATATGCGTCTACCAAGTATCTGGGTTCTCACCGTGAGGTTTGACGAGGCCAGCGAGGTCCTGTCGGCGGTGGCGGAGCTCGGCCGGAGTTGGTGAAGATGGAGGCCGATCTCGGCGCTCAGGGCTTCGCGACTCGATTCCTTCGGGTAGCAGGCTTTTGGAGGCGAGGCGATGTTGTTGGCGCAAGGGCTCGGTCAGACTCGCTCCGAGGCGGCCGGAACGGCGGGATGGCGCCGGCGGCGGCGCTGGAGTGCAGAGATAGAACACGGCGGCGACGCGGCTGCTTTGGCCGACGGTTCCTAGGGCAAGGTAACGTGAAAATGGAACTATTAGGAGTTGCAGATCATGTTCTGGAGGCTTAGAAAGGATGGAGCTCACCGGCGTTGTTTCGGGACCGATCAAGCACTGCCGACAGAGGAGCAGATGGGCTTGCCGGCGGTGATCCTTGGTGTCTCCGTCGGTTTCCTCGGTGGGAACGTGAAGAGGATGAGGAGGAGGTTCTTCTGGCGAAGTTTGAGTCGAGATGGTCGAGGTTTCCTAGACCAGTGCTTATCTCAGTGTCCCTGTGAGTTGTGAGGGAGCAGGAGAAGGAGGCAGCGACACCTGTGCCATGCAGTGCTGAGTTGCTTTGGTGCTACAGTGTTCCAAGGTGGGTCCCACATGTAAGAAAATGTTTTTCTACACATTCTTGGCTAGATTTAGTCTATGTCTTGTGGGCCCTTGTAGTTAATCTTTAGGGGAAAGAGAGGGGTGTGGGTAGGAATGGGGTGAAACTCACTATCCCAAGACTGGCAGAGGCTTACAGGTGGGCCAGGGTGTTGTGGGTCCCACTGGTCAGTGAAATAGAGAGAGGAGACTACTCTAGAGACTGTTTTGTGAGCTGTATGGACAGCTGTCTTGCATCTGTGATTTCAGCAGATAAATAAGGGAGATAAATTATGGGAAAATTACTGGAGGTAGAGGAAGATGTGTTTAACATGCTGACCAAATTTCGTGGTTAGAAGTGATCTGGTTTATGTTTGGCGAATTTGCAAAGTGGGGTCACTGATCCAGTTTTTCTGCAGCTTGATTCATGTCCCTAGGGCTTTGCTCCTATTATTTCATGTGACTCCTTTGGGAATTAAATTGAGCCAAAATTACTAGTGATAGGGTTCATGTTGGCACACACTTTGGCAAAAGGGCTCTGTCTAATTAGTCCTCATTTTCATCTGGTGAATTTCAGAAGTAACCCAATTTATTTCAGCTAGCTTCCTAGCTTTGCTGAGTTGAGGGACTTGGTTGAAGTATTTATTGAAGGGATAAAATTATGTAAAATTTACAGGGGCTTACTCACATCACCTGACATGTTTAGGAATTTTTGTAGGATTTTTAGATATATAGAACTTGGGAAGTGACAACTAGCACAAAGCAAAGGATTAGCTAGGGCTTAACACTAATTACCTTAATTTAGATTTAGGCATGTGACACCAAGCGCCGTTTCAGACTGGATCTAGAGAGGTTGGGGTCGTTCTCACTCCGATAAACTACTTGGAGTCCGACTCCAAGTTGGATAACAGTTCGAACGCCAGTTCGGACTCTAGTCTAGTTAGTCTTCTCCTCCCCCGCGAGATCTTCATGGCTTCAACACCACCCTCCGAGGTGCGCCGACTACAAGACGAGAAGCAGGAGGAAGCGCGTCGACTGCAACAACAGGAGGAAGCTGATCGCGAGGCTCGCAACGACGGGCTGCGCAGAGCTGGGCGAGCAGCCCAGTAGCAAATTCTCCAAACCAAAGTCGGCGATCACGACGTCTTCGTCACGTCGCAACAAAACGTTGTGGCTGCCGCAACCTTGCTAGACACGCTCCAACTCGGGCCTGACCACCAGGCCACCCCAACCATCGCCAAGATCAAGGCGATGATCACGGCTGCTGCCTGCCAACAACAGCAGTCGGGCGACACCATTATATCGACTAACAGGTCAGGATCTCCAGCGGCGGGCTCGTCCACATCTGCCCAGCGTTGGGCCGCCGGCTCAAGTCGGCAACGTGAGGAGTCTAGGCAAACGACACTTGGCAACATTAACAACAACAACCGACGCCGTCACTAGTATGATCGCTGGCCTAATCAAGATCTCCGAGAGCGCATACAGCATGACCTTCGCCACACTATCAGCGCCCGGCAAGAGGATGAGCACTGCCGACTGGAAGACGAAAACGAGCACTTTGGCCTCCATCACGAGTGGTTTAACCGCCGTGGTCGAAGCCCGAGCCCCCATGAAGACAAAGGGATCCCAGCTTTCACTCGGGAACTGCAAGAGGTCCATTGGCCGACTGGCTTTAAGCCCACGGGGATTGAAAAGTATGATGGCACGACAAATCCCGAGTCCTAGATCACCGTCTATACCCTAGTAGTTTGAGCCGCTGGGGGCGACAACAAAGCCATGGCTAACTACCTCCCGGTCGCGCTAGCCGACTCGGCGAGGACATGGCTGACAGGCCTCCCGGAGCGGTCGATCGGTTCCTGGGGAGAACTCAGGGAGCAGTTCATCATGAATTTTCAGGGGACCTACGAGAGACCATCTTCGGAGCACGATCTTTATCAGCTACACCAGAAGAAGAACAAGTCTCTGCGAGATTTCATCAAGAGGTTTTTCGAGAAGCGCAACAAGATCCCAACGATCCGCGACGAGGCTGTCATCGCCGCCTTCCGCAAGGGAGTAAAGGACGCCCCATTCATCGCAAAGTTCACTCGGAAACCACCACCGTCCATCCGGGCTCTGTTCGACATGGCCAATAAATACGCCAACTCGGTTGAAGTGGTCGCAGAAGCCCTCGACGAGAAGAAGAAGTCCTGACAGAAGGACCCAAAGGCGAAAGCTGACAACGAGCCATCTCAAAACAAGTCTGGCAGCCGTAAACGGAAGTTGGACAACGAGGTGGCCAACATGGAGCGCACTCAGTCGCGGTCCCAATGGAATAACGACTACCAGAAAGTCATGAGCGGGCCATGCCCCTTCCACCCCAAGGGCAAGCACGCAGCCAAAGACTGCTACATGCTCAAGAAGTTTGCCTCCAAGCAGGCTTCATTGTCTGGCGGCGACAAAGACAAAGACAAGCCAGACTCGGGTCCGGTAGACGACTTCCAAGATCCTCAACCCGAGCTCAACCACATCTTCGGGGGGCCGCTCGCGTACGAATCCAAGCGCAAACAGAAGCTCTCAGCGCGCGACATCAACACGGTCTCCACGACGGATACCCCCCAGTACCTACGCTGGTCAGAGATGGCCATCACCTTTAATCGCGCAGATCACCCAGATCGGGTTTCCTACCCGGGACGCTATCCACTCGTCCTGGACCCGGTCGTCAGAAACATCAGGCTGAAGAAAACTCTCAACAACGGAGGTAGCTGTCGATGTTTTACACCGGCAATAAATATATGGGGCTAGTCGGCGGATGGAAACTCGGTGGATTGCAAAGGAACACAGAGGGATTTTATACTAGTTCAGGCCCTCAATGTGAGGTAATACCCGACATCCAGTTTGTATGTATTCCTTTGAGGATATACGGTGGTGGTTCTGATGAACTTGTGTGCACCTGCCCTCATGGGGCGCCCTGCCTCCCCTTATATACTGGGGGACAGGGTCACAAGGTAGGAGTCCCCATCGGATTACAACTAGGAGATCTCCCCTTAGAGATATAACGCACCCGACTAGGACTGTATATTCCTTTCTATACAAGGCGAAGTCTGCCGAATCTAGCTATATCTCTAATTATAAGGCTAGGCCCATCCTCTATCCGAGTGGCCCAAATGCTTGTCATGAGGTATCCAGGGCCCATGGCACCCACAGTAGCCCCCGAGACCTTCATAGTTGAGTCACAGCTAACGCGAGTGCCTCATCCTCACGGTGAAGTCTTCCCGAGTGCATTGCTCCGAGTACTCTTTGTCTGAGTGCTACTTCTCCCGAGTCCTGCTTCATGTCAGCTGGCAGCGAGGCTATGAGGGCTCCTTGTAGATGTTGGAATAGTGTGCGCCGAATAGGCGCACCTATTAGGTGTAGCCCCGACTTTGTGCTTAATTGTGAAAACAATTAAACATGAAGTCAAAGGTCTTTAACCTTGTAGTCTTTCCCGAGTAGATTACTACTGGACTTGAGACTCTTCGGTATCGTGTCAACCGGAATATAATTTATAGTCTTGCTGAGTAGGGAACTACTCGTATGTAGGACTCTTCGACTTCATGTCAGTCGGAATGTGTGTTTGTAGTCTTGCCGAGTAGGATGCTACTCGTATATGGGACTCTTCAGCGTCATGTCAGCTGGAAAGGGGGGTGTTTATAGTCTTTCCCGAGTAGTATACTACTCGAAAATCAGACTCGTCGGCGTCATGTCAGCCGGGATGATTATTTATAGTCTTTCCCAAGTAATATATTACTCGAAAATTAGACTCGTCAGCTTCATGTCAGCTGGAAAAGGTGTTTATAATCTTTCCCGAGCGGCGTCCCTTTCGGAAGTTAGACTCTTCAGCTCGTCAGCTGGAAGAATGTTTATAGTCTTTCCCGAGTAGTATACTACTCGAAAGTTAGACTCCTCTGCATCATGTCAGCGGGAATGAGAATTTTATAGTCTCTCCCGAGTAGTGCACTACTCGAAGGTTAGACTCATCCGCGTCATGTCAGCGGGAATGAGAATTTTATAGTCTCTCCCGAGTAGTGTACTACTCGAAAGTTAGACTCATCCGCGTCATGTCAGCGGAATAAGAAATTTATAGTCTCTCCCGAGTAGTGTACTACTCGAAAGTTAGACTCATCCGCGTCATGTCAGCGGGAATGAGAAATTTATAGTCTCTCCCGAGTAGTGTACTACTCGAAAGTTAGACTCATCCGCGTCATGTCAGCGGAATAAGAAATTTGTAGTCTCTCCCGAGTAGTGTACTACTCGAAAGTTAGACTCATCCGCGTCATGTCAGCGGGAATAATGTTGCTCATGGCAACTGGTGGCCACGCATGTAGGCCGAGTACCACTTTATGAAAATAAATCCATGGCGTGGTCAGGTGTACCCGAGAAAGATACCTGCATCCCCAATTTTAATGAAGACCAGCTTGTGATCCTTGTAAGGATATATCCTCGAGACCTGGTGGATAAAACAGATACCCAAACATATATGTTTAACAATAAGGCTCTCATGAAGCATATCTGTTTACCTCATCGGTTCCTGTTAGTAGCACCAGCGCTATAATTTCAACTCAGCCTGCGGGCGGCCCACATGGAGCATGCTACTGTAGGAATTCATATCTTGGTGGCTGCTACCAAATAAGCCAGCCTGAGCCGACCTATCCAGCATAGCTCTATAGAAGTATCATCCATCGCATGTCAGGATGAGTTTTTTGGTGTTGGTAACCGCAATCAGCCAGAGAAATCCTTATTCGCAAGCCTTTCCGACTTACATTCTGGATGCAAACTGGTTGCCACATAAGCCTGAGTGGGTATAACGCAGGATCTGCTTGCCCTCCTCAGGTGTGACGCAGTGCATGAGAACTCCGGATGCACTTTGACGATGTAAGTCTTCTCTGACTTGGGTAAAGCCGAACAAGGTACCCGAACCTTGCATTAGCAGAGGGTTCGGCTGGCGACCCTCATGGGGCGTACCCTATCCAACAGAGTTATAGCCAAGTTAGGCACCCGAACCTTGCATTAGCATATGATTCGGTTAGCGACCCTCATGGGGCGTACCCAACCTGACAGAGCCGTGACCAAATAAGGTACCCGAACCTAGCATTAGCGTAGGATTCGGCTGGCGACCCTCATGGGGCGTACCCTACTTAGCCGAGTAGTACACAGCCTCGACTGGCGCCGGAGGTCGATTATTAGCTCGCATGGAGCGTAGCCGGGGAAGACGACATCCGGACTGGTGCAAGTACTCGGTCAGTAGCCCACATGGAGCATCCCGAGTGTATTTTGGCAGACTTATCCAGCCCCTGAGCGTAGGAGATGGGCTCGCAGCCCTGAGTTCCTGTCACGCATATCTGGAGCTGGGCCTGCAAAATAAAGATATCGGATGAGTAGCATCTGATGATGAAAATAATCACCCGAATAAAATGTATTTTACAATATATGTAAATACGAGTTCTTCCTCTTTTTGATATTAATTTCCCAAGTAGTTGACCCCTTACGTTTAAACGCTCTGCCGACTAGTCATACAGCCCCCTAGCGTCGGGAGTTGGCTCATGGCTCTTTCCAGACACGCCGTTTTGGGTGACTTGAGTTCGTCTTTCATGGAGCAAAGTTTCACGGATCAGGATTTATGCTACTCGAGTACTTTTGCAATCATTTAAGAGCAAAAACAGAGAAGAGTGCAGCTTGTGCACCTATTAGGTGTAAGCGGCTGCGCATTGGTAAAGCCGAGTGAAAGAAATATTTATCAGGAAGCGACTTAGCTGTTCGGTATTTCGGAGTGGGGATGCCATCCTTGCGTTTGAGCTTGTGAGCCCCCGAGCATGTCACTTATTGTTCTGATAATCTTCAGTTGTTGAAAGTCGAAGACGATTGTGACAGACTGCCAATGAAGCGTCTGACTTGCGTTTGCGATTCCCGGCTTTAGTCGGGACCGCGTCGTTGTGCCCTCCGCTTCTTCTGTCAGGATGCCTTTTTATCTTCAAGGGCTCAGCAACAGCATGGGCTGAGTCGGCGTATTTGTTCGCCATGTTGATAGAGCCTTGACAGAGGTTGGAGGCTTCCGAGTGAATTTGTCGATGAACGAGGTGTCTTGACTCTTTTCGAAGGCGGCGATGACGACCTCATCCTGATGTTTGGGATCGAATTTTTCTTCTCAGAGAACCTCTGATAAGTCACGAAGACTCGTTCTTCCTTTGATGCAACTGATATAAGTCGTGCTCGGAAGATGCCTCTCGTATGTTCCTGGAAGTTGGCGATGAAGCGTTCCCCGGAGTTCTCCCTAGAGCCGATTGATTGCTTGGGAAGTCCTGTTAGCCATGTCCTCGCTGAGTCGGCTAGAGCGACTGGGAGGTAGTTAGCCATGACTTGTGATTTCCCCAGCTGCTCGATCGCCAGAGTGTAGACCGTGAGCTAGACTCGGATTGGTCTTGCATCGTATTTGTCGATGCCTGTAGCTTGAAACTCGACGGCCAGTCGACCTGTGTAGCTCTGGTGAAGGCCGGTATGCTTCTTCTTCATGAGGACTCCGACCCCGACTACGGGGCGAAACCGCTCGTGGTGGAGGCCGAAATGCTCATTCTCGTCTTCCAGTTGGCGTTGCTCGTACTTCTTCTCGTTCGCGGCGCCAAGCATTGGTGTCTGCGAAGATCACGCCATATTGGCCTCGGAGATCCCGGTTGTCCGACGTCACTTCGACGTTGCGGTTGTTGTTTGGGTTGCGAGTGACGTTTGGCGTGACTTCCGTGTGCAGCCGACTAGAGCCGGCCGCTTGGCGTGCTTTGAGGTAGACGAGACTGCCATTGGGTGCGACCGATTGGTCGGTATGAGGGTATCGCCCGACTGTTGGTGCTGCTGAATGCAGCAGCGGTAAGCAATGGCTTTTTATCCTTGCGATGGTCGGGGTGGCCTGGTGATCAAGCCAAGTTGGACCGTGTCCAGTAGGGTTGCGGCGGCCACGATGGTTCTGTGTGGCGTGACGAAGACGTCGTGGTCGCCGACTTTTGTTTGGAGGGTTTGTTCCTGAGCGGTTCGCCCAGCCCTGCGTAGGCCGTCGTTGCGGGCGTGCAGGCGTCTTGCTTCTTCCTCCTGTTGTTCTACAGTCGGCAGGCCTCCTCTCTTGTTGTTCGTGTAGTCGGCATGATTCTCTGAGTAGGAGTAGAGCCTTTGGATGCCATGAAGATTTCTCGTGGCGGGAAGAAGCTTGCCGAACTGCTGTCCGACTTAGAGTCGTAGTCCGACTGAGTCGTACTCAGAATAGTTGATGGGGTGATTACAACTCCGACCTCCCTAGATCCGATCTCGAGGGCTCGGGGCCGTTATCGAGTCGAACTCCAGAGGATCGGGTTGCCGCGTCGGATGTAGATTGTAGATATCCCGGTGTCGCCGAGTCCGAACGGGAAATGACGATCTCTTCCTTTTTTGGCCCGATTTGGCCGGCTCAAAAACCGAGTCCGAGTCGAACACCGAAAGAAAGGTTGTCCCTGGACTTGGGCGTATGGGAGATCGCCGCAGCATGTCGTGAGAGATTGCTGCAGCATCGTGTAGGCCGACTGGCAGGTCGGCTGGTTCCTCGGCCGATTGGATCGGGTCCGTGTCGGCCAAGGTGAGATTGCCGAACATGTCGGCGGCGAAGTCGAGGCTTCCGAATGAGATTGTATCTTCGGAGAGAATTTGCCGCCGTCGACTCCGGTTGTTGGATCCGAGCTTGTAGATGTAGATCGCCAAAGCCCTACCTGGCACGCCAACTGTCGATGTTTTACAAACGCAATAATATATGGGCTAGTGGCGGATGGAAATCGGTGGATGCAAGGAACACAGAGGGATTTTATACTGGTTCAGGCCTCAATGGTGAGGTAATACCCTACATCCAGTTTGTATGTATTCCTTTGAGGACATACGGTGGTGGTTCTGATGAACTTGTGTGCACCTGCCCTCATGGGGCGCTGCCTCCCCTTATATCTGGGACAGGTCACAAGGTAGGAGTCCCCATCGGATTACGACTAGGAGATCTCCCCTTAGAGATATACGCACCCGACTAGGACCTGTATATTCCTTTCTATACAAGGCGAAGTCTGCCGAATCTAGCTATATCTCTAATTATAAGGCTAGGCCCATCCTCTATCCAAGTGGCCCAAATGCTTGTCATGAGGTATCCGGGGCCCATGGCACCCACAGTAGCGCACTCAATATCCTGTTCGCCAAGACTTTGGACGAGATGAAGATTCCTGTTCAGACTATGGCGAGCACTGCGCCCTTCTACGGGATAATTCCCGGCCTGTCATCAACCCCACTCGGGCAGATAACATTGCCGGTAACCTTCAGCACGCGAGATAACTTTCACACGGAAAACGTCTGTTTCGAGGTGGCCGACTTCGAGACTGCGTACCACGCGATACTCGGACGACCAGCAGTCGCCAAATTCATGGCGATAGCACACTATACATACATGGTGCTAAAGATGCCTGGGCCAGCAGGAGTCCTCTCCCTCCGCAGCGACATCAAGCAAGCCTTCACCTGCGACAAGGAGAGCTGCGAAATGGATCAATCACAAGAGGCGGCAGTCGGGCGCAATAGCATTTGGCAAGCCGCCACAACCGAAGTCGAGCAGGATCAAGTTCCGGCGAAAAAAGCAGCGAAGTCGGGAATTTCAGCGGACTCTGACACGAAGAAGATCCCCCATGGACCCTTCCGACCCCTCTAAGACTGCTCTAGTCGGGACCGGACTCGACCCCAAATAGGAATACGCGCTCGTCACCTTCTCCAAGCCACAGGATATCTTCGCGTGGAAACCGTCCAACATGCGGGCGTACAAGGGAGGTGATCAGCATCCCTAAACGTGAAGACAGACGCCAAGCTAGTCAAGCAACGGTTGCGGGCTTCGCACAAACCGCAATGATGCTATTCGGGAGGAGATTACAAGCTCCTCGCAGCCGGGTTCATCAAAGAGGTCTATCACACCGGATTGGCTGGCAAACCAGTTCTGGTCCGGAAGAAAACAGTAAATGGCGCATGTGCGTAGACTACACCGACCTCAACAAAGCGTGCCCCAAGGACCCATTTGGTCTTCCCCGGATAGATCAGGTGGTTGATTCCACGGCAGGGTGCGACCTACTCAGCTTTCTCGACTGTTACTCGGGATACCATCAAATCAGCCTGAGGGAGGAAGACTGTTTAAAGACATCTTTCATCACGCCCTTTGGAGCGTACTGCTACATCACAATGTCGTTCGGTCTGAAGAATGCTGGAGCAACCTATCAACGGGCCATTCAGCGGTGTCTGCACAGCCAGATCGGGCGCAACATGGAAGCTTACGTCGATAACGTGGTGATCAAGACCAAGTCCAAAGAAGACCTCATCGCTGACTTAGAAGAAATCTTCCAAAACCTTCGAAGATTCAAGATGAAATTAACCGGAAAAATGCCTTCGGTGTGCCATCCGGAAAGATACTCGGCTTCATCATCTCACACCGGCATCGGGCAATCCGGAGAAAGTCACCATCAGGAACATGCACCCGACTACCTCAAGACATCCAGAAGCTGATGGGCTGCATGGGCACTCGGCGTTTATTTCCCGACTAGGCGAACGGGCATGCCTTCTTCAAGCTCCTCAAAAAGGCGGACAACTTCCAATGGACTCCGGAAGCCCAGCAAGCTTCAAAGACTTCAAATAATTTCTCACATCACCTCCGTGTTGGCATCACCATGCCCCAAGAACCGCTAATGCTATATCTGGGGCAACCACTCAGGTATCAGCACGGTATTGGTGGTGGAGCGATCTGAACAAGATCATACTCAGAAAATACCAACGGCAAGTTCTACTTCGTCAGCGAGGTCCTTCGACTCAAACGAGATATCGCAGGTCCAGAAGCTGCTATATGGCTACTCATCACAGTACCGAAAGCTGGTGCATTATTTTCAAGCACATCAAGTTCACGGTGGTCACAGCGTTTCCACTCGGGGATGTCTTCATATCGCGAAGCCACCGGCCGAATCGCTAATGGGCACTCGAGTTGATGGCGTTCAACATCACCATTCAGCCACGGACAGCAATTAAATCTCAAGCTCTAGCCGACTTCATGGCGAGTGGACGAAATTCAACTCCCAACACAACAGCAAAGCTAGAGTACTGGACAATGTACTTCGACGGTTCTCTACGGATCAGCTTTAGTGGCGCCGGGGCTGGAGTCATATTGACGTCCCCCACTGGCGAAAAACGAAGTACGTTTTACAAATCACTTCCAGCTTCCCACAACATCGGCCGAGTCGAGGGCACTTGTTCCGGCTCACATCGCTATTCACTCGGCATCGTCGACTGGTGTGCGCGGGGGATTCTCAACTCGTGTAACCAAGTCATGAAAGACTGACTTGTCTCGATGATACCATGTGGTACTGTCAGAGGTCCGCAAGCTGGAAAACAAGTTCGACGGGCTGGAAATCACACACATCTGTGTCAATACAACGACACGACAACGACTGGCAAACATGGGATCCAAGCGAGAAGCAGTTCCGACTGGAATCTTTGTCGAGCAACTTATGGAGCCATCAGTCAGAAGAAACCGGCGCCGGAGCAGTCGGGAGGCGAGCCTACCTGGCCATAGATGAGGTGCTGCACATATGGTCAAGATACTGGAGGACTCCTGTTGTCAAATTTCTCTCTCTTGACGATGAACTCCCAGAAGATCGCAGCCTAAGCGAGCAGATCAAGCGTCGAGCAAAAGCTTCCTTACTAGTCAGAGAAGACTGTACCGAGGAGCGCATCCGGTGTCCTCATGCGCTGCGTCACCACCAGAGGAGGGCAAGCAGATTCTGCATTCGATCACCTCAGGCATATGTGGCAACCATGCCGCATCCGAAGACGTTAGTCGGAAAGGCCTACTCGGCAGGGATTTTCTGGCCCACACAGTAACAGACACCAAAAACATCGTTCGCAAGTGCGAGGGTTGCAGTTCTACGCTAAGACAAACAAATCTCCTACCCAAGAATCCAAACTATCACTATTTCTGGTCATTCGCAGTATGGGGCTCGACATGGTCGAGCCTTTCAAGAAAGCGCCAGGAGGGTTCATCTACATCTATTCCGTCGCGGTGGATAAATTCACAAGTGGTTGAGGCTAAACCCGTTGCATACAATTACATGCGGCACGAGCAAAAGGACTTCATATGAGTATATATACCGTTCGGGTCCCTAACCGCATCATCACTTCCGACAATGGTACTCAGTTCGCGCCGGCGTTTTCCAAGACTTCTGCGAAGATTTCGGCATCAAAGATCTGCTACGCATGTGGCACACCCGCGAGCAACGGGCAGGTCGAACGAGCAACGGTATGGTCTTACAAGGCATTAAGGCCGGATATTTGACGATCTCAATATGTCGGGCCGGTGGGACAAGAACTCTCATCCGTTTCTCTGGTCTCTCAGAACCACGGTTAGCGGGCAACAGGCAATCCCCTTTTTCCTGTCTACGGCGCCGAGGCTAGGGCTACCGACAGAGTTACAGTTCGGCTCTCCGCGAGTCCGGGCTTATTCAGAAGATGATTCCAACAATACCCGACTGGTCTGGTTAGATCAGCTAGAAGAAACAGAGCACACCGCAACATCCAGTCAGCAAGGTATTTCACAGCGCCTACGTCGCTACCACACGCAATGTCCGTGGCTGCGCCTTTTTGGTCGGGGATTCGTTCTGAGGAAAATACAAACCGACCAAAGACAGGCATAAATATCCCCAATCTAGGAAGGCCGTTCATTATACGCCGAGGTCAGGGCACAGGCACCTACCGATGAGACGAAGAACGGCGTTCTCATTCATCAGCAACTCATGATCTAGAAAACTAATTTTATACGAGTTCTAATCTAATTAGTTTCTAACAGCGCTTGTATCAATCGATAGTGATCGGGGGCTGATTATATATTTTCTGTCAATAACATACGAGTTACTTTTGTTACGAAGCCTATCTCGACTGTCAGAGTTTGACCGAGTACGAGTCTTACTTTTCGAAGTTTATTTTGTTCCGACAGACTATACTGACTCGGTGCATACAAACTCAAGAATCATATGGACACTGGAGTAATAAGCTTGGCGGACTGCACACATTTTAAATCGCTTGTTTTAAATTATATACTACTATAAATATGTTGCCTTGATCAGACCAGGTCTGCGTAATTATTTCAGCAGTCGGCTTCGCGTCCGGGCACAGCTCAGTGTTCTCGGCGTCTGTCTCTTCGCAGAACCCTCCGATGGCTTCAATATCTCCTTTGGGGATGGACTTGGTCATCACCCAGGTTGGCTACGCGGCAACAACGACGTCAACGATATTTTTCAGGCACATCGGTGATCCTCGGGACGTCGTGCTAATTGGGGTCTGCTGCTCCAAGATGTCCCAAGGCGGGATTATAAGGTCAAGGATCCTTTCAGGACTCG
>RYFJ01003001.1:0-140349 GCA_003991445.1 Oryza meyeriana var. granulata | reverse complement strand
AAAAGAGCGGACTGATTAGCTCAATTGAACTGTGCATTAGTCAAAATAACAGACAGCAGTACTTTTTAAAAGCCAGCAGTGCAAATTGTGAAAAACAAAGGCACATTCAATAGACGACAATAGATATGATCACGCCATCTGGCCAACTAAAACGAAACTCAGATAGCAATTAAGCATGCAGATGTACACATTACCCGCGGAGATTCATCAGCAACAGCGGCCTGTAGTACAGCAACATAACCCGAAGGGTGCACGAGGACGCCTACGATTGAGCTGGTATCGTGTGCCTTCCCAGTTGGCCGCCTTCCATCGGCGCTGATCTTCCACGAATTCCGCTGCACTTGGGCCTAGCGTCTTTCGTGCACTTTTGTAGGTATGTCCTCTCCGAACCTGCTGCATACGTTTAAGCGTAACGCGGCCTCGATTCGTGCATATCATTGCCGATCCTCTCGTGTCCGACGGGCTCTGCTGTTCCTTTGCCTGTCGTCGGATCAGGGATGTAATAAACTGGGCTTGTGTCTTTCAGTGAAATGGTGCGCAATGCGGAACCAAAAATTCTCGGTACTTCTGTATGCATGATTGGCTTCCTTTCTAAAGTAGGGACCATATTGTGCGTTTCATAATGCGCGACTCCCCGCAAGCGGCATGACATGAGAAGAGGGCTTGTGGTACAGCTTGGTTTCCGGCAGGAGCACTTGCATGTCATCTTCCTTTAAGGACACATCTTGCACAGGTTTCTGTGAATATGGCCACGCTGGACCTGTCGGCACACGTTTCAATTATGCTCTGTGTGCCTGCACTCTGACTCGGTGCTCTCTTGCTTCCTGCATTTCTCCTCAAGGTACTCTGTCATTTTGGTGGCCGAACCAAAGATTTCCATCGGCATAGAACGCGCGCACATCTAGCATCACTGCACACACACTACTCTGTGAAGTATGTTGATGTTCCATGTAGGATGAAACTCCACGATGGAACAAGGGGAGTTGCTCACACCAGCATTACTCAGGTCGTAGACCTCTGCAAGGTTCGTGGTCATTATGCGTATTTGCTCACTTCATCGTACAGCATGCCATTTGCCTCGACTCGTGCTGATCCATTGCGAATCTGCTAACGGAGGAAGGGCTCCTTCTGAATGTACGTATCGGTGGAAGTGTAGCGCTTTCAAGGGCGTCAACAACCTCTAGTGCGGGTCTTACAGACTCTCCGCTCTTTGTTGGCTGTTAGTCTCATCAATCTTCCACAGCTTATTGAATTCTTCTGTTGATTCTGGGGCGCAACGTTGAACATGGCCATCAGCTCCTTTGTTTCTGACTGCTTATAAAAGTTTTGCGCCATATAACGCATTGCACCATCTGCTCTTCTATATTTCATCATCGGAGGGATTTCTTGTTGCAAGCCGGTTTCGTAGCTCCTCATGCACGCAGCATCCTGCATGAGCATGTATGAGACATCCCTTCTGGCGCTCATCCCACCATCTTTCCTTAACAGTTCAGAACCAGTACCAACTTCTGTGTTATCGCTCTAATTAAGGCAAAAGGCCACAGGCAATCACTTGGTTGTGTTCCGTTATCTCGATTGCCGTCACATTTGCCTCTGTATTTTAGTTAGGAACGTGGCGTTGATGCAGAGCAATGGGCCTGCAAGAAGAATGAAACATGCAAGCTACACAGAGGAGGCCACTGTAAGGACGCTCTGCCAATGATTTGCTTAACGATGGGAAAGTTTTGATTTTGGAGTGCTGCCAGGATTCCTCGCACAGATGGTTTCCGTAGGCAAGGCAAATTACTGTACAAGCTTCAAAACTGTCGAATCTCCTTTCAATTATCTTCTGTTTGTCCTCCATGCCTGGGTATATGTAATGGTGGTACCTGTACTTCTCCTCGATGCGCCTGATAATTGACTTGGGCTCGAACCGGAGGTTCTCCACAACAGCATAATACAGCTCTGAAGCGATGAATGCAGATGATATGTTCTTGTGGCACTTCTGAACGTCCGGAAGATGGCAGTTGTGCTCCGTTACGATTGACACAGACCAATAGTCGTCCTATTTCTTCCTGGATGCGTACATCCTCCATGGACATCCATACGCTTGAAACTTGCACATTTCACTTCGTAACACTGATTTGATGGACTTTGATACCCAGAACTCCCTCCCAAGTGACATGGCCCACATCTTCACAGCCTCTGTCAACTGTATTTTTCGGCGTACCTAGCGCCTTGCACCACTTCATTCTGCCAATACTCCCATGGCACGGTGTGCCCTCTGAATACAAACGAGTCCGGAGAAGTCTCATTTGTCCTCCATTCTGCGCGGGTATACATCGTCTCCGAAGAATCATTATCCATCCATATGCTCAGGTTCTGAGTCTTCAATTTCCATTCCACCCCCCCCTTTTGTAAGTAGACCTGGGTTTTCTCTCTCCTTCATCTACAAACCCCCCGGTCCGATGTCTTCTTGGCCTCCTTCTCTCGGCAGCCCTCGTCTTCTGCCCTCATTTTGCTCCCCTGTTTCATCGGGCTTCTTCTGTACTCTTGGACAGCCTGATCAATGTTGACCTGTCATGCACTCTAAGTCCCCTAGGATGCTAGGTTGGTTCCATCCCCGCTGTAGTGCAACTCTCCACAAAAATACCAGCTAGCCATGCGAATCTATTGGCATCAATTCCCACCGAAAACTCCACAGCCCAGCTACCAGTGCGTACACCATAATTGCATTTACTTGAGGATCTACTTCCGATCCCCTTATTAACCAATTGTAAACTCAGGAAAACTTCTCTTAGCTGGAGCTATAATTCCTTTTGTGCTACATTGAACTCCGATAAATCTACCATATTGTCTTCTCTACATTTCCTTCACCGTGATATATCGCGAATACAACTCTATTTGACATTTCTGTTGACAAAAAATTTTTCACTACGTTATTTAATCTGTACTAATCAATATTCGTTCGCATAAAAAGGCCCCTATAGGTATGAGTCAAACCATTACGTTTCTTTTTATAAACGAACCAGTGGCGCTAATTAAGTTATTCGCTACGGTTGTATCTAACGTGTCGAAATGACGTATACAACGATGGCCCATTAGGTGGAGCATATTTATTTCTTAAATATCTACAATTTACTACCGTACCGCTATGTTTTCTAGTCACGGTCAATAAATTTTTAACAGCTAAGATGGTTATGCAAACCGTTAATATTTTCATACTATGGTCGGGTATTACACTACGCGTCTAGTACTAATTAACCTTGTCTAAAAAATTGATTTAATGACGGAGGGAAAGCGAAAAACATCCTGGGTTCGGCTCAAATCCTTGAGGGCTTCGCCGCTGTATGCTCCTTTGCCTCACTCTATAGGACAAACGCTGGAGGCGGAAGGGGAAATGACGCTCCGGCGAGTGCGCGAAGGGGTTTTATAGGGGAGGGCTAAAACCGCCTGCCCCAGGACTGCGGAGATGCAAATTTGCATTCTGCCGCCTGCTGGTTCTGGGCTCACAGGGGGGCCCGTGAGGCATTCGCCGTTGGGCCACGGCGGCAACACGTGCCCCCCCCCCCCCGGGCTAACGAGCGGCCGACGCTGTCATGGCCCACTGACGGCCCAGGCCATTTGCACGGCCTTGGCACGACGGTTTTTATAATACGTCTGATCCCCCCACGACGGCAAGAGGGTATTTTCTATAAAAAATAAAAAATAGTTTTTGTAAATTAAAAAAAATTAAATTATTAACAGTAAAAAACGTCAGCGGAGCATCTCACGGCCGGCGCGAGGGCATGGCGCTTGGTGCCGGGCGCGGCGAACGCTCCGTAGCCGGGGTGCGGGCATGGGGTGGGGTTGGGGCGGGGCCACGACGGCGGCGAGGTTCTCGCGGGAGCGGAGGTGTTGCTCGGATCCGCGCGCGGGGGCGATGGCGAGTGTGTCTGCGGCTGCTCGGAGAGGGCCTGCATGCGTGTGTGCATGCGTACGTGCATGGTGCCCAAGCATGCTTCGTGCGGCCGCTTGCTCGCAGACACTCAGCCCTACCATGCACGCTATGTATGCTGTACTACCATGCACGCTGTACTAGTATGCACGTATCCTGCAGTGCCATGCATGCGCGTACCTGGCCGTAGCACGTTACACTCGCGGATGGAGGCGGCGCCCTGGCCGTGAAGGCGAGGGTCGTGCGACAGACACGCGGAGGTCCGCGGTTGCCTCGCTGGTGAGTCGGCGCCACGGGTCGCGAAGTCGAGTTTTTCACGCGCGTGGGAGCTGCCCGGTCGAGGGAGCACGAGCTTGCAGCGTCGCGTGAAGCGGCTGGCTAGGTAAGAGCATGATCTCCGTTCCGCAGACCGCCGCGGAGGGCACTGCGCGGAGGCGGGCGGCCGGAACTCGACACAGAGGCGGCCAATGCCCACGGCCGGAGCGGAGGAGGCAGCTCGCCACCGTGTTGGTCGGGAGCCATGCACCGGACTCGGCCGTGCGGAGGCAGGGCGCGCTGTACCTCGCGTTGTACCCGTGTTTACGGACGCGTATGCTTCCGTATGCACGTGCATGGGTGTGGGACCCGAGGCCAAGCTGGATCGGCGCCATGCATGTGTGGTCGTACGTGGGCGTAAATGCCTACTACGCAGCGGCGGATTTGGCTGCGCGCGGCACGCGACGGCCGCTTCGGCCGCGGGACTTGCCGTATGGCGCGAGCGGGTGGAGGTCCATCCTCGCGTTGGCGTGGCGGGAGGCCCATCCAAGCCAGGGCGGGGAGAGGTTGGTGCCGAAGAGGCGTCGGCGTGCGACGTCTGATGAGGTCCGGAGCGGCGCCGGCAGCTGCGGAGGCGGCCGGCGCCTGCGCCCGGGTCGACGGCTGCGAAGGAAGCTGTGCGGAGCCGGAGCTCAGCGCGGAGGCGGTGCCGCCTTGGCGGCCGGAGCTCAACGCGGAGGAGGCCGGCGTCTGCTTCGGGAACGGCGGCGGCGCCAGCCTCACCCGACAGCCACGGCGCGGCGTGTGTGTTGGAACCGAGCAGCGAACTCGGGCCAAGATCGGCGTGCGGCAACACCCCGGAACGTGACGAACACAGCGAACTCGGACACACACAAGAGAGCTAGCTTGGGTGGAACAAACAAGCACACACGAACTCACGCGACAGACGCCCAGGGCGACGAACACCTGGTTTTCTGTATTCGGCTCTCCTTAACAAACTGATGATTACACAGCTTGTAGCCTCACGTACATGCACACAGCTAGCAGCCCGACCGGGTCGCATGCACGACCACGAGCCACTCACTCATGCACGATCCACGCGTCTCACGCGCAAGAATCGCTCCTCCGAGATGACCATCAGCCACGCCACAACGTGCTCCACTAATCCTGCATGCAGCTAACTAATTTGCCGCTAATCCTCTTATTCCTCAGACTCAATCAGTTGCTACTTGTGCTGCAACATACGCATATGCTGGTCACAAGCACTGACTAACTCTGCATGTAATACTTGGGCTAACCACAGCCTGCATGACACACATGTATGCATCTACCTGGAGGATCAACATGAACATATCACGTGCCTATCTACATGCAACTCATGCAAGACTAAAAATAATATGCAAGTCAGGATTAGTGTCAACAATGCCTCCCCTAATCTTGACTTGTATTATTCACGTACACTTCATCACAGGAGGCACGGCTCGTCGTCGGCTGTCGCGAGGAGCGCCGCCTCTTCCTTCTTCGGTTTGCGGCACTCACTAGCAAAGTGCCCACGAACTCTGCAGTTGTAGCACTTGCCTTTCTTACCATTCGACTTGCGCTCGCTATTGTCGGAGTCGTTGCTCGTGCCGTCATCGTCGTCGCCAACACCCACCCGCCACTGCGGCCACCAGTAGCCTTGCTGTGACCACCACCACGGTTGTGGTTCTTCTTCACGCCGCCACTTGGCTCGCCGCTCTTCTTTTCTTTGAGTGAGAGACTCTCCCACTGTGTACGTGTGAGCAACAAATGCTCACCTTCTTGTTCACGTCGCCGGCCCTTCAAAGATTCCTCGTATGCCCTTAAGCGCCCGATTGCCTCCGCCACAAACATCTTCGACACATCGCCCCATTGCTCGATGGTGCCAACAATGTGAAGAAACTTATCAAGGATAGCACTGAAAAGGTTCTCCACAACAGCACTGTCCTTCACCTTGGCTCCAAGAGAACACATCTCCCCCACCATTGTGGTGAGCTTCGGTGAGAATTCCGCAATAGTTTCGGAATCCTCCATGTACAAGCGATCAAATTGCCTCTTCAATGCTTGTAGTCGCGCCTTCTTGACTCGATCTTCGCTGACATTCATCTTCTCAATGGCCTCCCAAGCTTCCTTCGCCATGTCTTTGTCCGCGATAGCCATCATCACAGCATCCGGCACAGCTTGAGATATGGCGGTGAGAGCTTCAATGTCCTTCTCTTCTCCACACGACGACCCTTCATCCTTGATTGCTGCCCACACACCAAGATGGCGTAGGATGACCTTCATCTTTACGGCCCACACACCGTAGTTCATGTCGCTCAGCATTGGATAATGCATGGTGACAACCTTGCCTGCTGGACGTGCCGCCACCACGGCGCCACCATGATCACCGAGACTGCCACTCCTTGGCGTTTTGTCCGGCGACTCGTCACGTGCCATCACTTAGCTCTGATACCAAATGTTGGAACCGAGCAGTGAACTCGGGCCAAGATCGGCGTGCAGCAACTCCCTGGAACATGACGAACACAGCGAACTTGGACACACACGAGAGAGCTAGCTTGGGTGGAACAAACAAGCACACATGAACTCACGCGACAAACGCCTAGGGCGACGAACACCTGGTTTTCTGTATTTGGCTCTCCTTAACAAACTGATGATTACACAGCTTATGTAGCCTCACGTACATGCACACAGCTAGCAGCCCGGCCGGGTCGCACGCACGACCACGAGCCACTCACTCATGCACGATCCACGCGTCTCACGCGCAAAAATCGCTCCTCCGAGCTGACCATCAGCCAAGCTGAAAGCCCGTTGATGTCACCTAGAGGGGGGGTGAATAGCCGTTCCTGAAAAATTCTCCAAATGCAGCGGTAAAAATTCTGGTAGGAACCTCCGAACAAAATGTAGGAGGTTCCGACCGGCTCTCTCGGGCTGGCCGAGAGGGCTTGTCGGAGGTTCCGGCCAAGAACGCCGGAGGTTCCGACCCTAGAGTTTTGACTCTACCAAGAGACGTAAATAATGGATAATTTTGACAGAGATCAAGTTTGATACAGGTAATAGGGTAGGAGATAAATTCTGGCGAGGCAAGACACAAAATAAGACAATAATGAGAAAAGACAACGAAGACACAAAGTTTTTTTCCGAAGTTCGGATCACAAAGATCCTACGTCTCCGTTGAGGAGCTCCAAAGAGCCGGGTCTCAATTGACCCCTTTCCTCACCAAGCGACCACGAAGACCAACTTGGTATCCACTAGAATTTACCTTTTTTCCTTGCGGAGACGAGATTAACCTTCACAAACTTTCCTGAGACAATCCACAACAAGAGGAAGCTCGCGGGCGATGCCTAACCGTCTAGGAGGTTTCCCTCCAAGAGAAATAAGCTCCAAGCAGCCAATCCGCGTCCTCCTCAAATGCACAAGATCCTCCTAGCCTTCTCTCAACAAAATTCACTCAATTTCCCACTAGATCTTCACAAGAATCTACATAGATATAATAGAACTAGTTGGGAGAGCTCAAAGCACCTTAGGAGAGGCTAGGGAACAGCTGGAATGAAGTGGAGTGATCCCCAAATGGCTAGAATCCAAGTTTGGGCTTTATAAGCAATTGCTTACGTCACTTAGCTATTACTCACAGGTTTTGCCCAGGAGGTTCCGACCCCAGGGGTAGGAACCTCCGGCCAACACTTAGTCTCTGGCCGAGTTGGTTGGTCGGAGTCTCCGACGCTAACACTGAAACTAGCCCATCCCAAGTGTATGTGTTGTGCCAAAATGATGGACTCTCAGCTATTTAGATCTTAAGTACTTAAGTGGTCTTGGAACTCTGCTTACAACCCCTCTTGATAGTACGGTTTTTCCTCAACTCAAAAAAAAATTCAAAAGAATTCAAAATAAACTCTGAGTCGCTTCGCCATTTTGCGTCATGTTTTTGTGGGGGTCTCCATGCACCACACTAAGCAACCTGGGACTAATTCTCTGCATAATTCTCGATAAACTCATTAGTCCCTTAACCGCTTTATCATTAATCCACCAAAATCCACTTACGGGTTAGATGCATTTTCAATCTCCCCTTTTTTGGTGATTGATGACAATGCGGTTAAAGCTTACAATAGAATGAATATATAAATTTGATTTTGAATGAAAGTAGATGAATTTGGCTCCCCCTAGACATATGCATATATTAGTGAGAGTGAAGTATATATGCGTATTTAGTTTTTGTGAAACATGAAAAAGCCTTATTCATCTATTTTCATCCGTAGGGTGCAAAGTGTGATATGATAAATAGAATATCAAATGCATATGACATGGCAAACACACAAAACATGAGAAATAAACATCTCATCACATTGCATGGCATCACAAGAATAGATTTAAATACTGAAAGTAAACTAGAACCATAATTAAACATTCATTACATTCATTACATCTCAATACATGTCCAAAGGTCAATAGGAAATCTAGAAAACCTAGAGACAGGTGAGGGGGGGGGGTCGGAACCTCCGGCTGCAGGGTCGGAGGTTCCGGCCACACTGCAAAGCAGCCAACAAAAATATGAGAGAAGGCCCCTTCATTCTGAATTTTCTCCCCCTTTGGCACCAAGGCACCAAAAAGAGAGGAAAACCAGGGGAAGAAAGGACTCAGTCATCGTCGGAGTGTATGATCTCAGTGTCGCCGGATGCTGTACTACCTGCAGTGCCAGTCTCATCATCTGGGGCAATAATCTCGGTATTACCGCTGGCGGCATCATCATCCCTCTCAATAATGGGAGGAATGTCGTACACAGGCTGAAAAGTGGAAGCAAGAGGTGTAAAGCCAGGCTGGAAGAAAGGAACGTCTAGCACAAAGGTAGGCTAAGCTGGTGGAGGAGCTGCGATAGGCTCATCATCCTCATCTCCATTTTCCTCACTGCTGTCCCCATTCTCCTCATCATCCTTTCCATTGTCGTCATCATGATAAGAGTCCTCCTCTGTGTCTTCAGCAGAAGCTGCCTCAGACTTAGAATCTCCAAATGGTCTTGTGAAAGGGCATGTGCCACTAGCGATGTTCTGAGCAGTCTCATAGGCAGCAAAGGGATTCTCAAAGATCTCATCTGAAGAGTCATCTAAGACTGTCTTGCCAGCATCCCTCAACATCTCCTTCTGCCAGCGCTCCATCTTCTTGATTTTCACCGCATTCTTAGTACATATGTTGAAGGTGGCCTTGAGTGCCTTCTTGATGGGCGACTCGGAAGACTGAGAATAAGAGCTGGACTGAGAGGTAGCTAAAGGAAACTTCACTTCAGGAGGAGCTGGTGGACGGTAAGCCTTGTGCTTCACCTCCTTCTCAAACACTAGTCCAGACACTTCCTCTATCATCTTCATAATATATGGAGCATAGGCGCATCCTCTTTTGGGCTCCATCACGATATTGAAGATCTCAAACCAAATGTACTTCATCACACTGACAGGTGGCTGATTTCTCCTTAGCCTTGCAAGCAATGTGTAGTGGCGAGCAAGAAGAGCTGTGGCATCGCCGGCCTTAGGAGATAGAGTTGCTCTGATCATGTTCAGGAGAATCTTGTAGGGAGGAATGAGCCCCTTAATAGTGCCCATGCAGTTTCTGGGTGCCCCATCGGCATAGAGAAACAAGGTCTTCTGAATAGGCAGCATCTTCTCGCTGTGCAGATTTGGCCGGTTGAGATCATCAGGGTCCAATTCCAAGATGGCCGCGAACTGTGAAATAGTGATAGTGTACTCCACACCCTGAGTCCGCCATCTCATCTGAAACTCATGCTGTGGACTCTCCTCAAAGAAAACGGTCACGTAAAACTGACCAATCACTTCCTCACTCTAGCCATACTGAAGGCCCATGATACCTCCAATGTCCTTGTCCAGGCAAAGTTTTATAACATCCTTGAAGATCCGCCCCTTCTGGCGCTGCATGTACTCCCAGTCTATATACTTCATCTCCATGACCGGCTTGGGTCGACTCATGAAGACTGAGTTGTATCAGTCCACCTGGACAGCAGTGACAAAGTGAGGGTCTGACAACTCCTGAGGAAGGGTATCTGGGTTCAGCTTCCTGTCTCTGCCGCTCCTTGCCACATCGTGTAGATAATCAAAGTGCTGCCTGGCAATGTGGCCAAAAGGAGTAGTGCTGACAGCCCTGTGCTTGATCACTCGGATTGGGTCATCGAAAGTCCCAGTGCTAGAGCTGCGAGTGCCACCACTGCGAGATCTACTACGTCTTGGTGGCGGTGGAGCAACTGAATCCCAAATAACCAAGGCAGAGCTACGAGTCTGTCTTGTAGATGGAGGTTGTGTAGCGGCCCGCTTGCCTCCGCCTGCCCTCTGCTACTACTATCACGAGCCGGTCCCTTTCCCTTGTCAACCCGTCTAGGAGGCGACTCTTGGTTACTTTGGGTACCGGATGTGGAGACATCTTGTCTTGCCTTTTGACGCTTCTCGTGAACCATTGACACCGAAATACAACCATAGAATTAAAGAAGGTACTGAGGTCAAAGGAACATTGGAGGAGCCAAGGTTACATAGGCTAGCAGAAACAGCTGGTCGGAGGGTCTGACTCAGGGGCCGGACCCTCCGCCCAGCCCTCTTGGCCAGGCCGAGAGTGCTGGTCGGAACCTCCGGCCGACACAAGGCTGCAACTTGATCTTCAAAACTAGCCAATGCATTTTACCCAAAACTATAGATTGATGTTCTAGGAGTGAGCATGAAGGTTTTCCACCAAGGGAAACTAGTCCTAGGTTCACATATTGAGAGATCGGATCAAAAATATGAAAAACCTAAGGAAGAGATCAAAACCAATACGTTGAGATGAGGGAGCGTAAAAACTTCGACGGGACGGAGTCTCCGACCACCAAAGAGGAAGGAAACGTGAATACCCAAAGATTTTTGTTAGTTAGAGTTGAAAATTGCCCAAAAGGGAATGGGAGCGAGTTAGGGCTGAGAGGGGATGAAGTGAGGAGAGAGAAGAACTCTCAGCCGCCCACTAGGGGGAAAAAACTGACAGTGGGCCAGAACCTCCAG
Organism: Oryza meyeriana var. granulata; assembly: GCA_003991445.1. NCBI lineage: Eukaryota > Viridiplantae > Streptophyta > Magnoliopsida > Poales > Poaceae > Oryza > Oryza meyeriana. The sequence goes on along the minus strand of RYFJ01003001.1, from coordinate 129,138 downwards.
GCATAGGAGCCAGAGCTTCCGGCCGGATTTCTTTTTTAACAGGAAGTTCGGTCGGAGCCTCCAGCCCATAGGCAGGAACCTCTGACTAGAATTTTTTGGAAACAGGGAAACAAGGTATTTTGGCCGAAAGGAGATGGACATGATTTTCCGTTGACCCATATGTGACCAGCAGCAATCAATAAGCACATGACAATGGTCACAGATGAAGATCAACAATGAAAAGAACCAAATTTTCGCAATGGAAAACTATCATACAAGGATTTTCGCAATATTTTAAGAAAATGAGTTGGGGAATGTTGGAGATCCATTCTTAGTGTTAAGACCATTTTCTACACAAGAAGAAGCCTTAAAAACACAGAAACTCACTTTGATTGCATCCTTTTGACCTATTCTTGACTATTGATTAGTCAACCACTTAGTCATGCAATGTTTTGAGAATCTAAGATATTGAGCTCACTACTAAGCTCGCAAAACCTCTTCTCATCTAAGGGCTTGGTGAAGATATCGGCAAGTTGGTGTTCGGTTCTTACATGGGTAATGGCGATATCTCCTTTGGCTTCGTGGTCTTTCAAGAAGTGGTGGCGTATGTCAATATGTTTGGTTCTTGAGTATTGAACGAGATTATTGGCTATTTTGATGGCGCTCTTATTATCACAGAAGAGTGGGATTTTGGTCATTTTGTAGCTATAGTCTTGAAGAGTTTATTTCATCCAAAGGAGTTAAGCACAACATGAGCCAGCGGCTATGTACTCCGCCTTGGCGGTGGATAGGGCAATGGAGTTTTGCTTCTTGGAGGCCCAAGAAACTAGAGACCGTCCAAGGAATTGACAAGTCCCTGTTGTGCTCTTGCGGTCAACCTTACATCTGGCATAATCGGAGTCGGAATATCAAATTAGCTCAAAATCACAACCCTTAGGGTACCAAAGACCGAAATTAGGAGTGTGCACCAAATATCTTAGAATTCTCTTTACGGCAATAAGATGACATTCTTTAGACGCTGCTTGAAAGCGAGTGCACATGCACACACTAAGCACAATATCCGGTCTAGATGCACAAAGGTAAAGAAGAGATTCAATCATGGAGCGATATACCTTTTGATTCACAGGTTTGCCGTTGTCGTCGAGATCGAGATGCCCATTTATTGGCATTGGAGTCTTGATGGGCTTGGCTTCCTTCATCTTGAATTTCTTGAGAATATCCTTGAGATACTTTGATTGCGAGATGAAGGTTCCATCCTTTTGTTGCTTGACTTGAAGCCCGAGGAAGGTGAGCTCCCCTATCATCGACATTTCAAACCTCCTAGTCATGATCTTACTAAATTCTTCACTAAAAGAGGGATTAGTAGAGCCAAAAATTATGTCATCGACATAAATTTGGCACACAAATAAATCATTCTTGAATTTCTTAGTGAAGAGAGTAGTATCGGCTTTGCCTATTTTAAAGCCATTTTTAGTAGAAAGTCGTGAAAACATTCATACCAAGCTCTAGGGGCTTACTTGAACCCGTAGAGCGCCTTATGAAGCTTGTAGATATAATTTGGATGTTTGAGATCTTCAAACCCGAACGGTTGCTCCACATACACCAACTCGGAGATTGGTCCATAGAGAAACGCACTCTTGACGTCCATTTGATAAATCTTGAAATCATGGTTAGCGGCATAAGCTAATAAAATTTGAATGAACTCAAGACGAGCAACTGGCGCAAAGGTTTCACCGAAGTCGAGGCCCTCGACTTGAGTGAACCCTTGAACCACTAACCGTGCTTTGTTGCGAGTAACCACTCCATTCTCGTCTTGCTTGTTGCGGAAGACCCACTTGGTGCTGATGACGTTTTGCTTGGGTCTCTCTACTAATGACCACACTTGATTGCGGGTGAAGTTATTCAACTGTTGCATGGCCATCACCCAATCCGGATCACCAAGTACGTCCTCCATTCTAATTGGCTCCAAAGACAAGACAAAGAAGTAATTCTCACAAAAGTTAGCGACCCGAGAGCGAGTGGTTACCCCTCTTTGGATATCACCAAGAATATTGTCGACGGGATGATCTCTTTGTATGGTGTGGTAAATTCTTGGATGGTGCACCGAGGGGACTTGAGCTCGCACGGTGTTTCTTGACTCACTAGTGCCCTCAGCATCGATCCCATACACTCATGCTAGATCGTCCTCTTGATCAATTCTTGTGCTTGAAGGCGCCGCTTGAATAGAAGGAGCTTGTTCGGTCCCTCTTTGCTCCTCCGACTCTTTTAGCGGCCTCACCTCTCCAATTGCCTTTTTCTCTATGTTGTGTCCCGTGACTCCTTCACCTAGCATCTTAAGCTTAACTTGCTCCACTTGGGAGCCGTTAGTTTCATCAAATATCACATCTCTCGTGGTTTCAACAATTCCGGAGACTTTGTTGAAAACACGATAGGTGTGAGCATTTGACTCATATATGAGTAGAAATCCTTTATCTACTTTTGGAGCAAACTTGGATGAGCGAGGTCTCTTACTCAAAATAAAACATTTGCAACCAAAAACACGAAAGTAGGAGACATTGGGTTTGTTACCGGTGAGGAGTTCATATGCCGTCTTTTTGAGAAGTTTGTGGAGGTAGAGGCGATTTAGCGCGTGACACGCGGTGTTCACCGCTTCCGCCCAAAAGATGTCCGGGGTCTTGTATTTATCTAGCATAGTCCTTGCCATCTCGACAAGAGACCGGTTCTTTCTCTCCACCACTCCATTTTGAGGTGGATCATATAGAGCGCAGAACTCGTGCTTAATCCCCTCATCATCAAGGAATTCCTCCACTTGAGTATTCTTAAACTCCCCCATTGTCGCTCCTAACTTTCTTGATCTTGAACTCGAACTCGTTTTGGGCTCACTTTGTGAATTTCTTGAAAATTACTTGGGTTTCACTCTTATCTTGCAAAAAGAACACCCAAGTGAAGCGAGAAAAATCATCAACAATTACGAGCCCATATTTGTTACCTCCGATGCTTAGGTAGGCTACGGGACCGAAGAGATCCATGTGAAGTAGTTCCAATGGTCTTGAGATAGTCATGATGTTTTTCACGGGGTATGGGTTCCCAACTTGTTTTCCGGCTTGGCAAGCGCTACGCACACGGTGTTTCTTAAATGTGACGTTAGATAGCCCGAGGATGTGTTCCCCTTTAGAAGATTTGATAAGTTCCTCATCCTCGCATAGGCTAGCCTTCGATGCCAAAGCCACCCCATTGAGGATTTTGTAATCAAGCAAGCCTCCGGGTTCACTTTATCTAGGTCAAAGTCCACTAGATAAAGATCCCCCTTCAACCTTCCCTTGAATGCGACGAAATTATCATCTCCTCTAAAAACGGTAACATCCTCATCGGTAAACAAACAATTATAGCCCAATTTGTATAATTGAGACACCGACAATAAATTGTAGCTTAAGGACGTGACGAGAAGAAATTAGAGAGAGATAGATTGTTAGAGATGGCTATTTTGCCTAAACCCATTACCTTGCCCTTACCATCATCTCCAAAGATAATACTGTCGTGATCTCCTCCATTCTCATCAAGAGTTGTAAACATACTCCTCTCTCCCATCATGTGGTTGGTACATCCGCTGTCAACAACCCAACTTGATCCACCGGAGGAGTATGCCTACAAGAGAAATCAAGCTTGGGATTTAGGTACCCAAACTTGTCTAAGTTTGGGTCCTTTAACATTAGTCACAAGCGCCTTGAGCACCCACACACAAGCTTTGTACTTCTCATAGTAATCACTAATGAAATGAGCAATCACTTTACCTGATCCATGGTAATCTCATACGATTCATAGTACAGTTTTTCTAGTCGGAGCCTTCTACCAGTCCTCTCTGTCTATCTGGGTTGCCTGGTCGAAACCTCCTACCATTTTGATCGGAGCTTCCTACCAGACCTCTCGGTCTGCCTGAGAGAGCAGGCCAGAACCTCCAACTAATCTGGTCGGAGCCTCCGACCAGCTTTCTTGGCCTGGCCGAGAAGCTTGGTCGGAACCTCCGGCCACTATGGTCGGAGCAACCGACTGACTGAGGAACTTTTTACCTCCTCGGCTTGCGACTAACATCCTTCTTTCACAAACTTTAAGCATTGCTTCTCATTGACCATGGTCCTTCTGGATGGTCTACTTTCATGAGAAGAGAAGCCGAGACCATAGCCGTTCTTGTTGGAGTGGGTAGTGAGGGTTTTGTAGAGAGCATCCTTGGATTGGAATGTTTTCAAACATCCAAACTTCACCAAGGTACCCAACCGCTCATTCTCCTTTTTAAGCGCTTCCAAAGTTTCAAGGTTAGTAGCATATGTATCCAAATCATAATTATAGCATTTTGCACAACCGTTGCTTGTGGAGGCATTGGAGATCTTGATGGCCTTATTGGAGGTGGAGGAGCTATTCCTAAGAGTGTCAAATTGCACTTCAAGAGCCTTGTGATTTTGATCCAACTTCATAAAGTTTTCTTGAAGTGTTTCATTCACACTCTTTAGGTTAGTCAATGAGTCATTGACCAAAGAGAGCTTTTTGGTCAATTCCTCACTCCTCTCCTTCTCCTTAACCAAATTCTCCTCTAGGGCAAGGTTTCTCTTCTTCTCAAGGATGAGCAAGTCCTCTTGTCTTTCGAGGGACTTCTCCTTACTCTCCAATGCCTTTATAAGCTTTGCCAATTGTAACATGGCCGGCTTGCTAAAGCATCTCATCCATATCATCCTTACTTTCATCATCACTAAAATCATCATCATCAATTTAAGGAGATTTGGATAGGGAGGTTACCTTTCGCCCTTGTGTCATGAGGCAAGTGGGCTCACAATGGTCGTCGTCGCTCAAGTTATCGAAGAGACGCTCCTCGAACGCTGACGATGACTTGATAGCAATTGTAGCAACCCCTTCTTCATCGCCTTCTTCCTTGCCGTCATCCTCATCATTGGAGAACTACTCCTCTCCAATGTGAGCACGCCCGGTCTTCTTCTTGACCAACTTCGACTTGCCACCCTTGTTCTTGAGTTTGGGGGCAATCGGCGATGAAATGGTCGTACTCCTTGCATTCATAGCATGCCCGCTTGGATTGCCTCCTTCCTTTGTCATCCTCCTTCTTGTCCTTGCCGAAGCGCCTCGACGAAGGAAATGCTTGAACTTCCTCACCCCAAGAACAAAGTCTTCATCTTCACTCTCGGAGTCGCTTGAGTCTTGCTCCTTCTTTGCCTTTAAAGCAACTTCTTTGTTCTTGACGATTGCGGCACTCTTGGCAAGTTGCTTGACCTCCTTGGCTTCCTCTTCGAGTAGCTCATGTGATATGATCCTCGAGAGAACATCGCTTGGGGTGAGTCTCTTGAAGTTCTTCATCTCCCGGATGAGGGTCACCAAGGTGGGGTTCCTTGGGGCGATCGCTCAGAGAAACCTCTTGACCACCACATGATCGGTCATGTCTTCACCATCAAGACCACGGATCTTGTTGACAATGACCATCATGCGATCGTACATCTCTTGTGGCGTCTCGTTGTCTTCCATCATAAACCGTCCAAGTTGCCCCTCAAGCAACTCAATCTTGGACTCTCGTACACTGGGGGATCCTTCATGCGCCAATTGAAGTATATCCCAAATCTCCTTGGCCTCCTCGAGTTGGTTCACCTTGTTGAATTTCTCGGGACTCAAGGAGTTGAGGATGGCACTTGCGGCTTGAGCATTGCGGTGAATAAGAGCCTCTTGAGCTGGTATAGATTCCTCTCCTTCCATCGGAGCGTCCGTCACACCTGTGCACACAATCTTTCAAACACTTGGATGCAATAAGATTAGATGCAATTTCATCTTATGCTTCCACGCGCTATAGAAAGTCCCGTCAAAATGGGGAGCGCGTCCGGAAGGCACGGAGATGAATTGCTGAGGAGGAAGAATAAATTTGTTGTAATCAAGGTCAAAAGCAGCTCCCTTTCTTTCACCCGACTTGCTAGTCGAGCCATCTCCGTCTTCTTTAACTCCGGTAGAATCAACCATCTTCTCGGTCGACATCCTTGGATCAACTCCAAGCGGTTAAGCCTCTTAGGAGTTTATGCTTTGATACCAATTGAAAGCCCGTTGATGTCGCCTAGAGGAGGTGAATAGGCGTTCCTAAAAAATTTTCCAAATACAGCGGTAAAAATTCTGGTAGGAACCTCCGACCAAAATGGTAGGAGGTTCCGACCGGCTCTCTCGGGCTGGCCGAGAGGGCTAGTCGGAGGTTCCGACCTGGATTCTAACTCTACCAAGACACTTCAATAATGGATAATTTTGACAGAGATCAAGTTTGATATAGGTAATAGGGTAGGAGATAAATTCTGGCAAGGCAAGATACAAAATAAGGCAATAATGAGAAAAGACAATGGAGACACAAAGTTTTTTCCCGAAGTTCGGATAACAAAGATCATACGTCTCCGTTGAGGAGCTCCAAAGAGCCGGGTCTCAATTGACCCATTTCCTCACCCAGCGACCACGAAGATGAACTTGGTATCCACTAGAATTTACCTTTTTTCCTTACGGAGGCAAGATTAATCTTCACAAACTTTCCCGGGACAATCCACAACAAGAGGAAGCTCACAGGCGACGTCTAATCGTCTACGAGGTTTCCCTCCAAGAGAAATAAGCTCCAACTGGCTAATCCGCGTCCTCCTCAAGTGCACAAGATCCTCCTAGCCTTCTCTCAACAAAATTCACTCAATTTCCCACTAGATCTTCACAAGAATCTACATAGATGTACTATTACTAGTTGGAAGAGCTCAAAGCACCTTAGGAGAGGCTAGGGAACAGTTGGAATGAAGTGGAGTGATCCCCAAAACGGCTAGAATCCATGTTTGGGCTTTATAGACAGTTGCTTACGTCACTTAGCCGTTACTCACAGATTTTGGCCAGGAGGTTTCGACCTCAGGGGTAGGAACCTCCGGCCAATACTTAGTTTCTGGCCGAGTTGATTGGTCGGAGCCTCTGACCCTGACACTGAACTAGCCCATCCTAAGTGTATGTGTTGTGCCAAAGTGATGGACTCACAGCTATTTGGATTTTAAGCACTTGAGTGGTCTTTGAACTCTGCTCGCAACCTCTCTGGTAGCAACGCTTTCTTGATAGTACAGTTTTTTCTCGACAAAAAAAAATTCAAGAGAAGTTTAAAAAAAAAATCGTTCAAGAGAATTACCCGTGGAAATATCGTTGGTGGTGCGCTGTTTAAATTCCCGTTCGGCGTTGCTCCGACTTCTCCTTTCATGATCGCTTGTGTATTTATTGCGTCCGTTTTGCGTCATGTTTTCGTGGGGGTCTTCATGCACCACACTAAGCAACATAGGACTAATTCTCTGCACAATTCTCGATAAACTCATTAGTCTCTTAACCGCTTTGTCATTAATCCATTAAAACTCACTTAGAAGTTAGATGCACTTTCACACGCATAAAAAAAAAAAAAATAAAAAAAAAAAAAAAAAAAAAAAAAAAAAAAAAAAAAAAAAAAAAAAAAAGACACAACGTGCTCCACTAATCCTACATGCAGCTAATTGATTTGCCGCTAATCCTCTTATTCCTCAGACTCAGTCAGTTGCTACTTGTGCTGCAACATACGCATATGCCGGTCATAAGCACTGACTAATTCTGCATGTAATACTTGGACTAACCACAGCCTAAATGACACACATGTATGCATCTACCTGGAGGATCAACGTGAACATATCACGTGCCTATCTATATGCAACTCATGCAAGACTAAAAATAATATGCAAGTCAGCAGTAGTGCCAACAGTGTGTTCGCGGGGCCGAGACGAGGAGCGGAGCCGTTCCGGCGGAGCCAGCCTCACCCGACAGCCACAGCGCGGTGTGTGCTCGCGGGGCCGAGAGAGGAGCCGAGCCGGAACGCTGTCAGGCGCGCGGAGGCCGGTCGGCCGGAGCCTGGCGCGCGGAGGCTCATTGGCCGCCGTCTGGCCTGCGGGGCCGGAGCTCGTGCGATAGCGGCTGCTGTGCGCGAGCGGCCTTCCGGGGGCGGGTGACCGTGCGGTGATAGTTCCGCGTGGTGCGAGCTCGAGTGGCCAGTTTAGCTTGTGCAAAAATTGACCCCGAGCACACCTGTACTTCCTGCATGCATGGCTACAGAGGGAAACACTGGTCACTGGGTTAGAGTAGAAAACTTCGAGGGCCAAAGCCATAAAATCCGGAGGACAACACGATGTGCGTTGCCTTCCTTTCAAAGCCATTAAACCCGGGAGATAGTATACTGCCAGCCATGACACAATAACGTGGGCCTTGTTCCCTTTTTGCGGCGCGGGGCTCAGGTCCCGTAAAAACCAGATCTGGCCAGATTTTCCTGTGACGTGGGGCCCGGCTTGTCCTTGGGGCATGTGGGGCCACACAGCCGCCCATCATGCGCTACAGGTATGGCGAGCAGACGATGATGGTGGTAATGCTGGCCGGCTGCAGGCGCAACCCACAGCGGCGTTAGGAGGGAGCCGGCGTGCACAACGGTTTGGGTAGCCTGGCCAGCCACTCGTGGTGACGCGGGACCGGCCGTTCGGCGGCGCGCCTGTGGCACACGGCGGTGATGTCGGAGGCGTATCTGCCCCTGCAGGGGGACAGCGGACCGGTGGGCTGCTCGGCGAGGCACCGCGGACGGCGCGGCTGGCCGGAAGCTCGGTGCAATCGGCGGCGAGAACCAGCGGGGCGCGCGACGGTATTGAAGCTGGCGCACCGCAAGGCCGGGGCCGTCCCTCCCGTTGGCGGGGCAGCGGTCGACGAGGTGGCTGCGACCGAGCAAGTGAGCGTGATACGGCAGTGGCCTCTTGTCAGCACCAGCGTCTTGGCGGCGTACGCCGCTTTTGGAACCTCCGCCTCTTCTTGCGCTTGGCCGAAGGGGCCGGAAGCCCACAGCCTGCATAAGACAAGAAAAAGAGAGCGTCTCCACATTCACCCTTCTCGTTTCTCTTCTTGTTCGTCCCCACGAACGGTGCCAAATGTTTGAAACATTTAAGGATCTCCCTCCTTTGGACAGGAAGGCCTCGCTAGTGCAAGAGTAGAGAGGAGAAGAGAGATAACAGCCAACGGATGGAATGGAAAATGAGAATCCCCTTCATTTGTCCTTGGCGTTTCTTTTATATTAGGTAAATGAGAAGTTACACAGTTATCCTTAGGCTATTCGCATGTGGGGGCAGCGTTGCCCTAGAGATGTTTTAGTCCTTTATTATATTATTGAAGGCAACACTCTAGAAGTGGGGTTTTATCTCCTCAATATAAATGAGTGTTCATAATAACCTTCAACATGTATATATTGCTTTTGCAGTTTAGATGTAAAGCTTGCAATTAGAATTGAATCAACTGGGTGATGATGTATAGAACTCCTAGCACTTTTTTTTATGATGGCAGATGGCAATTTTATTATGTAGAACTATAAATGCCAAGAAACGAAGATATTATATCAACGGATTGTGCTATATGGGTCCGAATGGGATTGACTTTTCCAGGAACTTTTATGTTAATCAGATATATCTGATCGTTGATTAGGTAGATTTACAATCACAACCGTAGATCAAAGGGCCAAACTGCCTTTTAATGTTGAGGGCTCTTTCGAAGCCCAATTACTCTACCTGCAGCCGCAGTCCAGAGGAAAATAGATCAACTCGATCGGTTTCCCACAAGCGAATATAAAGATATTTTTATCTGTTTCTATCCATCAGCCAGGAAGTGCACGAGTCCAGGGGAAAGCGTCAGCCGGTTTAGCTCCAACTCCAAACGTACTCATCGAGAGAGAGAGAGAGAGAGAGAGGGGTGAATATCATATCGGGTGGAGATCATATGGTAACGCAACCGGCAGGAGAACGCGACGGTGCGCCCGGCCGGAATGAATCGAAGGAAGACGCTCTACGCTGCAAGAACACAACCAGCGCAACGTCGCTCCCGGACACATCTCGAGCACCATCGCCTTGGCAGCGTGGTCCTCTTCGCTGGCCCCAGAGATGCGTGCCGTTCGACGTCCGCTTCTTCTACCAGCTCCGGCAGATGAGGTACCAAATTAACAAACCCCCAAAGTTCTTTGCATTCAGAACACCACAAACTCTCGCATGCCACATCCTACCAAAGTTATAAAAAACCCATATAATCCACGTTTTGTCCAACTAATAACATCATGGGCTATTTTAAAGCTTATCTAATCTACACCATAAATGATACATGACAATGATAAGTTACCAATTTAAGAACTATTAAATCATGAAAAAGCTATAATTGCATGTTCGAACCAAGTACAACTCAATACTTATTAAATCAGAATTTAAATCACGAAAAAGATATTTTGATACTTTAAACCAAATATAACTTGATATTTATTGCATAAAAATTTAAGTACTAATGAATTTACGGAAAGATATAATTAAGACTCCACACCGATTATTCATGAAAAAGCTACAATAGAGACTCCAAAGCAAACCAAGTCCAACTCCATATCCACTAATTCTAAATTTAAAATTAAATCATGAAAAAGCTAATTGACACTTAAACCGTGTACAACACTATATTTATTAATTACGAACACTGATAGTAATAAATTAAAAAAATATATAATTGTGACTCCATATCGAGTATAATTCAATATTTATGAATCAAATATTAGATGGTTTCTACATATTTTTTGTTATTATTAATTTTGATTTTTGGGACCATAAATGAAATAAATTTGTGTTGTCTTTATAACTTTAAAACAAACTTTATAAACATTAAATAAAATTTAATAATCAACGTATTCAACATTTCATTAAAAGTTTAATATTTATAATACCAAAAAAAATAACTCGTGTAATGCATGGATTGGTGACTAGTAGTTTTAATTAGATTGTGATGTGTTTTGAGTTCTTAGTTCACTGCAATCCCAAAGGAAAACCCTGGAAACATACCTTGACGATAGAACAATTCTCGAAGCACGCATTGCTGCTACAACGCTCCTTATCCATGTACTACTGTAATGTACTGTGCCGTTCTTAACCGTCAAAGACTTTAACATGCTGCTTCCATTAGTCATGGAGCTTGATATTTTGACAGTGTGTTCTTTTCTTAACCAGAGTCAATTTCTAACGATAACCATATGGGCTTTCTGAACTCAAATTCACAAGCGTGGGTATCTTGATTGTGATGTGAATTTCTGATGGCTCCAATTCCTATTGTAATATACTTGACCATGGCATTTTCTTGTTCCCTGCTACTTCAGTTTTTCCTCGACATGTATAGTGATGGCCAGTGCTAGGATGCTCCATAGCATGCAATATATGGTGCCTCTACTATTTATCATGACTCTTGATGTAACTAGGAGGGCAAGGAGGGTGGCTGCCTTTTATAAGCGTGGGCAGCGGAGCGGCAAAGAGGACGGAGGAAAGTTGACCACCCTGCAGTCCGAAGAGGGCCATGGTGTAGGCGCGTCCTTCCGTCAGTGGTCCGTCAGGGGCGGTGGTATCGGGGTGACCACATGGGGAGGAAATTGACCTCCCCGTGGTGTGATGTGGGTTGCGGCGTCAGTGCTCTCCTTGGTCCAAGGCGGCTCCTCTCGACCGGTGGTCACACGAGGACAGCAGCATGTGGAGGGGTGGTTAGGGTGATGGGATGAGGGCGGCATAGGCATGCACGGGAGTCAGTGGGGTGGTTGGTTGGGATTCACGGCGGAGCATGGATGATGGCGGCGACAGTTATGCGTGTGGGCCGGCAGGGCATGGGCGTTGGCGTCATGATGGCCACCTTGGGCGTGCTGGCCTTGACATGATGTGGTGTGGATGACGAGACGGCGAGCAAGGGAGTTGACGCCGAGTGACATGAGCGGTAGTGCGGTGTGGGGCTTGGTCGCCACGTGCGGCTTGGCTCGTTATTTCGCTGAGCACGTGGTGCACATGCGCCGCTTAGGGGCGATGGGGATGGGCACGCAGCATTTAGCGAGTGGACACCCGCTTCCCACATGCCGCTAACGGTGGGGTTGATGGGGAAAACTTATTGGCAAGCCATGAGGTAGGGCGGCTCAGAGCGGACGGGCACTTGGTGGGCAGGAGAAAGGCCGAACGGGCCATGGCATGCTTTGGCTAGCGCAAAGTAGAAAGAGGGGGAGTGGGCCTCAACTGGCTTGGGGGGTGTTTTAGGAGGCCGGACGGAAAAGGAGGTGGCTTAGGCCGGTAAGGAGTGAGGAAGAGAGAGGGGAAGAGAGGGAGTAGAGGAGGGTGCGGGGCTTGGCCAAAAGAGGCAGATGGCATATGTGGAAACAGTGTTATTCAACACACCAAATTTTTTAGGGGAATTTTAGATTCATAAAGGATTTGAAGTTTGCTTGAATTTGGATGATTTCTAAATTTAAAGGGGGAAAAATTTTGGAGGATTTGGATGGTTGATGGAAGATTTTATGACACTATTCAATACAAAATTTGAAGACAAACTCTAAATTTTTTATTTTAAACTTTTACTCAAAATAAGTTTTTTGACAGGAGCACAATTCAGGGTGTTACAAAGATTTGGAAGATTTATAACTGTGGCTCAAACCTCACTGTGAACTCCCTCTCGCCTTCTCCCCTGTGGACTCAGCTTGGCGGTGTACCTTCAATTGTGCTGATGCCCGGGTGCATAACCGGTTATACTCCCGAACCATCGATGTGCGTGGCATGTGGTTGCGGGGTTCATCCCAGTTGATGTTGCTCCAACGTCCTCCATTTCACCGCATGAGGGGCTTTGGCTTAACATACTGAAGATAAGCACACTACTAAATCTCTCAATGTTCCCAAGCTTACCATCAACATGAGTAAAAAAAATAACAACTCTTGGTTTCTAGCATGGCCAAAGTGAAACCCTAGAATGAGAAAGAAGCAAAACGTTGAGATACATACTGCATGCTCATTGATCATATACTCGTCTCAATGCGTTCATGGAATTCTTCTTGACAAAATCACAAAAAGATTCATTAGCAAATGAACACCTGTAAATATTCTAACTACTGTACTTCTTACTGTTGTACTTCAACAACTCTATTGTGTACTTAGTGGGAGAAGTAAAAGATATGGATAAGATTATAAACTCATTGACTGAAACTCTGATACTGTCTTGTACAAATCATACGGAAAAACGTCTGAACAATAATTGCATTAAATTAGGATGAGATACTAACTCTCTGTATATGGCGACAGTCAATTACTGAGCTGTCAGGTAGTTATGAAGTGTACATACCTCAAGGCCTCGTTGGTTCAGGAGCTCCAAGTTATCAATATCCAGCAGATGATGGCATATTGGCTCATATATAACTGGTAAAAATATTACATTTCTACTAATTTCAATGTGCTGCTTGGATTGTTCTTTGACTTCTTGGGATCTTCATCATGGAGAAAGGGGAAGAGAACTCCAACAATGAGACCTCTAATGTACAGTTGATCTGCAGACATGCAGTTTTTAAGAAATTCCTTCTATGTTTCAAGAAGAGGAAAAATTGATTGTACCATTTTTTTCCTATTACTTATTAGCTCACGCTGATTATCCAATAGTATGACCAATGCTAGGAAATTTCTACAAACGTGCTTGCTGCCAGACTGCTACAAAATCTTTGTACTCCCTTTTTTTAATAAAATGATTTTCCCTGCTTCTATTGAAAGCAAATTTGGGGACATACCTTCAATTGGGAGCTGCCACGCAGTCTCAGATCGCACTAACATTTGCCTTCGTTACCCAATGTGATCATAAGCCAATGAGATTCATAATAGTGCATGGTTCTTGGATTCAAAATCTCTGGGCCAAATGGAAACCCGAGGTGATCCTCACGGCTGTTCTAAACCCGTTGCCGGTGCTTGATACAGTGTACGATCACTTTTATCTAAGCTAACGCATGATGATCGAAAGCATGCCTAAACTTTCCTTTTTGGAGTTGCCTCCGATTCCCTTAGCGCAATATTAAAAGGGAGAGGCCGGCCGTGAGATAGGTGACAATCTCTCTCACGGTTCCTCTCTCCTGACAACCCTAAAACCTAGCCCGATCCTTATAACGCTGGAAGGAAAGAGAAGGGCCGTTCCTGGGCAGTGTAGGTGGCGGCCAGAGGGACTTCGTCACCACAGCCACACCACTGACGGACCTCTACAACTCGACGAACGCCGGCGAGGTTCGAGGATCTTTATCCTCTACATCTGCACCGGACATCGCCGAGGAGATCGAGTTCATCTTCATGGCTTCAAACGCCAGTCAGTTAATAATTAGGTGATCAAATAGGCTTAGCTCTTAATTTTAGTAGATATAAATAATCTACATTTGGTATCAGAGCAATAGCTTTCGCCTTTTGATCCCATCATCAACCCGACAAAAGCCATTTAGATGCTCATTGGATCAGATTCATGCCCTAATTTTAGTCTATTTTAATCCAATTTTGTTCGGATTAGGGTTAAACTCGCACTGCTCCTAGGATTTTTAGTTCAAGTTTAAGTTTTATTGTGATTTTAAGGCTTGAGTAGCAATTTACAAGGACGAGATTCGGCGGGTAGTAAAAATCCCCAAAATTCCCCAAGAACTTAGAACCCTAATTAGAAATCCTCAAATTACCCGAACCCTAAATCCCCAAATCAGAACCCCAATGAAATTTTCTCAGGTTTTAGGCTTACCCGGTGTGGTGTTGTTGCCATTGTGATCACGACGGCCTCAGCCCGCCGCGCGCACCCTCACCGACCGGACCCGAGCGGCATTAGTCCGCCACTCAGGCCCCGGGTAACCGTGCGCCGCCTTGCATCGCCGGGACGCCGTCGACCGCGGAGATGTGTGCGGCATCAGCCGCCGCTCCGCTCGGTCGCCGTCGCCGTTGTGCGCTCGTCTCGCTGTGCGAATCGGGGAGGAGAAAAAAGAATGGGGACTAGGGTTAGGGTTGTTGACCGCCGGCGATCTTTGTCTCGATGCGATCCGATCTCAGCCGTCCGATTCGATCTCAACGAACACAGTAAGCCCCGCACGGTTCCCATTAAAATCACGGCCATCCATTTTGCGTCGGGTGGCTTTCACGATTAAAGTGGCGGGATCGAATCCGGCCGTTCATCAGATCGATGGCTCAGATCAATCCCGCCGCCGAGTTCACCGCTCACTAGGCAAGGCTAGGCCGTGCACGGTGCGCACGCTTGACACCGTATTGGGCTGTGCGGCTTTGGGCCCCGCGCACGCCGGAGCATATTAACGGGCCAGGTCCAATGATTGGGCCAAATGCCCTTTTATTTATTTTCAGCTTTTACTAATTCTTTTTCAATTTACAGTGCACATTTAATTGGTATTTTATGCTAAAAAATTACTGGAAAATTATGGGAAAATATTGTTAATTATCTCTGGCTAATCTTTAATTTGTGTAATTCATTTCACTGTTAGCTCATGATTATTTATTTTTTGCTGGAATAAAATTCCCTGGTTAGTCTTCAATTTATATATATTCCATTTTAATATTGTTTCATGATTAAATTTGCTGGGAAAATTATGAGGTTAATGTCACTAGATCCTTCTAGTTAAATGGAACCAACGAGAAATTTGACTAGATGTTTTTCTCATGATGTGAATTTGTTTTCTACCAACGTCGATTATAAATTCATGTCGATTTATGGATAAATTAATTTTTCTTGATTATATTGGCCCAACGGTAATATAATTAAGAAATTTATTTAATCATTATGTGTGTGATTAATTGTACCAACGTAGATTAATTACATACATGCTTTATTTATGTATTTCCTCGTAATTTTTTCAGCTCTTGGTCAGTTTAGAGAGCTTGAGCCCCTCGATGAGACCAACTATGCCAAATGGAAGAGTACTGAATTACTCAACCTAGGCATGTTGGATTATGATTATGCCATTAGGGAGGATGCCCCTATGGAACCCTCCACTGAGGATAATTATATGGAACTTAAGAAACAATATGAGGAGAAATCAACGGCATGGGATAAATCCAACAAGATATCTCTCATGTACATTAAGAGTAATATTTCCCCTGCCATTATTGGGGCTATTGTGGACTCCACTGATGTACGGACGCACTTAGCTAATATTGATGAGAACTTTAAGAGTTCTCTCAAGACTTATGCTAGTATAATCATTATGCAGATGATGACTAGCCACTATAATGGTAAGGGTGGCATTAGAAAACATATAATGGAGATGTTGTCCATGGCCTATGAGCTTAAGTCCATGGACATGGCTATCTCCGATGGTTTCTTAGTCCACTTCATCATGAGTTCACTGCCCCCTGACTATGGTCCTTTCAAAATTAATTACAACACTCAGAAGGATAAGTGGACCATAGCAGAGCTGATCTCTCACTCTGTTAAGGAGGAGGAGCACCAAAAGGCTGAAAAGCATAAGAGGCAAGAACAATTGAACCTTCTCAATAGTGCTGGTGGGAAAAGGAAGTTCTATAAAGGGGAGAGCAGCAACTCCGAAAGGAACAATAATAATAAGAAAAAGAAGCAAAATCCAGCTCCCACTCAGGCAAATCAGGGCCCTCAGGCTACCCAGAAGGGCAAGTCACAAGCTCCAGCTATACCATTCCTGTACAAATTTTTCAAGGAGGAAGGCAATGCACAGAGGGACTGTCTAGGCTTCAAGGCTTGGCTTATTAAATATGGTAATAGTTTTATTGATTTCGTTTCTAATGTTGATGAACCATTTTATGTTAATTTTACCCATGATACATGGTGGGTTGACTCAGGTGCCACCGTGCACGTTGCTAATTCATTACAGGGATTCCGTACCGTGAGGACCCTAAAAAGAGGGGACAGAATCCTAAGAGTGGCTAATGGAGCTTAGATTGAAGTCCAGGCTGTTGGAGAACTACATCTTCGACTTCCTAATGGTTTTAGTCTATTACTTTATGATGTTTTATTCGCTCCCTCTATCAAGAGAAACCTTATATTTGTAATGGTTTTAACTCAGACTGGTTATGAGTGTAATTTCACTAAGAACAAGTGCATCATTAAGTATAATAATAATGATATTGGTCTTGCCATCGTGCAAGACAAGCTCTATTTACTCTCTTTGGATAATAATGTAATGAATGTTGTAAATGCCTATAATGAAAATGAGACATCTTCGAAATTGTGACACTATCGTTTAGGCCACATTTCTAAGGGGAGAATGGAGCGTCTCATTAAAGAAAAGATACTTCACCCCTTAGACTTTTCGAATGCGGATCATTGCTTAGATTGTATTAAGAGTAAATTCACTAAGACAATTAAGAAAGGAGCTATTAGGAGTACGAGTCCATTAGAAATAATTCACACTGATATTTGTGGACCGTTCTCTGTAACATCCATTGATGGTTATGACTCGTTTATAACCTTCACGGATGACTACTCCTGGTATGGATATATTTCCCCATTAAGGAAAGATCTGAATCACTCAATAAGTTTAAAATCTTCAAAGCTGAAGTAGAAAATCAGCATCATGCAAAGATAAAGGTGGTGAGATCAGATCGAGGAGGACAATATTATGGGAGACATACCACTTATGGACAAAGTCCTAGGTCTTTTGCGCAATATCTTCAAGAGCATGGAATAGTTGCTCAATATTCCAAGCCTGGAGAACCACAACAGAATAGAGTGGCAGAGCGTCGTAACCGTACACTTATGGATATGATACGCAGTATGCTCAGTCATTCCACTCTGCATGTGAATTTATGTAAGTCGGTTCCCAAAACACCTTATGAATTGTGGACTAGGAAAAAGCCGTCACTTAAATATTTACGTGTGTGGGGCTGCGCTGCAGAGGCCAAAATATTCAACCCACAACTAAAGAAATTAGATCCTAAGACTGTGAGTTGCCATTTTATTGTATACCCAGAAAGGTCTAAGGGGTACCGGTTTTATTGCCCAGATTGCGTGATTAAGTTTGTAGAAACTAGGCACGCAATATTCTTAGAAAATAATGAAATCTGGGGGAGCTCATAGGAAAGGGTGATCAGTCTTGAGAAAATTCGGAGTAATATTATACCGAATATCCAAGAGAATAATGTACCTCAGATTATAGCACTACCATCTCAAATTGAGACCGTTGTGCAACAAAACATAGTAACTCAGAATAAAGTAACAATAGATGAAAATTCTGAGAGTACACCTTTTGTTGAGAACAATAATGATTTAAATGTCAATTCTCAACAAACTTCTGAGGCACATAATGAAGAACAGAATGAACAGATTCCTCATGAACCTCCTCCTCAAACAGTGACCAATAATGAACCACTTAGAAGGTCATAGCGGGAGAGGAGGTCTGCTATCCCAAGTGATTATGAAGTCTATTTAGGCGAAGATATTGGGAAAGCAAATGACTCCACTTCATTCAAAGAAGCTATGATGAGTGATCATTCATCCAAATGGCTTGAAGCCATGGAGGATGAACTAAGATCTATGAGTCATAATAGAGTCTGGGACTTAGTAGAAATTCCCCAAGGAGCAAAAACAGTAGACTGTAAGTGGGTCTACAAAACTAAGCTTGACTCTAAAGGAAATATCGAAAGGTTCAAGGCGAGACTTGTGGCTAAGGGTTTTTCACAGAGAAAGGGAATAGATTATAATAAAACATTTTCCCCTATCTCTAAGAAAGACTCGTTTAGAATTGTCATGGCATTTGTTGCTCACTTTAACTTAGAACTCCATCAAATGGATGTTAAAACTGCTTTCCTTAGCGGTGACTTGCATGAAGATATATACATGGCACAATCTGAGAGTTTTGCTGTGGAAGGCAAGGAACATTTGGCTTGCAGACTTAAGAAATCCATCTATAGACTTAAACAAGCGTCTAGACAATGGTATCTTAAGTTTGATAAAATAATTAAGAAGTTCGGATTTAAGGAGAATGAGGTGGATAATTGTATTTATCTTAAGATTAAGGGTGGAAAATTTACAATACTAGTACTCTATGTGGATGATATCCTATTAGCAAGCAGCGACAATAACATGCTGCATGAGATAAAAGGATTCTTATCATCCAATTTTGATATGAAGGATCTCAGTGAGGCATCTTATGTATTAGGCATTGAAATACATCGAAATAGGTCTAATGCAGTATTAGGATTGTCTTAGAAAGCTTATTTTAGCAAAGTATTAGAAAGATATAATATGAGTAAATGCTCTACAATGCCTGCACCAATAGTCAAAGGGGATAAATTTGGACTATTCCAAAGCCCAAGAAATAAGTTAAAATCAGATCAGATGAAATTGGTACCATATGCTTTAGCTGTCGGAAGCTGATAAGTACCAATATGAATCGGCAAGGGGATGGCCCGATCTTCACGACAGTAGGTTTAAGAATAAAGGATAACTTGCTGTAGAAGCAGCGAATAACTAGCTTTATACCTAACCAAGGTTGGATGCAACCAAGCGGCGGGGAGAGAGACACCGAAACCTTAAGGACTTCGACTCGATCTCCGAACGATCGCAGAACCACAACCGGGACTAATCCACACAAAACGGCACAGCCTAACTGGAAACCGTAGAGCACGAAGTAGCGGACCTCAGAGAGATCTCTCACAAGCCCAAGAAGAACTCGCAAGAACAAAGGTGTGTAAGACACTCAGCAGCTCGGCTGCAATACCATATCAGGTTCTCAAATGATTAAAAGTTCTTTTCTTGTAGCATATAGGTGATATTTATACTAGGAATAAGTCTCTTAGATAGCTATGAACTGAAGTCTCCATGTTGGGAGGTGGAAGGCCAACTGGTTGAAGCATTCACGAGGTGGTCTTCAATTCCCGCGTGTTTTTTGGGCTTTTGCGCAACCTTCAGTAAAATGGTCATTACTCCTTGCTCGGAAGTCCAAATGATGTGCCGTTGGATGTGTTGGAAACTAGACTTGATGAGGTTTCCAACCATGTATATTATGACCCACGTCTCTACCTGAGATAGTACGGTTTTTGCACCGGAAGTTGAGGCTTCTGCAGTCTAACACTGGGTCTTGGCGCGGGCCCCTTCTCAACTTGGGCAGCAACCTTTGTGTCCATGGCGTAACCCTCTGCGTCCTCCATGTAACCCGGTAGTGTAGCCTCTTGTATAAACCTGAGTACCATTAGAGTACATGACTTAGGTAGTATATAGTTCTCATCAATGTTAGGATGTAACCCAGAGAGGAAAGCATGCACCTCTTGTTGGAGTAACTTTGCACAGCTGCGTGTAACCGGTCCTTTATACACTTGTGTGGGTGTAGTTAACAGTGGCATGTCCACATCAGAAGCCTAATGTATGCTCAAGTCTGTACGCATCTAGACTTAGCATTTGTAACAAGGATGCTTGGCAGATTTCAGTCAAATCCAGGTTTAAACCACTGGAAGGCTATAAAGAAAGTGCTACGCTATTTACAAGGCACTAAGCATTATATGCTAACATACAGAAAGTCTGATAAGCTTGAAGTCCTAGGCTACTCAGACACTAATTTTGCCGGGTGTGTAGGCACTAAGAAGTTAAAATCAGGTTATGTCTTCACCCTTACAGAAAGAGCAATCTCATGGAAAAGCTCTAAACAGACACTGAGTCCATCGCCGACAATGCAGGCAGAATTTGTAGCATGTGATGAAGCTACTGGGCAGGTAGTATGGCTTAAGAACTTCATCTCTAGACTAAGAGTGGTTGACAGCATTGAAAAACCACTCATAGTATACTACGACAATAAAGCCGCAGTATTCTATTCGAGTAACAACAAGTCGAGTGGTGCTGCCAAACACATCGACATTAAGTATCATGTTATGAAAGATAGAATCCAGGATCAAACCATTAATGTTGAGCATATTAGTACTAAGTCAATGCTCACAGATCCACTAACCAAAGGCTTACCTCCTAACTTATTTAAAGATCATGTAGCTGGCATGGGATTAACTGAATGCCTTTGAATCAGTGATTCTGGATATATGGGCATTAGTCCCAACTGACTCCCATTAGAATTAGACAGAGTTTTTTCGAAGTTCTATAGTGAACTATAGGTACCGGAGTCCTGGTAGTGCCAGACTAACTACCTTGACATGTTGCCTTAGGAAACTATTCTACTAAGAACGGATTCATTAGCCTCAAGATCAGGGGGAGAATGTTGGAATTAAATCTCTCGGCATGGAAACTCAAGGTGATCACTCATGGCTGTCTCCACCCGTTGCCGTGTGTGATCACAGTGATCACGATCACTTTCCATCTAAGCTAACACGTGATGATCAGAAGCGCGCCAAAACTTTCCTTTTTGGAGCTGCCCCCGATTCCCTCAGCGCAATATTAAAAGGAAGAGGTCGGCCGTGAGATAGGTGATGATCTCTCTCACGGTTCCTCTCTCCCGACAACCCTAAAACCTAGCCCGATCCTTAGAGCGCTAGAAGGGAAGAGAAGGGCCATTCCTGAGTAGTGTAGGTGGCGGCCAGAGGGACTTCGTCACCTCAGCCGCACCACTACGACCTCTACAACCTCGACGAACGCTGGCAAGGTTCGAGGATCTTCATCCTCTACATCCGCATCGGACATTGCTGAGGAAATCGAGTTCATCTTCATGGCTTCAAACGCCGGTCAGTTAATAATTCCGCAATTAGGTGATCAAATAGGCTTAGCTCTTAATTTTAGTAGATATAAATAATCTACAATGGTAACGTGCACATAGGATCCTGGTACCTCCTTTTCCTAATGAGTTTACAACAGAAATTGGCAACATGTTTCTTTTGCCTTTTGTATCCTCATCTGTTTTTCAACAAGAACTAATGTTGTCAAACGATTCATACTTTGGTTGTCGATGAAATTGGCCTAAATGCAACATGGATACCGAGTAGCATTCTGGTAGAACACGAGTGTATGCAAATATATTGTGGAAGGAGTTCATGCCTTTGTGGTCATGCATGACACAACAAGCAGGACCTTCCCATGAACTCACCTATGTGTTATATTTGGTTGTTTTAGCAGCAGCAGGTGCATCAATTCAACCAGTTGCTCTACAGCTGGTTACAACCTCTGCAATTGAAGAAAAGGTTTCACTACCTCCGCATTAGTTAACTCAGGGTACTATAGTTGATGCCAAAACTTATAAACTAACCCTCATCAACCTAAACTTCCAAGATAATATTAAACCACTCACCACAATAACATTTAGGCCGTTTTGGTCTAAACCACACCGCTAGTAGAGTACAGCTGGAGCAGTGCATTGCCAACATCATCTGGTAGGTTTGTGGGTGGCTTCAACAGGCTGTGTAGCGATGGAATGGCCTGTTCAAGGATTGGGGTTAGTGGTTGGTGGTTGAGATTGGATTGCTAGCATTGGTAGCTATCCAGTCCACCCTGTGCCTCATGTGCCTTCTCGCGGTAGGTGTGTTTTCTAGGCTCGAGAAACCTTCGCTAAGAAATGGGCTAGCCCCCCATTCAGATGGTCTAGGTTGAATTGTAACCAATGGTGCTGATCAACATCCATTGGTTTTGATGGGCATAGACACGTAGTCTCATGAATTTTTTTATTTATATATTTAATTTTTTAAAAAAATGCAAAAGTATATTTTTGTTATACAAATTTACACAAATACACTCCTCCTATCTCTAGGAGGGTATTTTTTAAAAACCACCCTCTAGGAGGGTTTTTTTAAAAAAAAAACCGCCCTCCTAGAGGGCAGCTTATTTGACATGGCAGCTAAAAATTGTATTAGGCCCTTCCCGCCCATAATTATGTGTACATTACTTTCATAATTTATAAATAAGTCATATAAAATCCTATGAAGGCAAACTTTAGATCTAAATTGTAGAGCTCAACGAGATCTACAGCTTTACAGTTGATAACTTTTTCATTTGCAATTATTTAGAACTCCAAATATTCGTTATAAAAACTCATATCTATTTTTACAAAATCTTAGATCTACGTTTCAAACGACCTCCAATGGAGACAAACTATATATCACAGTTGTAGCTCTCGACGAGATCTACAACTTTGTAGTTCATTATTTTTCTATTTAAAATTATTTAGTATGTGAAATAAGTATTACTAGTTTTTATAGTAGTGACAACCGATGAGAAGGGTCTAAATGCAAATATAGATATTTTTCAAAGGACGGTTTTAAATACTACGAGAAATAGCAATGTTTATTTGATACACTAAATGATTTTAAATGGAAAAAATGATAAACTACAAAGTTGTAAATCTCGTTGAGAACTACAACTTTGATATATACTCTGTCTCCATCGAACTTCATATGCAACGTAGATCTAAGATTTTGTAAAAATAGATATGAGATTTTGTAACGAATATTTGAACCCCTAAACGATTGCTGATGAAAAAGTTGTCAACTGCAAAGCTGTAGACCTCGTCGAGCTCTACAATTTGGATATAAAGTGTGCCTTCATAGGATTTCATATGACTAATTTATAAATTATTAAAATAATATACACACAATTATGGGCGAGAAGTGCCTAAATGCAATTTTTAATTGCCACATCTCATAAACCACCTTTTTTTAAAAAAAAACCCTCCTAGAGGGCCGGAGGAGTGTATTTGTGTAAATTTTGAAAACAAAAAAATATTTTTTGTAAATTTTTTAAAAAATAAATATATGAATAAAAAATTGTAGTCTCAGGATGATATTTGAGATGAATTCCTCTTCGCAAGCTGGCGATGAGCCCGGTGCGAGAGACTTTGCATGGGTGGTGCTGCACATAGTTACTGGCCCAAAACTGCCGCCATGTGAAACAAAGTTCAAGTGTTGTTGGTCATTGGCAGATCGGGTCGGAACCGAGTCGGATAAGGTGAGATTGCCGATATTGTTGGCGATAAAGTCGAGGCTCCCACAGCTGATGGCTTGTTCGGGATGAAGTTGATGTCGTCAACTCCAGTGATTAGATCTATTGGGCTTGTTGACGATGATCTTGATGATGTCCTTATCTGGCGCACCAACTGTCGATGTTTTATATCCACTGTATTAATTGTAGGGCTACTCGTCGGATCGAAACTCGATGGATTTCGAAAGACAAGACGGTTTATATTGGTTCAGGCTCTTGGGATGAGGTAATACCCTACTTCCAATTATGGTGTATTGCTTTTCCTGTATTCTCTGGTGAGATTCCATATGCCCCAGGGGGCTCCTTGCCTCTCCTTATATACCGAGGAGGCAAGGTTACAAGGTAGGAATCCCAGTCGGATATGATCAAGGGATTTTCTTCTTAGAACATAGAGTAACCGGCTAGGACTATATCTCTTTTCTTATTATACCAGGTTACATAAAGCCAAATCTTACTCTATCTCCAATTGTAAAGGCCAGCCCATCCTCTGCCCGAGTGGTCGTATTACCTTCCATGAGTTACCTGGGGCCCGTGGCCTTCACAGATATATTATTGATGGCAACAGAGATCATGGATATGGTGGTGGGGAAGGCTGTCAAGGAAGAGTGTGACAAGGTGATGGTGAGGTTGACCATTCGGTGGAAGCACGGGGAGAATTGGGGCTGCAAGCAATAGAGAAGGGAAGGAAGGAGGGGCAGAGTTTAGAAGAGAGGATTGCACAGGCAGCCATGGTTGAGGGGGTGGTGAATACTCCAACCCATTCCAGTGCGAGGTTGGCCAACATTGGTGGGGTCCACACAATGGAGAAAGCTAAGAAGAGAAAGGCTTGGAAGAATCTTGAGCCACAGTCAGGTAACGAGTGCAATGATTCGTTTCTGTCTTTTTCTAATTCTCATATAGCTAGTGATCTAGAAAACATAGGCATCAACCTAGGTAGCTCTAGTGATGTTATTTTGAAATCGATTGTTGATTTAAAGGAAACGGAGATAGCTAGATTGAGTAATTTTGTAGAGACAAAAAATGAAAATTTGGAAGATGTAAGGTGTGAGTCAAGATTAGAGGAAGAGGATGATATACATAATCTAGTTCTTGGTCACTTATGTGGTGGCCTGATGGACGAGGTTATGGACGAGGAAAATAATCACCTAAGTTGTGATACTCCGAAAGACCTCAGAGTGTACATGAGAAGTAAGAAATGAGCAGTTAAGGTTGCTAGGCTAGGAAAAAAGGGGTCGAAATGAAAGGAATATTCTGGAATAGTAGAGGTCTGAGTGACTTGGCTAAGTTTAGATTTCTTTCGGAAACGACTAAAGAGCAGAGGCTAGACTTCATTGCTCTATTAGAAACAAGAAAAAGTGATTTTTCGAGCGCTTGTTTAAATAATATTTGTGCTGGGAGGGAGTTCTTGTGGCATTGGACGAGACCTATGGGGAGATCAGGGGAATGCTGGTGGAGGTAAGTTCAGATACTTTTGATGTGACAACTATTGATGAAGGGGAATCCTATGTGAAATTCCATGTGCGTAACAAGGAGGATGGTTTCCAGTGGAGTCTTGTTACAGTCTATGGGGCTGCACAGGAGGAATATTAAGAGGCCTTCCTAGTGGAATTGGTTAATTCATTGTCGATGCTTTCTATCGGCAATGATTATATAGGGCTATTCGTAAGACCTAAACTTGATGGATTGCAAAAGAACACGAAATGAGTTTATCCTGATTCAGGCCCTCAAGGTGAGATAATACCCTACTTCCAGTTGTTGTGTATTGCCTTTGAGGTTTCTCTGGTGAGATTCTGTATGCCCCAGGGGGCTCCCTACCTCCCTTTATATACTGAGGAGATAAGGTTACATAGTAGAATCCCAGTTGGACTTGACCAAGGGATTTCCTTTTAGGAACACAACGTAACCGGCTAGGACTATATCCCTTTCCTTGTTATGCAAGATAACACACGCCGAGTCCTATTGTATTCCTGATTACATGATTAGGCCCATCCTCTATCCGAGTGGCCGTATAGCTTTCCATGAGGTATCCAGGGGCCATGGCCTCCACATTCATGCAGGAAAGAGGTTCTAGCAATTTTGATTGGGGGAGACTTCATCATCAGAAGGCCAAGTGAAAAGAATAATGAAAAATATAAGGATAAGTGGCCCTTTCTTTTTAATGCTATCATCGACAGTCTTGACTTGAGAGAGCTAGAACTCTCTAAGCGTAAATTCACTTGGGCCAATGGGTTGCCAAAACCAACGTATGAAAAGCTAGACAGAGTGCTTATGAGTACTAATTGGGAGCAAAAATTCCCGCTAGCTACAGTCAGAGCTTTAAATAGGGAGCTATCGGATCACACACCTTTGTTGGTGACCTGATGGTTTCCCAATAGAGTTTTGTCAAGTGTTCTAAGAAGTCATTAAGGATGACCTCATGGCTCTCTTTGGAGACTTCCAGTAAGGAAAGCTTCCTTTGCACAGTCTAAACTTTGGTGTCATCACTTTGCTACCAAAGCAGAAAGAGGCAAGTTGAATTCAACAGTATAGACCCATCTGTCTGTTGAATGTCAGTTTTAAGATCTTCACAAAGGTTATGGCCAATCGAATAGCTCTAGTAACTCAGAAGGTCATTAATTCTTCACAAACGGTGCTTCTTCCAGGAAGAAATATAATGGAAGGGGTGGTGGTACTACATGAAGCAATCCATGAGATGCAGAGGAAGAAAATGGGTGGCGTTATGTTAAAACTAGACTTTAAAAAGACTTATGATAAGGTGAATTGGAAGTTCTTGCAGCAGACATTGAGAATGAAAGGTTTTTCGCCAGTTTGGTGTAAATGGATAGATTCAATCATAAAGGGTGGAAGTGTGGCAGTTAAAGTAAACGATGATATTGGGGAGTTCTTCCAAACTAAGAAAGGTTTGAGACAAGGAGATACATTGTCTCCAATTCTCTTTAACTTGGTGGCTGATATGTTAGCCATTCTTTTCAAAGGGCCAAAAAGCAAGGGAAACTCAAAGGTGTGATACCCCATCTAGTTGACAATGGTCTCTCAATTTTGCAATACGTTGATGACACTATCCTCTTTATGGAACATAATCTTGAGGAAGCCAGATTTCTCAAACTTGTGCTCAGCGCATTCGAGAAATTATCGGGCTTAAAGATTAATTTTCATAAGAGTGAATTGTTTTGTTATGGTAAGACAAAAGAAGTGGGGAATGAATATGTTAGGTTTTTTGGGTGTGAAACATGAACATATCCCTATAGGTACCTAGGGATTCCGATGCACCACAGGAAACTTTCTAATAAGGATTGGCTAGTAATTGAAGAAAGATTCCAAAAGAAGTTGAGTAGTTCAAAAGGGAAATTTCTTTCAGTTGGGGGGAAGGCTAGTGCTGATTAATTCGGTACTAAGTAACTTGGCCATGTTTTTGATGTCCTTCTTTGAAGTGCCTAAAGGCATTCTTAAGAAGCTAGAGTATTACAGATCAAGGTTTTTCTAACAAAGCAATGAACACAAGAGAAAATACAGACTAACAAAATGGAGTGTACTTTGCAAACCTAAGAAATGTGGAGATCTTGGAATACAAAACTTAGAGATATAGAACAAGTGCATTTTAAGTAAATGGTTGTACAAGCTTATAAATGGGGAAGGGGTGTGGCAGGACCTTCTTAGGAAGAAATACTTGGCGAAGAGAACTATTACTCATGTTGAGAGGCTACCAGGAGATTCTCACTTTTGGACGGGAATTATGGCAGTCAAGGAGTCCTTTCGTTATGGATCTTTGGAGGTTTGTAATGGTACTCAAGTGAGGTTTTGGTAGAATTGTTGGATAGGCAAATCTTTTTTTCATAGGCTCTACCCTGGGTTGTATGTGCTAGTAAGGAATAAAAATGTTACAGTGGCTAATGTCCTACGAAGGACACCTTTAAATGTCTCTTTTAGAAGAGCTCTGGTTAGATATAATTTGCCATCTTGGTTGGACTTAGTGGCAAAGGTGGTTAAGTTCAACCTATCAGATCAAGAGGATACCTTTGTCTAGAGGGCAAATAAAAAGGGAGTCTTTTCCATCAACTCAATGTACAAAGCTATAATGTATGAAGATATAGTACCAAGGAACACCTTCTTTTGGAAGCTGAAAATTCCATTGAAAATAAAGATCTTCTTGTGGTTTTTAAAGGAAGGAGTGATTTTGACTAAAGACAATCTAGCAAAAAGAAGATGGAAGGGTAGCACTAGGTGTTGCTTTTGTAATTGTGACGAAACAATTCAACATCTTTTCTTTGACTGCGAAATGACACGATTCATATGGAATACGGTTTTTATAACTTTTGGAATGCGTCTGCCTACATGTGTGGCTAATATTTTTAATAATTAGCTAAATGGGGTTCAACCTAGGCTAAAAAACCAATTTTTCGTAGGTATTGCAGCGCTTTGTTGCAGTATGGCTTTGTAGAAATGATGTAGTCTTTAATGGTTCTAATTTTAACTCCTTGCAGGTAATCTTCAAAGAAACGTATTGAGCTCATCAATGGTTGCTGTTACTTAAGGAGGATGATAGAGATTTGGTGAAGAAAGGATGCAGTGCTTTGGAGGCTACTGTTTACAACTTCTTTTCAAAAGCTGGATGGAGCGAGAAAAGGAGATTGGAAGTTTAGTTTCACTTTGTTTTGACTGTGGGGTGTGGTGAAGTTGGTTGTTTTATCCTATGTAATAGGGTCGAGTCTAACAGGGTGTTTGATTCAGCTGATTGCTTGTGGTTTCTATCTCGGTTTCCGTTAGCATACTTTCCAAAATGTATAACAGTGCGTTTTTTTTAAAAACTTTCTATATGAAAGTATTTCTTAAAAAATAAAATAGATCTATTTTTCAAGTTTGTAATAGTTAATACTTAATTAATCATGCATTAATGATATTTCTCGTTTTGCGTGTGACTTATAAGCCACCATGAGAAGCTGAATCAAACACCCCGTAAGTACTCTTGATTTGTTTTGTGTCGTGTGAAACCTTTGTTTACAAAGAAAGCTATGTACTCTTGAACTGTGGTGGCTGTATACATCCGCTTTGGATGTAGAAGTCGGGTTTTAATCCATTTTCTAAAAAAATAGGATTGCATATAAACATTTTACAATTATGCAATCACATCACTCAAAATTGAGAACATTGTGATATTCCCTTTATCATCTTCAGTTATTATTATGAGACATTGTCTTCACAACATGTTGTTTTCTGTGATATTCATGTTTCCATTTTGGTTTTCCATTTCTAATTACAGTTGCTCTTGCATACCCACGGCAATACACGAGTCCCTGCTAGTTTGTCATGAACGGAAGATCACAATGGAATTAACAACTCCCCCACCATCTCTTACTACGAATATCGGCCAGGTTCTCCGCCGGCCGACCCCGCCACATGGTACAACCACAGTCCAGAGTTTTGATATGAGATCAGCCATTCGATCTAGGTATTGAACAGGCCGTCGGATAAGGCTGTCTCCAACAGGAGACCCATTGGGGCACCCAAACCCAAAATAGGTCTCCAGCAGGATACCTGTAGCCTCCAACAGAGTACCTATATGGAAAGACCCATTTTAGGTGCCAGGAGAGGTATAACCTAAATCTGAGTATCCTCTCTCCTAGAGACCCATTTGTAGAAAGGATTGTCTTTTGAGTCGTGTTGTTGGGTTGTCTTTTGTGTCGTATTGTTGGAGAAGACCAAAAATAGATATTAAACCCTTTGTCTGTAGCGCTACCCAAAGAATAAATGGATCTTGTATTTTGGGTCACGGTTGTTGGAGACCGTCTAAGGCGAGGACACTGGAAGTTTCACCACAGATCGGCCGCGAAAACTCGCGAATCGGAAAGGGCCACGCGTCGACCGTGTTATCATAGGGCATTGCAACCACCTCGATCTCCGCCGTCGCAAAATCTCTCGCCTCGCCGCCGCCTCCTCCCTCGTCGCCTTCTCCCCCTCTCGCTCCCTCCTCCTCTGTCGTGCCCACGCCCGTGCGGCCGCGCGGCCTCCGCCGCCTCATGCTCGCCCGCGCCGCTGCCTCATCCATCCCGACCGCCGCCGGCTTCGGCCTCCCCAAGATTCTTCCACCTCTCGACGGCGCCGGATCCGCCACCTCCACCTCCCTTCTGCTCCTCTCCGGCGCCGACCCCGACCGCGCCCCTCTCCCTCCCGTACTCCGTTCCTTCCTGATTCCTGCCCTGGATTGGCTTTCGTCTCGTCTCGTCTTACCGATCTTGCTTCCCTTCCTGTTTCCTCCTCCCCACCCCCACCTCATCTAGCCTTTCCTCTCTGCTGCTCCTCGCCGCCTCCGCCGCATTTGATTTGCGTGCGACGATGAGCATGCTGCTGTGCAGAAAAAGGAAGAAGAGGTTGGCTGCCAAGGAGACGGAGGTGCAAGAGGCCAAGGGCGCACTCGATGCCAAGCTCATGACGGTCGGAAACATTGTACATCAATCCGTACCTGTCAGTGATGACGAGGTGCGTTGAAAAGTGGAATGCTTAGATTTCGTGGTTCTAGAGATAATTAGCACCGGTTTTGTTTGTTAAGTTTGTTGGGTATGCAAGTTTCCCAGCACTTGTCGTTTGTAATGCAGAGACAATAGAACAACTTGTTTGGCACATACCCTTTAATTGTGGGAATTAAGAAGTTTTTGCTATTGCATCTTAGGATGGCTTAGTAATATGTGAAGCAACATTGTATTGATTTGAGATAGGTTGGGTTCACCGGATCATGGCTATCCTGGATCCAATTGTAGAGATGTGAAATAGTTTCCCTGAATTCCTCTGAACTTTATGTACGTATTGAGTCCTTTTTTGCAGGCAAACAATTTAATTGTATTGCACAAACATGGGGAGAGAGGAGGTCGGAGGGGAACTTGAAGAATCATGTGGCATCTCAACGAAAAATAACAATAACCGCAGGTTATCTACTGTTGCATTAGCATCTTTAGCAGCTTGTGTGGAAGAACTTGAACAAGAATTACTCGACATCGTAAGTTCAGACCAATCTTAGTCGTTTTCAGAAGCAACTTGTGTTTTGTTGTGTATATTTGTCAAATCTATTATATAGTAAGAACTGTGTATACATTAAATTTCTTGATTTAAAGCCACTCTGCAAAGAACACTAGAATAACTTGTTTCTGCTTGAGATTCCATTATAGTTGCTTGTGGTTTTATTCTTCTTTTGTTATCATTTACAGCCAACGTAATCCAGAGTTATATGTGAAGATATAGTCAATTGCTTGTCCATGCATTTCTCTTCAGATAGACTTCCATTTTGAACCTTTGAACCAATTGGACTATCTAGCAATGAATCACCTCTTCTGTTTGACTATAAAAGGCTAACACCTTAGCGTGAATTGTTATTTAAGATTATTGATAATTGCTCTTTGATTAAAATTTAAAAAGCTCTCTGATCTACTCACAGAATCTCACTGTTACTATTCTATTTTGTTCTCTCAAATTCGTAGGTTACTGCCAATCCAATTTTTGCAGGTGCTGATGTAGCCGAGTGGAAGGGGTTACTATTTAAAGGATGAAGGTGTCCTCCTGAACTTGGCATTGATAAATTTTGGTCTCGCTTTTCTGAGAAAGCGAGGCTTCAAGCCAATGCAAACTCCTTTTTTCATGCGAAAGGAAACTATGGGAAAATGTGCCCAGTTGGCCCAATTTGACGAAGAGCTTTACAAGGCAAGACAAATGAAACTCTAGCTTTATACATACTGCTCTCTTAGTGCGAATTGTAGTTGTGGTTTCTAATGTTTTCACGAATTAAAGTATTGTTTGGTAATCACCAATATATGTATTTCTCTTGCTGTTACCAGTTTCCTGTTCTGTGTTCACAAATTTGCAATAATTATAGTTAAGCAGCATGGAAATAATACATTTAGTCTGATCAAGTGTAATTTCAGTCATATGAGGTCAGTTTTTTTTTCCTTTAATGTAACAGGTTCATAAGAAGTACTTGCATTCGACAGCTAACAGGTGATGGAGAGGAAAAGTATCTCATAGCTACATCCGAGCAAACCACTATGTGCCTATCCTCTAGGTGATCGAATTTATCATGCTGAATTGCCAATTAGGTGGGTAATGTCTAAATTCAGGTAGTTTGGTTCGGTTCATATGTGCTAGCAGTTTGATGATAACTTTGCCCATTTAGATATGCTAGATACTCCACCTGCTTCCAGAAAGAAGCTGGTTCGCATGGGAGGGACACGGCTGGCCTATTCAGTCCACCAATTTGAAAAGATCGAGCAGTTCTGTGTTACATGCCCACATGACAATAAATTCTGGGTGATGCATGAAGAGATGATTAAAAATTCAGAAGATTTCTACAAGGAGGTAGACATCAGAAGCTTTACACATCTTAAGTGCCTTGTTCCACCTGAACTGTCTTTTGATGTCTAATCATTTCTTTATTGCCCATCATACAGATTGGCCTACCGTATCAAATTGTCTCCATTGTGTCTGGTGCTCTTAATGATGCTGCAGCTAAAAAGTATGATTTAGAAGCATGGTTCCCTGCATTGAAAACCTATAGAGAATTAGTGTCCTGTTCAAATTGCACAGATAAGGAGACTTGGAATAGGCTATGGCCAGAAAAAAGGTATCATTTCACTTGGATGCTGGTAGATCTAATTATCTAATGAGTCGTCGGTTACCGCCACTGATTAATTTTCAAAATGCAGAATGACGAGCAATCCAAGCAATTTGTTCATACGTTGAACTCAACATTGACCGCCAACATCCAGAAGGAGGATGATATCGAAGTTCCAAAGGCATTGCAGCCTTACATGGTTGGAATCGATTTCCTTCCTTTTAAGCAGCCTCTGGATAGCAAACAAGTTGCTCGACTCCAAATCAGATAAGCCAAAGGTCTCTACCTCTCCCATGTCCAATTCCCCTTTCTTCGCTGACACGTGCAAAACCATAATCCGATTTTTTTTTATTTTGGTCTTCTATTGACAGGGAAATGCTGTCGTAGAATGTACTGAAGAAAATTAACCATTCTGAAAATGTAACCAATTCTTTCAGAGAAAGAATGAAGCTAAAAATCTACGATACACTGGTCCAATCACCATAAGGGCGCGGCTTTGCCGTGCCAAGTTTTCTAGTGCTTCTGGAAAAATGAATGTATTTTGTACTTTGTATTTTGCAGTCGGTCTTGGAAAAAAATGACATGTACTGTTCGTGTGTCGCGCTAGCTGCATGCAAGCATGCATATTTCCGTATATTAGTGTGTTAAAAAGGTTGGAGTCAGTAGTTAGTACTACAAAATAATTAAGCACAACTATTTGGTAAATCTTCTCTTGTCAATCAAACATAATCTAAAGAAACAAATAGTTTATGAATGTTTAGGTTCAAAGGTTGTAAATTAGAATTGTTAGCCATATCGAAAATTTTGGCCTTCTATTAAATCGTTTAGCAGGTAACCATTAAATATGTTATTTGGTCATAGAAAGAAATTAAGATTAAACCAAAATCGCGAAATTGAGAAAACCTTTTATAGAGAAATGGAACAGACGTGCGTCACTATAATCAAAGCCTCGATCATGTCAATCAGAGCCAAAATTTGATGATACTGTAGCAGTGTACTGGTTGATCAGCTATCACTGAGAGCAGTGATGTCCCCTGTCCCACTGTATGTAGCAAGTCCAAAGCCTCAGCTGGATGCCGCGTATAGCACGCGACCACTGTGAAGACGCATCTGTTTTCACTTGGATGTGCTAAGATACAAGGAAGCCATGCCACCCACACACTTAACGCTGAGTTTGAAAGTGAGTGAAGAACAAATAGATGATCACACTAAACGAGGTGAGTTATAAGCGTACGATTAATTAAATATTAATTATTTTAAACTTGAAAAATAAATTAATATAATTTTTAAAGCAACTTTTAGATAAACAATTTTTATAAAAAAAACGTATCGTTTAACAGCTCAAAAAATATGTTTACGGAAAACAGAAAAATTTTCAACCTAACCTCTAGATTTGAATGAACCCTAAGATGTTAACTCTGACTCGAGTCACTTTTTTCTTACTGGTTGCTGTTCATTCTCCGGGGCACTCCAAGGTTATGCTGATCTAGAAATGGTGCAACAGCTATAATATGGATTCTCATTTTCTTATTCGAACTTTTCTTGACAATGGCACTTGACATTCTCATTTTCATTCGGAGTTTTGCTACAACAGTGGGAGCTAGACTGCTAGAGATGACCAGAAGAAACCTCTTCTTTTTATCTTTGACTTCTAACCCAACTACTCCACCAATCATGTGCGGACTGAGCTTGCGGAGTGCAATCACTTAAGAATTAATGTTTTCACGGTCCTTGAGGGGTATATTAAGATATCATACCTTTTTTTAAAAAGATTGTGGTATATCCCAATACCTTACTTGTATAGAGGTACCACAAATTAATAATACAAAATATGGTACCTCTTAGGTATCTTATCAATAATCATAGAAAAATTAAGAAAAACGCTAAGGTTTGGAACAATTGCATCTATGCACCACATTATATATATTTATTATGTACTTGGCTGGCCAAAGAAGACAGCGCTGCAATTTAATCCGATGAGTCAAAACACAAGAGGATTAACCTTGTCCATCAATGTAAATGTAAGAAAATATTCAAACCATAGATTGAAAAGCCAAGCCAGAAATATCCGCAAACTAACTTTAGGAGTTTAGCACTATTTATTAATTCCAAGTTCTGAATTTGCTGTTGAACATGATGTTATATCACACATTTTTAGAGCAAAACGAGGAATTTTTCCTACTTGAGCCATTGTAGGTTTTGTGGGGGGAAGCAAGAGAATTCATGATGAAGGATATAGTACAAGTTCTATCCTTTTTTCATGAAGGATCCAAGCATAGAGGCCAAGCTAGATTACTCACTCTGTCGCTTGGATATAAACTCCCGGTGCCTCCTCCTATAAAAGTTTGCAATGGTAACTGGTTGTGACATTTGCTTACTGTACTCCGCTCTTTATGTTCTGCTACAAGTGAACTTGGTTGTTCGTCAATTGGTCTAAATACAACACATTTGTTCCTAGGGAAACCTTGGCTAGCTAGTGAGATGCATATATATGCAGGAGTGAAGGCTGCACGGTTGGAAATACAGGAGTGCAGGGTTATGAATGCCGCATAGACATGGTTTATCCATATGAGGACCTTCCCCTGATGTAAATCGTCGTGGAGTCACATCTATGTATTACATTTGGATGTTTAATGTGTAGATGTAAAAACCGATAGCTTATTCTGTAACTCATGCACATGCAACGCTAAGCAAAGCAACGTTTTGGGGATAAAATTTGTATTACCTTCTTCACTGCTGAATTGGAGACCTTCCACAAACTTGGATTACCAATATATATATTGTCAAAACAATAATTCCCAACAAAATATTTTATTTTATTTTTCGAACGGTCAGGCTGTTGCTGATGTATTTTATAAAAGAAGAAGGTGCCTCATTTTAAGGAGAAAACAAGACCAAACCTAACAATGCACAGTTAATTAAGAAAAACTGGATGAAAACCACAACTACAACAAACTCTCAAACAACTAACCTAAACTACCAGGCCCAAAAAACAAGACACCTAAGCTCAACACGCTGCTCACCACATGTGCTGCAGAACCGAGAAGCAAACTAGAAGAACAATCAAGACTCCCCGCACACTAGTAAAGATGCGACATTATCGTCATCGCTCCATCATGGGCGACTCCGACTTCGTCAAGAAGCACCAAGGTCACAACAGAACCCTAACACACACCAAAGCACAACTTGCATGGACTCATGTCATCGTTGGCACACATCGTGCCCCACCAACGCCGTAGGTCCGACTTCACGACCACCAGACTCGTTGAGGCATGGGCAAGCTAGGCTAACAAGCCTTGTAGATCGAAGAACTAGCTACCCCACACCAGAGCGAAACGTAAGTTATCAGTGAAGTGGGAAGCGGCGCTCCCACCACCAGTGGCTCGGGACAGCCTGGCGCCATGTCATCACCTAGCCAAAGGCCATACGCACAACTCATGGCCACTACAAAGCTACACCTGGGATCCCCTAGGTCTAGGAAGTAAGGCCCTGAGCTCGTGGCTTCGAGGGTTGAGCTTGGGACCGGGTCCCGAGTACGTGGCTGTGGCAGCCACACTCGAGGGACAACCCTGCCCTGCCCTCGAGCTTGATCTTCTTGAACAGCTCAGGGCAGGCGCGGAGGCAGTGGCATTAATGATGACGTGATGGAGCGTGCTGCCTTGCTTTGGTTTTCCCGCACCTCTCCAATTAAGAACGACGGGACGTATATCTACCAGGCATACGGCGTAGGGGACAAGATGGCTCTATACCTCATGCCGTATGCCATTATCACGCCTTTCTGTCAGGGGGCATGGGCTGGCAGGCGGCACTGTTCACTATCGTGCCACCTGCCCACAACTCACTGTGCTCCACCTACTTCTACGGGAAGGCTAACCGGCAGGGCCCACAGCTAGCGTGGCGAGCCCAATCTTCCCCAGCAAACACTCGACAGCCACGTCCGGATGCGTGGCGAGCGACCATCTCCTCTCTCAGGACCTGCTCTGAGAGGGGTCCCCAGGAGCACAGGCAACCGTCCCTACCGGTCAAGGCCAAGGCCAGCGATGAGGGGGATCCAATCTGAAGCCAAATGAGAAGCCCTAAGAGAGTAGTATTGTAAGCACTTCCCAAAAACATTCAAGAAACCAAGAACACAACATGAGTAGGGTATTATACCACTGTGCAGCCCGAACCTGTATAAGCCTTTTTGCCACATTTACTTGCTAGAAAATCTATGCCAAATCAAACGCATTCACCCCTGGCCCTACTCACAAAGGGGGTCCCACTAGATCCTTGCTTATGGTGTACACACACCGACACAAGTGACAATGTCCGACTTGGGTCATCGTTGCTGAACTCGCAACTACACAATAGCTCTGACTTCCCCAGAGGACAAGAACCAATCCCCGCTTGTAACCAAAAGTAGCTTCAAGTCATCGTTGCCTAGCTCGTCGAGCGCCTCAACGCAGCAACTCCGACTTCCAAAGGGCACCCTTGGGTGCCATTTCGGGGTAGGACTAGGAACTGCCCAAACACAATGATGAATTCCCTCGACGACGCCTTCAAGAAGGACAAGACGCCAAGCTATGCTGCCATCGCCAGCCCAAGATCTATGCCAAAACTTCTCTATCTTGAGAATTTGTTTTCTCCTACTTTTTTTACCCGTTTTTACCCTTGCTTACTAGAATACGAATGGGTTAGTAAAAACAGAGGAAACAGTTGTGCATGTAGGGAGAGGCTAGTGCGCGCGCGTGGGTAAGCTAACCCGCATGCGCCAATTGTACGCCCAGCCGTACACCAGCCGTACGTCCGTACGTAGAAAAATCTCATTAAGCACTAATCACTCTCCCTAATCATCATCATTAGTACTTAATAATTTTTAGTTATAAAATAATACATAAATAAGCAGAGTTAAAAGTTTTAGATTTCAGTTGAAAGTTTCGAAAATCTAATTA
Organism: Oryza meyeriana var. granulata; assembly: GCA_003991445.1. Taxonomy (NCBI): domain Eukaryota; kingdom Viridiplantae; phylum Streptophyta; class Magnoliopsida; order Poales; family Poaceae; genus Oryza; species Oryza meyeriana. Next base: position 91,884 of record RYFJ01003001.1, on the reverse strand, counting down.
AAAGTTTTAAATTTTGGGTTGAAAATTTTAAAATTTGAGTAGATTTTTTAAATTCTTAGTTGATAGTTTTTAAACTTGAGTTGAAAGTTTTGAAAATTGAATTGAAAGTTTCAAAATTAGATATGAAAGTTTCAAATTATTATTATAAAGTTTACTTTTTTTAATATTTTATTATTTTTTATTGTGTTGTGCGTGTGTGTTTGGGGGGGGGGGGGGGGACGCATGCAGTAGCTTCGTCAGTACATGTAGTCACCCACACAGATAGATCAAACCGTACTCTAGAAACAAAGTGTCCCACAATCCGGATGCAACACTAGTTTGCTCCATCTTTTTACTTGATGAATTCTTGCAAAGTTTCATATAATCAAGAATGTACCTCTACACATGGATAGAAAGATGTGGTTATTGATCTTTCAAAACAATGACTGCATGTATGAGGGTATCGTGGCTTTCATGATATGAGAGTTCACCAACAACTTGTATATACAGATGTAAAGCCAGTGTTAAGACGGAACCAAATCGGTTAAACTAGTGACATACGCACCAGAGTCCTCATGCATCTGAATGTCACATGACAATTTTAATATATATCTATAACTGTAAATGTACGTCAATTATGGTTGACATGTTTGCTTGTCCAAAGGCTGGACTACCGGTGCTCATGGTAACGTGAAGGTAATTGTATGACTGATTATGATGTCATACTCATATGATGTCTAGAAGAAAAAGAGTGGAGGAAGGCATAGTCGGAAGAAACTCCTAGGCTCTGCATATTGAAATGCATTCATCCAATGTTTGCATCATGAGGTGAACACAGCAATACATATGACCCCTAAAAGCTTGAAAATGTGACTAGTGAGGGGCTGTCAATTAAGTGCGCTCTGTGGACATTCTGGAGACAACTTGTCATTGGGAATGAAAGCCCCAAATCCTGCACTCAAATGGCTGTTGACAGAATTAAATTTGTAAGCACCCATATTACACAATTATTGCTTGAGAAATATTATAGTTCTCCAGAGATACCGAGAGATACCAAAATTTTTGGTGCACGGAAATTTTATGGTCTTGAGATATATCGAGGAGTGACTACCTTTACGGTGGTCTCCTTAATAATTCCTTTGAAATAAAAATACTAGTCAACGGTTTACGTAAAAAGCACATCAAACACAAAAGACAAGCAAGAGCCTAGAGATACGAAGTTATGAACATAAACTTGCAGGAACAACTTCATCAAACAAAATGTACATGTCAGCTAAGTCACGCCAGAAATTTGTCGATCATTTTTTTTGGAAAAGTCATAAAAAACAAAAAGAGAAATTGAAAAGTGAAGCTTCGAATCATAAAAATAAAAAGAGCTCAAAACATACACTGTAAAACGAGTCAGTTTCACCTAGAATCTAAAAGTTATGCTTCACCTAGGGTTTACATTTTTGATTGATTTTCGCGAAAACCGCTAGGAATCAGTTTGTGAAAACCGAGCGTTTTAGCTGGTTTCCTTACAGAAGATGTTGGTTTTCATCAGTTTTTGCTCGGTTTTTGGCAAACCGACAAGTAGGGTTGAATTTTCCATCCACTCCAAAGAGAAACGAATATGGATATAATTCAGAGTGGATAATCTGGATATGAAAACAGATATGTTTTCTTGGATACGAATACAATTATGGAATTGGAGTTTCCAATAGATACATATATCTGATGAACAGTGCTATACGGATATCCGCCGAAGGCATGAAACATACCCCATTTCTTCCTAACTCTAGACCTTCAACCTACCTCTTTAGATTTTAATAGTAGCCCATCCGACAAACCCTAGTCCACACTATTAATATTGTTTAAACTTTTAATATTTTTACAAACTATACTATATGTTATAATATTAGTTAAGCATGTATTTATACCGCTAATGCTATACATGTTGAACTTATTGAACATTGTTTAGACCATGACAAAACTTTTTATATGAAATGAGCTAATTATGTGTGATGGTATTTGTTTCTATTAGAAGTTTGGGTGGTTTTTGTGTTTGGAGAAATATTTATTTTGTATTCATGTCCGATCATATTCGATCCTTATTTGCATTCGAGATAATTTGTATTTGTTTCCGTATCCGAGTTATTCATATTCGTTTCTGTATCCGGCTAAAAATATGAAAACGAATATGGGATGAGCATTATTCGTCCATATCCGCTCCGTTTTCATCACTACTGACAATGGGCGGTTTTTACCTTGAAAATGGTAAGGTAAACCCTGGTTGTACCTTAGTTACACAATCAAGACAGTATCAATGCCTTAGCTATGACAAGTAAATTCTAATATGGTCTGCTTTTATTCACTTTCATGACCTAAAGGTTTTTGTGCCTTTCAAACCTGGGCCGGTTCTTCTTTTTTTTTGATAGAGAGGCAAACCTCCCCCATTTCCATTAATAGAAACAGAGAAACAACTTAAAGTATAGTAATTAACACTATGAGCATCAGCAAATTAAACATACAAGTGATCCCATCCCATCACTGCGAACCATTGCTCAACCTAAGAATCTGACCAGAAGAAAACAACACAAGTTTCTGAAGGATATATTGTCCATCAGGCAGCTAACCTTAGCACCACCAGAGCAAACAGCAAAAGACAAACATTCTAGAGTTAAGCATCATCATAAGACTGCAGGTTGCTGGTACTTCTTCAGCTCGACCTCATCTAGGCTTTAGTGATATCTATCACACTGCGACCTGATACCACTGTAAATGACAGCACTAGATAGGGTGTGCCGCGGAGGACGGTAAACCATCCACTGTGGAACCGTGATTGCCAGTATCAGTCGCAGGATTGCAAGCTGGTACCCACCGTAACAAAGTAGAAATCGTTGCAAAGCTATCGATACATTATACCTTGTTGCATCTTTGGATAGATCTTGAGAAGCAACATCCAAGCAAAAACAGCAACAGTGGAGATTAGCGCAGCTAGCACACCAATCCATAGGTAGTGACTTGGGTCTAGGGACTAAACCGAAACCTTCAACATCTTCAACCTGAACTTGAGGAAGGAGAAGAATAACAACAAAAGGGAGAGGAGTACTTTTGTACTCGCAAGCCACACGAAATGTGATTATGCAGGCTCCAAAGGAAGACTGGGTTTATTTCACAACATTTTATTTCAGAATATTACCCCAAAACTCTAAGTGTTGGTTTCTACAAAACCAGTTGGAAGAAGACTCTTCGTCTCTTCCGTCCGCGAGTTGCTTTGCAGCAACTCAAGTGGAAATAACAAAATTTTAGTTTATTATTAGTTTCATTTCACTTTCTAATTCCATCTACTATATCTTATCATTATCTCAAGTAATCCAACCATGCCATATCGTTTTCAGTCTGGAAAACCTAGCACTTATCGCAATATCTTTTATTCTTTGGCTCATCGAGCCATCGCTCACATTCTCTTGAAGCCATCCTAAACCACTTCCGCTTCCACTCAGGAAGCCTACTCTATGATGCCTTTTTAACATCCTAGGTCACACAGGCCTGTTTCAAACCACTTAGGTCATCTGTTAATCAGCAAAATTGACTCTGGCAATGATTCCCATACCACAAACCTTTTTCATAAAGCACGGGCAAGCAAATCTACTCTAAGAGAATCAGCTTACATTCGCTCTTGACCGTTGGCACAGCTGTCGAACAATTTAGTTAAAGCTCAGCAGAGATTGCACGCTTTACCCACACAACATGAAGCTGACACTGTTTACCCGTCAGTGATGAAGTTCGTGACAAGGTATTTTCAAAGCTAACCCATGAAGATCCCATGCCACATAGTTGGGTCGAGTCCATGAACCGTGCATCAGGCAAAGGACATGCCGTCATCTACTCAGGAATACCGGTAATGTCTCCTACACCTATCCAATCGTCACTATAGAGGCAGTAAAATCGCCCACAGGGAGCAGTATGTCACCCACAAGGAGCTTTAAAAATCCACAACTATGTCTCTTACATTCTCAGTGTTTCACAACCATTGGCATACAAGATTTCCATATGATAACTAGTTACTTAGCCAGAGGCACCCCACAGCACCCGTGTGGCCACACTGTAATATGTTCGGATGTAATTCCCTAAGGAATCGGTCCTTTCATGCGAATACGAATAGAAGCCATGGAGGTGAGACCCGCATCGTGAACTTTCACAAACCATCTTTCTCTTTTAATACCCACCGACTACACAAGTCGGGCTTTTGCAATGGCTTTTCAACCCAAGTTCCCATTTTTAACAAGGAACAGTGTATATGGGGCAATAATAGTCCCGCTCAACAAGCGAGGACATCAAGGCACCAATATGGTGGAGTTACAAAGATAGGGTTTATCAATAACCTATGGAAAGTAATGCAACTAATAGGTGGGTTCATCAGTTGCACGTAATCTGAGGCCAATCATATTAATTGTGTACACTAGACATGCAAATTTGCAATCAATCACATTTTATAAATTTAGAGGTAATATGTTCAAAGGGTGACTTGCCTCAATGACGGTCTTCAAGTCTTCGAGATCTTCACATCCGACGGCTTCTGAAATGTTCGCTACACAAACATGAGAGAAAACCACACCAAAACTCTACAAATAAATAATAATCATTGTAAACTATTAGTGCCATTGGGTAGATTTCAATTTTATAAAAATCTAGGAAGTTGAACGGAGTCAAACGGAATTACGATTGAATTTTTATGAATTTGGGAGATTAAAGGAATGTCTAAAAAAGAAAAGGAGTATTCTGAGGGAATATTCCTCTCTGTCATATGGGGTCCACATGAGGGTAAGGGTTCATGAGTCTTGGGCCTATGGTGGACTAGGCCCACCGAGGAGAAGAGGTGAGTGGTAGACTCGGCTAGATGGGCCGGCCCAACACACCATGGCCCATGGACCGAGGGGAGGGAATGGACCTTGGTGGGCTAGAGCACACGACCCAAGAAGCAAGTGAGTGGGCCACTAGGCTTTGGCCCATCACCTAAGAGGCTTGGGACCCATATGTAACTGAGAGAGGGAGGGGGTTTGCGGAGGCCATGGGCCCCGGGTACCTCATCACAAGTATATGGGCCACTCGGATAGAGGATGGACCAAGACTTGTAATTAGAGATATAATAGCACCCGGTAGATTTTGCCTTGCAGAAAGGAATATACATTCTTAGCTGGGTAAGATGTATCTCTAAAAAGGAAATCCCTTGGCCGTATCCGGCTGGGATTCCTATCCTGTACCCCTATCCCCCAGTATATAAGGGGAGGCAGGGCGCCCCATGAGGGCAGAAGATCATTGATCGACACACTTCCTCAAAGGAATACCACCACAACTGGACGTAGGGTATTACCTCACATCAAGAGCCTGAACCAGTATAAAATCTCCTTGTGTTCCTTTGCAGTCCACCGAGTTTCCCCTTGCCGAGTAGCACTATAGTTATATTGCCGGTGTAAAACATCGACAGTTGCCGCGCCAGGTAGGGGCTTCGGCGAGATCTACACCAGCAATCTTGATAGATTCCACTTCTGGAGTCGATGGCGGCAAATTCTTCCTTGGAGACACAATATCCTTCGGAAGCCTTGACTTCATCGCTGACCAGATCGGCAATCTCACCTTGGCCAAAGTAGATCCAATCCAACCGGCTGAGGGACTAGCCGACTCCGCGCTAGTCGGCCCACAAGACGCTGCGCCAATTATCATCAATCCAGTGCAGCAATCTTCACCTTCGCCGAGCCTTGGGACAACTCTCTCCTTCAGCGTCCGACTCGCGCTAGGCCTTGAGCCAGCCCGGGTTGGGCTAAGAGGGGAGAGATCGTCAATCTCCCGCGCAGATTCGGCGGCGCCACAGATTTACATCTTATGCGGCAGACCCGATTTCCTGTGATTCAGTTTGGACACGGCTAAGCGCCATTTCAGATTGGATCTAGGGAGGTCGGAGTCGTTCTTACTCCGATGAATTACTTGGATTCCGACTCCAAGTAGGATAACGGTTCGAACACTAGTTCGGACTCCAGTTTGGCAAATCTCCTTCTGCCCCGCAAGATCTTCATGGCTTCAACACCACTACCGGAGGTTCGCCGACTACAAGAGGAGCAGCAGGAGGAGGCACGCCGACTACGACAACAGGAGGAAGCTGATCGCGAAGCTCGCAACGCCGAGTTACGCAAGGCTGGGCGAACCGCTCAGCAACAGATCCTCCAAACAAAAGTTGGCGACCACGACGTCTTCGTCACGCCACAACAGAACGTTGTGGCCGCCGCCACTCTGTTGGACACGCTCCAACTCGGGCCTGATCACCAGGCCACCCCGAGTATCGCCAAAATTAAGGCGATGATCACAGCTACCGCCTATCAGCAGCAACAGCAGTCGGGCGACACAATTATACCGACCAACAGGTCGGGTTCTCCGGTAGCCGGCTCATCTACATCAGCACGGCGCCGGGCAGCTGGCTCAAGTCGGCCACACGAGGAATCGCGCCAAACGACACTCGGCGACATCAACAACGATAATCAGTGACGTCACCAGTGCGATCGCCTGCCCAACCAAGATCTCCGAGTCCGCCTACAATGTGACCTCCGATATGACATCAACGCCCGGTGTCGCCAACGTGAAGAGGAAGAGCGCCGCCGACTGGAGGACGAAAACGAGCGTTTCGGCCTTCACCACGAGCGGTTTAACCGCCGTGATCGGAGCCGGAGCCCTCACAAAGATGAAGGCGTTCCAGCTTTCACCCACGATCTCCAGGACGTCGACTGGCCGTCGGGCTTCAAGCCTACGGGGATAGAGAAATACGACGGCAAAACCAACCCCGAGTCCTGGCTCACTGTATACACCCTGGCAATACGAGCTACCGGGGGTGACCACAAAGCCATGGCTAACTACCTCCCAGTCGCATTGGCCGACTCGGTGAGGACATGGCTGACAGGGCTCCAGAGGCGGTCGATCGGTTCTTGGGGAAAACTCAGGGAGCGGTTCATCGCCAACTTTCAGGGAACCTATGAGAGGCCGTCTTATGAGCATGATTTATATCAACTACACCAGAAGAAGAACGAGTCTCTACGCGATTTTATCAAGAGATTCTCCAAGAAGCGCAACAAGATCCTAATGATCAGAGACGAGGCCGTCATCGCTGCCTTCTGCAAGGGAGTAAAGGACGCCCCGTTCATCGTGAAGCTCACTCGAAAACCACCATCCTCTGTCCGAGCTCTCTTTGACATGGCGAACAAATACGCCGACTCGGCTGAAGCGGTCGCAGAGGCCCTCGACGAGAAGAAGGAATCCCGACAGAAAGAACAAAAGGTGAAAGCTGATGAGCCATCTCAAAATAAGACCGGTGGCCACAAGCGGAAGTCGGATAACGAGGTGGCCAACATGGAGCAAACTCGGTCGCGGCCCCAACGCAACAACGACTACTAGCAAGTCATGAATGGGCCTTGCCCCTTCCACCCCAAGGGCAAGCACGTGGCCAAAGACTGCTTCATGCTTAAGAAGTTTGCTTCCGAGCAGACTTCATCATCTGGCGCCGACAAGGACAAAGACAAGCCAGATCAGGGCCCGGCTGACGATTTTCAAGATCCCCAAGCCGAGCATCTTCGGAGGGCCGTCTGCCTATGAGTCCAAGCGGAAGTAGAAGCTTACAACGCGCGACATCAACTCAATTTCTACAGCAGACACCCCCCAATATTTGCGTTGGTCAGAGACGTCCATCACGTTCATCCACGCAGATCACCCAGATCGGGTTTTACACCCGAGACGATACCCACTTGTCCTGGACCCGGTCGTGAAGAACATCAAGTTGAAGAAGGTTCTCATAGACGGAGGTAGCACGCTCAATATCCTCTTTGCCAAGACCCTGGATGAGATGAAGATTCCTCGTTCGGATCTGCGATCGAGTACGGCGCCTTTCCACGGGATAATCCCCGGCCTATCTTCAACACCACTCGGGCAGATTACCTTGCCAGTAACCTTCGGCACGCGGGATAACTTCCGCACTAAAAACATTTGCTTCGAGGTCGCCGACTTCGAGACCCCGTACCACGTGATACTTGGACGACCAGCGCTTGCTAGATTCATTATGGTACCGCACTATACATATATGGTGTTTAAGATGCCAGGGCCAGCAGGAGTCCTCTCCCTCCGCAGCGACGTCAAGCAAGCCTTCACCTGCAACAAGGAGAGTTGCAAATTGGCTCAATCACAAGAGGCGGCAGTCGGGCGCAGTAGCATTCGGCAAGCCGTCACAACCGAAGTCGAGGAAGACCCAGTTCAGGCCAAAAAAGCAGCGAAGTTAGGAATTTCAGTGAACTCTGACACAAAGAAGATCCCCCTAGACCCTTCCGACCCCTCTAAGACTGCTCTAGTCGAGACCGAACTCGACCCCAAATAGGAAGACGCGCTCGTCACCTTCCTCTAAGCCAACAAGGATATCTTCGCGTGGAAACCGTCCGATATGCCGGGCGTACCAAGGGAGGTGATCGAGCACGCTCTCAACGTGAAGACAGAAGCCAAGCCAGTCAACCAACGGCTGCGGCGCTTCGCTCAAGACCGTAAAGATGCTATTCGGGAGGAGATAACCAAGCTTCTCGCAGCCGGGTTCATCAAAGAGGTCTACCACCCGGACTGGCTGGCAAACCCAGTTCTGGTCCGGAAGAAAAACGGTAAATGGGGCATGTGCGTCGACTACACCGATCTCAACAAGGCGTGCCCCAAGGACCCGTTTGGTTTACCAAGAATAGACCAGGTGGTGGACTCAACTGCAAGGTGCGACCTTCTCAGTTTTCTCGACTGCTACTCGGGATACCACCAAATCAGCCTGAAGGAGGAGACTGTCTCAAGGCGTGTTTTATCACGCCGTTTGGTGCGTACTGCTATCTCACTATGCTGTTCGGTTTGAAAAACGCTGGAGCAACGTATCAACGTGCAATTCAGCAGTGTCTACACACTCAGATCAGGTGCAATATGGAAGCCTACGTTGACGACGTAGTGAACAAGACCAAGTCCAAATAAGACCTCATCACTGACCTAGAAGAAACCTTCCAAAATCTTCAAAGATTCAAGATGAAGTTGAACCCGAAAAAGTGCACCTTCGGTGTGCCATCCGGCAAGCTACTCGGCTTCATCGTTTCGTGTCGCGGCATCGAGGCCAACCCAGAGAAAGTCAATGCAATCATGAATATGGCTCCCCTAACTAACCAGAAGGACGTCCAGAAGCTGACAGGCTGCATGGCGACACTCAGCCGGTTTATTTTCCGACTGGGCAAACGGGGTATGCCCTTTTTCAAGCTACTGAAGAAAGCAGATAACTTCCAATGGACTCCCGAAGCCCAGCAAGTCTTCGAAGACTTCAAGTAATTTCTCACATCACCCCCTGTGTTGGCGTCATCGATGCCCCAAGAACAGCTAATGCTATATCTGGCAGCAACTTTCCAGGTAGTCAGCACGGTGCTGGTAGTCGAACGATCCGAACAGGGTCACATCCAAAAAGTCCAACGGCCAGTTTACTTTGTCAGTGAGGTGCTTGCCGACTCGAAGACGAGATATCCGCAGGTCCAGAAGCTGCTCTATGGCCTACTTATCACTGTCCGCAGGCTGGTGCACTACTTCCAAGCACATCAAATCACGGTGGTCACATCGTTTCCACTCGGGGACGTCCTGCATAACCGCGAGGCCACTGGCTGAATCGCTAAATGGGCGCTCAAGTTGATGGCATTCGACATCACCTTTCAGCCGTGGACAGCAATTAAATCACAAGCTCTAGCCGACTTCGTGGCCGAGTGGACAGAAGTTCACATACCTGCATCAACAGCGAAGCTAGAGTACTGGACAATGTATTTCAATGGTTCTCTACGAATCGGCGGCACCGGGGCTGGAGTCATACTGACGTCCCCCACCGGCGAAAAACTAAAGTACGTCCTACAAATCCACTTCCCGGCTTCCCACAACGTCGCCGAGTACGAGGCACTCATCCATGGGCTCCACATCGCCATATCACTCGGCATCCGTCGACTGGTTGTGCAAGGAGACTCCCAACTTGTGATAAACCAAGTCATGAAGGACTGGACATGACATGCCTCGACGATACCATGGCGGCATACTGTCAGGAGGTCCGCAAGATGGAAAACAAGTTCGACGGGCTGGACATAACACATGTCCTACGACAATACAATGACGCTGCAAACGAGCTAGCAAACATGGGATCCAAGCGAGAGGCGGTCCCGACAGGGATCTTCGTTGAGCAACTCATGGAGCCATCAATCAAGAAGAAACCAGCGCCAGAGCAGTCAGGAGGCGAACCTACCCCGGCAACAGACGAGGCGTTGCACATATGTCAAGATTAGCGGACTCCTGTTCTCAAATTCCTCCTGGATGATGAACGCCCAGAAGATCGCAATGAAGTTGAACAAATTAAACGTCAAAGCAAGAATTTCTTAGTCGTCGGAGAAGACCTGTACCAAAGAAGTGCATCCGGTGTCCTCATGCGCTGCGTCACCGCCGAGGAGGGCAAGCAAATCCTGCAGTCAATCCACTCGGGCGTATGTGGCAATCATGCTGCATCAAGGACGTTAGTCGGAAAGGCTTACCGGCAGGGATTTTTCTGGCCAACAGCAGTCATAGATGCCAAAGACATCGTTCGCACGTGCGAGGGTTGCCAGTTCTATGCACGACAAACCAATCTCCTAGCCCAGGAACTTCAAACAATCCCAATCTCTTGACCCTTTGCAATATGGGGGCTTGACATGGTCGGGCCTTTCAAGAAAGCGTCAGGGGGGTTCACACACTTGTTCATCGCAGTGGATAAATTCACCAAGTGGATTGAGGCTAAACCCGTTGCAACCATAATAGTGGCACGAGCAAAGAGACTTCATTATGAGTATACTCTACCGATTCGGAGTCCCCAACCACATCATTATTGACAACGGCACTCAGTTCACAGGCGGCGTGTTTTAAGATTTCTATGATGACTTCGGCATCAAGATCTGCTATGCGTCTGTGGCACACCCACGGAGCAATGGGCAAGTCGAACGAGCCAATGGTATGGTCTTACAAGGTATCAAGGCCAGGATATTCGACCGACTCCAACCATACACGGGCCAATGGGTACAAGAACTCCCATCTGTTCTCTGGTCTCTCAGAACCACGGTTAGTCGGGCAACAAGGCAATCCCCTTTCTTCCTGGTCTATGGTGCCGAGGCTATGCTACCAACTGAATTAGCGTTCGGCTCTCCGCGAGTCCGGGCCTACTCAGAAGATATTTCCAATAACACCCAATTGGTCGAACTAGATCAGTTGGAAGAAGTGAGGGATATCGCAACAATCCAGTCGGCAAGGTATCTTCAAGGCCTGCGTCGCTACCACAATCGCAATGTCCGTGGCCGCGCCTTTTTGGTTGGAGATCTCGTCTTGAGGAAAATACAAACCACCAAAGACAGACACAAACTATCCCCAATCTGGGAAGGGCCGTTTATTATAGCCGAGGTCACGCGGCCAGGTGCTTACTGACGGAAGACAGAAGACGGTGCCCTCATCAGCAACTCATGGAACATAGAACAGCTACGTCTTTTCTATACCTGAGTTTCTTATTTTTTCCATGTGTACAGTTCCACTCGGACTCACTACGCCGCTTGTTTCAACCGAGTAGTGAGTCGGGGGCTACATGTATCTTATATGCTTTGTCAATAATATACGAGCTTATTTTACTTAAGTTACGAAGCTTTACTGTGACTTTATTATGTTTGCCCAAGTATAGCTTTTTGCGGTGAACGATTTTATTAAGTTCCTACAAACTAACTCGGTGCAGACCATATAATCGAGTAAAGCTAATGACAACTGAGTAATAAAGCTTGGCGGCACCGCATATATATTTACACATGTCTTTACAAAAAAACCACAATACACCGACTGCATGATGTTCTGTTTTTACAGATCCAGATCCCTGGTGATAATCTCTGCAGTCGGCCTCACCTTGGCTATCAGCTTCAGCGCCTCCTCAGGAGTTGTCTCCTCGGCAAACCCCTCCCCGATGGCTTCAACATCTGCCCTTGGGTAGATGGACTTCGTCATAGCAAGGGTTTGGGCCACGCCAGTAATGACATGCTCGTCCGAGTACCTTTTCAGGGCACTTGGTGCATCCTCAAGGCGCGCTTCCACTTGGGCAATTGAGCTGCAGCTGGTTCCCACGGGGCGAGGATCCACGATGTCAAGGAGCCCTCTCACGGACCCAAGGAGGCCCTCCCGTGACTCCTTGACAACCCTTATCTCCTCTGCATAAGCCTGAAATTGGGCTTGGGAATTGGCTCTAGCAGCTACCCGGGTTCACCAGCAAGTAAACTTGTTAAGTAAAACCGCAGACGGAGTAATTAATGGATTGGTTAAGATCAATGTCAAAAGGGAGACTTACTGTTATAATCGGCCTCCCATCTGGCTATGGTCCTCTCCAGTTCGACCTTTTCATTCTCAAGCTTGGCATTGGCCTCTTTCAACACGGCCTCTCTTGTTCAAGCTCGGTTTTGGCCTTAGTCAGGTCGGCCTTGTCCTTTTCAGTCTCGGCATTGGCTTTCGTGGCCTCGTTCAGCTGGATTGCCTCCTCTGTTCGAGTCTTCAACTCGGCTTCAAGGGCTGCACAACAGATTAGTCAAGGACTCGACGTTGCAATCAAGGCACAACTGGGCAGTCAGGAACAACACAGCTGGAGGAATTTACCAAGGATCTGGTCAGAAAGATACATTCTGGAGGCCTACCTCTTATCTTTTTGGCTTGGTCCCAATTTTCAGCCCTGAGCTGAGTAACACCATCCCTCAGCCAAGACTCCCTCTCTTGGCTGCGCCCTTCTACCTCGACCTTTAAGGCCCGGAGCTGGTCCAACTCTTGAAGCTGAGGGGCGACCCGGATCAAGACTTCACTCATTCTCTCCGAGCGATCAACAAGTTTCTACTCAGGAAAAAACAGAGCAAAACAGAGTTAGTCGTCAGATCACCCATATGAACAAGACAGCCAAGACTACAATACGATGGGGGTCATACCTGGACCCCCCGAGACGTGTCGAGAGTAGCGCGCAACAAGCTTTCGCGCTCCCTTTCCACTGCGGCCTCGTCATGCTTGTAACTCCTTGCAGTTCCATCGGGCTCCGTCCAATGGAACGTCCGCGGGAACTTGCGAGGAGGAGCCTCAAGCCTGGGGAGATCTGGCTTGTTTGAAGGAGGAGACAACGACGACGATGATAACGACGACCAAGATGGCGATGGACTCCTGGCCCCCAACTCGGCAGCCTCGGGGGCTGGCTCAGAAGCTGCAGCTGCAGCTTCAATAACGAGCGCTTGCTCGGGAGTTGCCGCGGCAGTTTCGGCGACTGGCGCCGGCTCAGGGGCTGGAGCAGTCGCTCTGGCAACCGTCCCTGAGTCGATCGGTGTCAGTGGACCTGTAGTCGGGGCTGTCTCAGTCTCTGCAACTGGGACCGCCGCCGGCTCAGCGAGTGTGCTCGCCGGCATCGACTCGGCTGGGGCAGGATCGACAGTGGGGGTGGCCGGCGTGGTCTCCTTGAGATCAATATTGACTTGCCTCCTGTATAACGAATCTAGTATCAAGACGTCGCAATCATAAACATAATTTTCAGAAGACCTAGAACGACCTACCTCTTGGAAAACTTGAGCTTCTGTCCAGGAGATCCAGAGGGCGGCGCTGGAGGGCTGCTGGCTGTCGGGCCACAGGGCATGGCAGTCGGCGGCAGCATTTTAGTCCTGGTCGGCCCCATTCGCGGTATGGTTGGCTGGGGCGCACAGGTACTCGGCGGCGCTACAGTCAACCTCATACTCGGCGGCACTCTGGTTGGGCTCGACGATGTGGAGCTTGACTGCACGGGTCCTAGTCTAGGGCTCAATGGCCTAGGCGCTGCGCTAGCGGTGTCCCTTATGTTCAGACTCCCGGCGGCAGTACTCGGCTTCACAACCTTCGCCTTGCCCCGGTCCACACTGGATTTCTTCCCCACTCTCTTGGAGTCGGGCTGGGCGGCAGAAGGACTTCTCGGCCTCTTCTTTGATTTAGCGGCCGACAACAGGCAGGAGTCATCATCAAACTCCTTGCACCACTGCAAATAATTCAGCAATATACATCATACAATGCTAGTCTATTACAGATACATGTCCACAAGCATTCATCACAGAAGAAAAGCAGAGGTTACCTCGGGACGAGGCCGATTCCAGTTGTAAGCCGCAATGCAGCTCTCTGTGTCCTCGGTCTCAATCACCCCATTGGAGAAATAGGTGAACAAGGTCTTGGTCACTTCTTGCTGGCTAACCACCTCTCGGCTTTCTCGGTTGGGGTCATCTTTCCCTTGATAGTCCCAGCAAAACTCGCTTCCCAACTTCAGCGGCTGAATGCGCCGGGTCTGGAAACGCTTGGCCACCCAAGGGCCAGTCAGGCCGGCTTCCTTAAACTTCTCCAATCTGGCCAGCAACTGATGCACCTGGCCCATCTCTTCAAAGGTTGGGTCCGACGACCAATTGGGTGAGATCGTCGGGGGCTTTCCGGTGAATGCAGGCAGGGAGGGTGTCAGATTGGAACAATAAAACCATTCCTTATGCCAACCTTTCAAGGAGGACTTCAGAGGAAGACTAATATATATCTTCTTCATCTCACTTCTCAACTGAAGGCCAGCCCCCCAATCACCTGAACCTTATTCTTGGAGAGTTGGGGCTTGATGTGGAATAGATGCCTAAAGAAATTGAAGTGGGGTTCCACACCCAAGTAGCACTCATAGAGAGTCACAAATATTGAGATTTGCAGGATCGAGTTGGGATTCAGATTCACCAACTCCAATCCGTAAAAATTAAGAAGACGGCGAAAGAACTCAGAAGAGGGAAGGAACAAACTCCGGTCAAAGAAAGAGGCAAATACAATGGTTTCACCGGATTGGGGATTTGGGACCGACTCACCCTCAGTCGGGCGCCATTGGATGATATCACGGCTTTGCAGCCACAGAGACCTCTCCAATCTTTCCAGCTTCGACCGACTGCAATCCGAGGTCGGCCACCCATCATCCGACGCCCCGACGGAATCTGGCACCTTTGGCATGGCTGGGGGGACAAGAGATTTGGGGGAAATATAGTCGGGGGCTTGGAGTGGACAAATGGATACGGAATCGCTCAAGCTTTGGTGGGGAGGAGCAAGTAATGGCGAACCCTAGAGGAGCGGGAAGCGAAATTTCGGCGCGGAGCTAGGAGGACGAAACGATTGGTCGCGTGAGGAAGATAGAGGAATCTTTTCTCTCTCCCTCAGCCTTTATAGAGCCTGTGCCGACTAAATGGTCTTGGGCCTACACAGTTGAAGCTGGGCCACCGAAGATATGAGTTCCTACAGTAGCACACTCAATATGGGCCGCTAGCAGGCTGAGTTAAAATCGCAGTGCTGATGCTACCAACAGGAACCGATGAGGTAAACAGATATACTTCATGAAGGTCTAATTGCTAAGCACATGTGTTTGGGTATCTGTCTTATCCACCAAGTATCGAGGATATATCCTTATAAGGATCACAAGCTGGTCTTTATTAAAATTAGGGATGTAGGTATCTTTCTCAAGTACACCTGACCACACAATGGATTAATTTTCATAAAGTGGTACTCGGCCTACATGCTTGGCCACTAGTTGCCATGAGCAATATTATTCCAGCTGATATGATGCTGAAGAGTCTAACTTCCGAGTAGTGCATTACTCGGGAAAGACTATAAATATTTTTTCCAGCTGACATGACGCTGAAGAGTCTAACTCCCGAGTGGGACGCCACCCGGGAAAGACTATAAACCCTTTTTTTCCAGCTGACATGAAGTTGAAGAGTCCCATATACGAGTGGCATGCTACTCGGCAAGACTATAAATCATATTCTGGTTGACATGATACCGAAGAGTCTCATATACCAGTAGTAATCTACTCGGAAAAGACTGCAAGGTTAAAGATCTTTGACTTTATGTTTAATTGTCTTCACAATTAAGAACAAAGTCGGAGGCTACACCTAATAGGTGTGCCTATTCGGCGCACACTATTCATACACCAACATGAAGCCCTTTATAGCCTCGTTGCCAACTGACATGAAGCAGGACTCAGGAAGAAGAAGCACTCGGACAAGGAGTACTCGAGCAATCTTCACCATGGAGGACGAGCACTCGGCATCAGTTGTGACTCAACTATGAAGGTCTCAGGGGCTACTATGGAGGCCATGGCCCCGGGTACCTCATCACAAGCATATGGGCTACTTGGATAGATAATGGGCCAAGACTTGTAATTAGAGATATAATAGCACCCGATAGATTTTGCCTTGTACATAAAGGAATATACAGTCTTAACCGGGTAAGATGTATCTCTAAGAAAGAAATCCCTTGGCCGTATCTGGCTGGGATTTCTATCCTGTACCCCCTGTCCCCCAGTATATAAGGGGAGGCAGGGCGCCCCATGAGGGCAGAAGATCATTGATCGACACACATCCTCAAAGGAATACCACCACAACTAGACATAGGATATTACCTCACATCGAGGGCCTGAAGTAGTATAAAATCTCCTTGTGTTCCTTTGCAGTCCACTGAGTTTCCCCTTGCCGAGTAGCCCTATAGTTATATTGCCGGTGTAAAACATCGACAGGGTTAAGGGTTAATTACCATATTAGTAGGTTAATGAAGTGGGGCCCGCCGGTGGGACGTACCGGTTAGCTTCTCTTCTTCCTCTCCTCGTCTTCCTTTAGCTCTATGGTGGGTGGAGACAGGAGGCTAGCGTAGGCAGCTGCGGTAGTCGGGATGGAGGAGGTGAACCACCGGCATGTGGTAGTTGCCAGCGCCGAGGGACAGTGATGTGGAGCACTCGCGCCGGGAGATGAGAGAGAGGGGAAAATGGGGCGGAGGATGGGGTAGAAAAATGGTGAGCTCGATTGGCTATTTGTAGGGCGGCGATGACTTGCGAAAGACGGAGCATGGCAACGACGGCGGGCTAGCAATAGCAGGCGTCGATGGTGTTAGTTGATAGATATCTTTAGGGCTGCGGACTCCTTCAGGGTGCCGGTCTCTTACTCTCTAGATAGGAATAGGTTTCCTATGTAATTAAGTTAAGTATTTGTTATATTATGATATGTAAACTTATGGAGATTGAACTGAATACGGTATATCTCCTAGAACTCCTGTATGGCCACGATTGGGGCTCTTCCAATCCTATATAACACGCAGTCGGGCGCATGGCATGGAGGCGACCGTTTTCTCCAGAAATTCCACAGATGGGACGGCGATGTGACAACATGTGGAAGGACGAGGAAGGCGTAGGTTTTCTTTAAGGATATGGGCAGCGGAGGCGTGCGAGGCATGGCGATGCAACATGGGAGAGAGCCAGTTTTCCTCCAGGAAACCAGGGAGACGGTGGCGGCAAGGCGTGCGGCACACGGTGACATGACAGCGATGCAATGCGCATGAGAGCCTGTCTCGCGGTAGGGAACGGAGGAAAAGATGGTGGTGGTGCGTGCGGAGCATCGCGACGGGGTGCGACAGAGGTGACTGGTATCGGCAACATGAGGAGACAGGCGCGGCGTCGGGTTTTTCTAGAATGGAGCTGACGAAGTGATGCGGTGATGCGACGTCGTGGTGGAGGGATTCTCAGGACAGAACAGCGGCATGACGCCATGTTCCCTAGTGGGAGACCAGGGAAACAAGAAGGAAAAAGCATGGAAAATGCGGCGAGGCTCCGGGGCTTCGCACAGCGTGTCTTCTCGTGACACGCGATGCATGGGAAGGCAGCTCTGGTACGATGCAGCGCGGCGGACGTGACAAGCCTGACACAACATAGTGTCAAGCAGCTTGCGAGCGCGTGCAACCGGATTGGGGAAGCATACGGCCGCATGGCAGCTGGAAGCTGGTAGGTGGGGCCACCGGGGAGGCAACACGGCGAGCATGCGCCAGCGGCAGCCAAGTGGCCACCCACAGGGAGGAAAAGGAGAAGTGGGCCGTGGGCCGGTGGCTTGCTTCAGGGAGGAGGAAGGAGGGAAGGAGGTTGGGCCTACTGTTGAAAAGTGGGTGGCCTAGTTGGAAGAGAAAAGAGAGAGAAAAGGGTTGGGCCGAATAGGAAAAAGGAGAGGGTTAGCACATGATGAATAGTGATATGTTTCTTTTTTAGGAATTTTCAGGATTGAAATTTAAGTAAGATTTTAATGGATTTGAATTCAGAATTGAGTTCAAATTTGATATTTGGACTTAGAAGAATGTTGGGAGTCCAAGGAATATATCAAAGTGGAAATTTGAATATTTTTGAATTAGTTTGATATTTGAGGGAATTTGAGAGGACGGGAAATAAAAGAAATTTGATTATTTGGTGTTGGGTTTGAATTCAAATTTTGGATTTGAACTCAGTATAAATAAGGGAATCAAGGGAAAGATTTTGAGCTATTGAATTCAAATGTGAGAATTTTTGGAAATTTAGGGGAATGAGTTTAATGTATTTTTGGGTAATTTGAAACATGGAATGAATTTAGATAATTTAGGGAGAGTAAACTAGGAAAAAGTAGAGGGATATCAAGGGGATTTGAATTCAAATTTATATTTGAATTATCCAATGTTTTCTGAGTATTCAAAGGAGGAGCTTTTGACTGAGATTGAGATAGAACTTTGAATTGGAATAATTTGAACAAGAAGGGATGAAAGGGAGAGGTTTTAATTTGAGTTTTGAAGGTTTCAAAAATCCAGGGATTCAAGGATGCTTGTTTATTTGAAGAGTAGATGCGAATTTTCTATTTGGAGTTTAGGAAAGATTTTTGGGAAAAGTTCAAGAGGGAATTCAGATTTCATAATTCGGATCCCGAGATAAGAGAGGGATTTTAGGGTTGCGATTTTCGGGGTCACAAGAATGATGGAAAATTGAGATCTTGGTACCTAATACACATAAACATCCAAACTTTTGAACTTATGTTTTTATTAGAGGCCCTTTACAATACAATATACTAGTGATAAAGAGGAAGTAATATGGATGAAATCTGTCCGTTCATTTGTGTGGGTATTTTTTAATTAATTTCGTTATTGAGAAAATTACCCATCATACCACTATGTGTAATATAGTCATATTTTCTTTTCTCTTGCCGTTTCTGTTCACGTTGTCGAGGAGGCTATCAACACTGCAAAGCAGAAGCTCCGGGAAGGGTATCAAAAAGCAGAGGACACCAAGTGGTAGCACACGGTCAAGGTGATCGAGGCGCCGGACATGGCAAAACAGAGGCAACGGAAGATGCACCTGATATTGTAGGAGCGAAACCGATCGAGATGTCCATCATCCACAGCCAGGAGGGCCTCGTACACGTCGTCGCGTCGTTAGAGCCTAGAGTTCTTTCTTACTCCTGGTTTAACACGGGTGTTGCATTCATGATATGAGATCATGCCCATCTCTTTATAACTTGATGTGAGTAATTAATTGATTCTTTTGAGTTAATCCTGTTCGATTTGGATTACTCGTGTATTTATGTAAACAACAACCACTAAAGGGAAGGGCATGCGTTTACAAGGACATGGATGCCGGCCATGGCCGTGCTCCAGCCAGGCCGTGACGTCGACGCGGCATCCGGCACAGTAGGAGGAAGGAAGGAGGGAATCGTTGGCGCTCGTAGCCACCGGTGAGCCGGACGGCTGCGAGCCACAGAGAGGACGGCGAGGGGAACGGTGGCGTCACCTTGATCTGTTCGATCCTCAATAGGGATCAATAGGACACATTTTTTATTTTTTAAATTGATCAATACGATATAGCTATAGTTGCACGAATTTTAGATATTTGAGACTAGGATTATTTTTTACACAGATCTTGAGGTGTATCTAACAAATTATAATAATGCCATAGCTTTATTTTTTGATAATATCCTTATACTACAACATACTATTTGTGTATACTACTGTATATTTAACTAGTATAAAGCTAATCTGAATTGTTGGATTGGATCAGTAGTTAGTATAGGATAGTATGAAGCACCGTAAAGCTACTCTTTTATTAAAATTGTTTTTTGGGGCTACACTGAAACAGGATGTTACAATATCCGGCTATTCTGGTTCTTAACCAAACCTTACATGCCGAATGCCTCAAATACATATACTCTCCTAAACCTTGGGCTTCTAACAGAATTCTAGATAAATGTTTAGGGAAAGGGATCGCATGAGTAACATCCACCACAGAAGGTGAAGTCAAGTTGTTCTCTCTAATTTCAGCCTCGTAAAAGCACAGCCTAGTCGAAATGAACAAAGCTATGAGGGCTAGCCATAGCTACTGCTCCAGCAAATGAGGTGATACCCGCTGTTTCCTCATGGACCCGTGCCTCTCAACCAAGTCAACCAGATTTCTCGTTGCCTCCCTTCCCTAACATCGTATAGTACTGTCTATCTACATGCATGGGGTGGCATTCGGTATATATCCTCATCTTCTAGCATTCTTTGCAGATGTTCCTTGTAACTTTGCATCGATGGATAACTTTGGAATTCTTGAGACGAGGAAGGTGTGGGTGGTTATTGATCGCGTGCAGAATAATGGACATTCGGACTAGCGATATGCTCACCTTTCACATGTATATATTGGTTTTGTTAGAAAAAGAACACCAAAATCGACATAGTTGATAAACATAAAAGCGCATCGTGGAAGATCTAAACTTGATGAAGACACCAAGATACGATATTTGTTAACAAGGTTCAGTCAAAGCTATATCTCCGGAACACTGATTATAGGCGCTCCTCCCTAATCAAACATAATTACAGCATATCAGAGTACCCACGACCATCAACCGGTACTAGAGATAGCAACGGGTATATACCCACCGGGTTCCCTTATCCCATACCCATACCTGTTAGAACTAAACGTGCCCGCTCCAATACCTATACCTGCTTGCGAGTGAATAATTCCCTCTTACCCATACCGCGCGAGTGCTGGGTACCCGTTGGGTACCCATATCCATTGCAGCAGTTTAAATTGTGCACAACAATCAAGTCCAGGCAACAATGATTGGGACTTGGAGGAACAAAGGAGAGAGAAGAGGATCACCGGCCGTCGTTGTTGCCTCCCTGCCCGCTACGCTGTCTGCGCGCCTAGCCCCCTGCCCGCTGCCCACATGTGGTCGCCTGCTGCTGCCTGTGTTCCACTTCCGTCGGTAGAGATTGGCAGCTAGGGATGGAGGTTGACTGGTTGAGGGATGGAGGATTATGTGCCTAAGGTTTTGCCTTGTTGGGTCTTGGGCCATCACATTGTTGGATTTGGCCTACGGATTTTTTTAATCTATGGGTTAACGGGTTCGGGTAACAAGGGAATGTACCCACACTTGGTATACCTGATGGGTAATGGTTTCATTCGTTAACAGACCCATAAGTTTGACATTTGGACTAGTTCCTAATAGAGTAAAAACCCGATGAGTTTCGGATCATGGGGCCTCATTGCCATCTCTAACCGGTACATAGCCAGCCAGTCGTTTTCTCGTCTATGCTAAGTCGTTAAGTGATTATAACAGGTGTGCCTCTCTATTTATTAGAGTGCTTAGGATAAGAGTCCGACATCTGCTGCTACCCTAACATCTATTACAACTACTCCAGGTCCTATTTATAACTGATTTTGTACATGTATTTGACATAAACTCTAATAGGTTTTATAGCTGGATGCCAAGTTAGTCTTGAAATTAGATTGTATGAACTGGGTGGTGATGTATACAATGCTACGGTGGCACTTTTTTTGCTGATGGCACATGACAATTTTATCTTATATAACTATAAATGCCAACTGTTACCAGGAAACGAAGATTCCGTATCATTGTGCTATGTGAAGCCAAAGATTGACGTGCGGGGTGCCGGCCTTACTATTTGGGCCGTAATAAGACTGACAACCTTGTGACAGCCCAGACAATGGAAGAGATGGGCTGATGTTGATAGGTAAATTTACTTTTCTGCACATCAGAGGAAAGGCAAGTTCACATAGTTTAAGTTGTGTAACTACGTAAATTACATAGTATAAGTTCAGATAGTATAGTATAAGGAAAACCCTGGAAGCATCCCTTGTCGATAGAACAATTCTCAAAACACGCATCCATTTATTCGATCTACTATTGTAGTGTACTGATGTAGCTCTGTTCTAAACCATCATAGACTTCATCATGACTCTCAATGTAACTATATGTACCCAGTACTCCACCAACAACTATGTATGCCTAAAAATAATTTATTTTTGCGCCAACCATGACTGACAAATGCATCAAGAATGACCACAAATTGTCCATGATTATAAATCGTTTGCATAAGAGAAATCGGCCAATGCAGCGAACTTGTATCAGCTAATGGTGTTTCAAACAATACATTGCTAAATATTTTCGTGAAAATTCCTATATAAAGCTCAGCAAGCCCGGTGCAAATTCATACAAAGCCACATTTTATTCATACAAAGCATATTTCATTTCTTACATTGCCTGCACAAAGGTGACAACAAATTGTGAACTTGTTAACGAGACAAATTGTGAACTTGTTAACGAGACATAGCACAAATGCCAACATCAGAATATGCACACGGGCACACCGTAACTCCTATATGAGTTGCTTGACCTAGTATAGCCGGTTGACCAATGATCTCCATGGCAATGAGGTATTTAGAATGCTTTCTATAGAATCAATATAGACCGGTTATTTCTTCTAATCCAATGGATCATATATATTTATACTATCACATTAATTACTGGTAGTAGAATAAATTTTTTCTATTAGTAGTAGAACTCATAACTCAACAGTTAAAATCGCTTCTAGGACGATAATACTATGCTAGAATAATAACAGTAGAGAGCACTGTAAAAGTCCTCCATGGCAATAAGTTTGCAAGTGAAGCCTCGGCCTCAAAGGAATCAAAGGACACTGTTCAACCCACTGGTCATCATCTCTCTCCCTGTTGCTGTCATGCGGATCATTTTGTCAACTAGAGGGCAGAGATAACATGTGTACATGTGTACCGATCATTTTTGAATTTTGAATTTGGAGTTTATTCAAAATTTTGAATTTTGTGCTGAATTTTGGACCTCATCTTTTTCCTCCAATCAAGCCCCTCTCAGGTTCACTGAATTTTGCCGAGCCCAAAAGTCAAATTTGAAATTCAATATCCATTCAAAATACATCCAATTCTCAAATAAAAAAAATCCCTGGATAAATTCACAAATGATTACTGTTCATTTGGGCCAGCCCAATTCTCTCTCTCTTCCCTTCCCCTCCCTTTACTTTTCCTCTGGCCTAGCCGCACCCCTGCCCAACTTCCCCTCTTTTCCTTTCCCCCGGGCGCGGCCCAGTTGCGTGGCCCGGCCTGCCCCGCGGATTGCCGCCCCCACGCTGCCCATCGCCGAATTTTTACTGTTAATAATTTAATTTATTTGTTAATTTACAAAACTAAATTTTAATTTTTTTTTTGCAGAAATACACTCTTGTCGCCGTGGGTCAGGGCGACATTTAAAAACCGTCATGGCCCAGGACAGCAAATGGCCGGGGCCCATGGCGGCGTCACCAGGCCTTGACGGCGGCCCACGGCGTCAGCAGGCCAAGGGCCACGTGGCATTGCCGCCCAGGGCCACGGCGGCGAATAGCTCCAGGGGGCTGAACGTAAAAATACATTCGCCGGTGAATGTATTTTTGCATTCGGCCCCCTGCAACCATTTGCAAATTACCAAATTTGAAAATTTTCTTGCTAATTTTTCTGCCTTATTTTCTTGCTAATTTTTAACCCCAAAAATTTGGAAAATTTATTTCTCAAAATTAGATTCTTAAATTCTATTTATTGTGCCATTGCATTTATTGGGTCGATATTAAAAAAAAACCAAATATCATAGATTGTTCACGTCGTGAAGAAAACTTGTCAAACTGAGGGTATTTTCGGATCGCCACTCGCATTCCACTCCTCGTATGTCTGGATCGGCACTCGCAATCCATTCCTCCCCGTCTTTCGCCTACACGCTTCACAAAATTTAGTTTTAATCGTGGTTTAGGGTATGTTTTTTGAAGTTTTTTTTTATAATCCGACGATGGTGGGCGTTGGTTTGTAAAATCGTACTGATCATTTTTCAAGTTTATTTTTTGTAAAATTGTAAACTAGTACCAACTCTCTGTGTTCTCGCTCTCGACGAAGGCAAAGGCCACGGGCAACACTTGGTTGTTCTCGTCTACTCCGATTGCCATCAACATTTGTCCTCTGTATTTTCTAGTTAGGAACGTGCCATCGATGCAGAGAATGGGCCTGTAATGAAGAAATGCAAACATGCACGCCTGTAGAGAGAGGAAGGCCCGCTGAAGGACGCTCTGCCCAGGATTTGCTAACGATGGGAAAGTTTTGATTTCGGAGTAGCTGCCAGGATTCCTCGCACAGATGGTTTCCAGTAGGCGAGGCAAATTATTGTACGATGTTTCAAAACTGCCGAATCTCCTTTCAATTATCTTCTGTTTGGTCCTCCATGTCTTGGCATATGTAATGGTGTACTTGTACTTCTCCTCGATGCGCCTGATAATAGACTTGGGCTCGAACCGGAGGTTCTCCACAATAGTATAATACAGCTCTGAAGCGATGAATGCAGATGATATGTTCCTGTGGTACTTCTGAACACCCGGAAGATGGCAGTTATGCTCCGTCACGATTGACACGGACCAATAGTCGTCATATTTCTTCCTGGATGCGTACATCCTCCATGGACATCCATCGCTTGAACTTGCACATTTCACTTCGTACATTGATCTGGTGGACTTTGATACCCAGAACTCCCTCCCAAGTGACACGGTCCACATCTTCATAGCCTCTATCAAGTGTACTTTTTCAGCGTACCTAGCGCCTTGCATCACTTCATTCTGCCGATACTCCCATAGCACGGTGTGCCTCTCTGAGACAACGAGTCCAGAGAAGTTCTCGTTGTCCCATTCTGCCGGGTATATATCGTCCTCCGAAGAATCATTATCGTCCATATGCTCAGGTTCTGAGTCTTTAATTTCCATCTTCTGTACTAGATCTGGGTGTCTCTCCCCTTCATCTGCAAACCCCCCCGGTCCCATGTCTTCTTGGCCTCCTTTCTCTCCGGCACCCTCGTCTTCTGCCTCATTTTGCTCCCCTATTTCATCGGGCCCTTCCGCTGTACTTGGACCAGCCTGATCAATGCTGACCCTGTCATGCACTACCACTAGGATGCTAGGTGCTCATCCTCGCTGCAGTGCACTAATCACAAAAAATACCCAGCTGGCCGTCAAATCTATTGGCATCAATTCTCACCAAAAACCTTCCACAGTTCAGCTAACCAGTGCGTACACCGTAATTGCATTTACTTAAGGATCTACTCTGAATCCCCTCATTAACCAATTGTAAACTCCAGGAAAACTTCTCTCAGCTGGAGCTATAATTCCCTTTTGTGCTACGTTGAACTCCGATAAATCTATCCCATATTGTCCTTCTCTGACATTTCCTTCACCATGATATATCGCGAATACAACTCTATTTGCCATTTCTGTTGACAAAAAATATTTTCACTACATTTATTAATCTGTACTAATCAATATTCGTTCCATAAAAAGGCTATAGGTATGAGTCAAACCATTACCGTTTCTACATTTTACAAACTAAACTAGCGGCGCTAATAAAGTTATACGCTAGGTTTATCTAACGTGTCGAAATGACGTATACCAACGATGGCCATGGCAGAGCATATTTATTTCTAAAATATCTACAATTTACTACCTGTCCGCTATGTTCTTCTAGTACGGTCAAATAAATTTAACACTAACGATGGTTATGCCAAACCGCTAATATTTTCATACTATGTCGGGTATTACACTACGCGTCTAGTACTAATTAACACTTGTCTAAAAAATTGACTACATGACGGAGGGAGAGCAAAAAATACCTGGGTTCGGCTCAAAAATCCGCGAGGGCTTCGCCGCTGTACTGCTCCTCCTTTGCCTCAGCTCTATCGGACGAACGCTGGAGGCGGAAGGGGGAAATGACGTGCCGGCGAGTGCGCGAAGGGGTTTTATAGGGGAGGGCTAAAAACCTCCCTCCCCCAGGGCGGCGAATGCAAATTTGCATTCTGCCCCCTGCAGTTCTGCCGGCCTCACAGGGGGGCCCGTGAGGCATTCGCCACCCTGGGCCACGGCGGCAAGCCCACGTGGCCCTCCCGGCTAATATGACGACTATTGGTCCGTGTCAATCGTGACGGAGCACAACTGCCATCTTCCGGGTGTTCAGAAATACCACAGGAACATATCATCTGCATTCATCGCTTCAGAGCTGTATTATGCTGTTGTGGAGAACCTCCGGTTCGAGCCCAAGTCAATTATCAGGGGCATCGAGGAGAAGTACAAATACACCATTACATATGCCAAGGCATGGAGGGCCAAACAGAAGATAATTGAAAGGAGATTCGACAGTTTTGAAGCTTCGTACAATAATTTGCCTCGCCTACTGGAAACCATCTGTGCGAGGAATCCTGGCAGCTACTCCGAAATCAAAACTTTCCCATTGTTAGCAAATCCTGGGCAGAGCGTCCTTCAGCGGGCCTTCCTCTCCCTACAGGCGTGTATGTTTGCATTTCTTCATTGCAGGCCCATTCTCTGCATCGACGTCACGTTCCTAACTGGAAAATACAGAGGGCAAATGTTGACGGCAATCGGAGTAGACGGGAACAACCAAGTGTTGCCTGTGGCCTTTGCCTTCGTCGAGAGCGAGAACACAGAGAGTTGGTACTGGTTTACAATTTTACAAAAAATAAACTTGAAAAAACGATCAGTACGATTTTACAAACCAACGCCCACCATCGTCGGATTATGAAAAAAACTTCAAGAAACATACCCTAAACCACGATTAAAACTAAATTTTGTGAAGCGTGTAGGCGAAAGACAGGGAGGAGTGGATTGCGAGTGCCGATCCGGACATACGAGGAGTGGAATGCGAGTGGCGATCCGGAAATACCCTCAGTTTGACAAGTTTTCTTCACGACGTGAACAATCTATGATATTTGGTTTTTTTTAACATCGACCCAATAAATGCAATGGCACAATAAATAGAATTTAAGAATCTAATTTTGAGAAATAAAATTTCAAAATTTTTGGGGTTAAAAATTAGCAAGAAAATAAGACAGGAAAATTAGCAAGAAAATTTTCAAATTTGGTAATTTGCAAATGGCTGCAGGGGGCCCAACGCAAAAATGCATTCGTCGACGGCGGTGAATGCATTTTTGCGTTCGGTCGTGGCCCAGGGCGGCAATGCCACGTGGCCCCCGGCCCGCTGACGCCGTGGGCCGCCGTCACGGCCTGGTGACGCTGTCGTGGGCCCCGGCCATTTGCCGCCCTGGGCCACAGCGGTTTTTAAATGCCACTCTGGCCCACGGTGACAAGAGTGTATTTCTGCAAAAAAAAAAATTAAAATTTAGTTTTGTAAATTAAAAAATAAATTAAATTATTAACAGTAAAAATTCACCCATCGCCGCTTAGCCACGTTGCGCCCCCTAGCGGGCCCGCGCCCGCTTGCCCCGCACGAGTGGCGCGGTCATCTCCTTCCTCTCACCACCTGCACACGCTCGCGTGGTGTTCGGTGAAATGTCACCCTGAACCGCCGCACCGTGTCGCTCCTGCTTCGCACCCAAGTCCTTCCTCCCATGTGTCGCGTGTCCCACCGCCCGCACCGCGACAAACCTTAGCGCTCCACCGCCAATCACGGCGCTAATCCCGGCCTTTTTCTCTCCCCCTTCATTCTTCGGTTTTTGTGCAAATCTCAGCCACCGCCCCACCCCTTTGTCACGTCCGCGCGTGCCGCTGCCGAGACAGCCTAGGGGCAGAGTACCTCGGGACTCCGCGCCCTCTCCCGTCTCATCCGCCTTGCCGCCGCTCGCCTATTCCCATCGCGATGCACCGCTTCAAGGAATGCCAAGAATGGAAATGCTTCGGGATTCTGCGCCGTGCCGTCCAATCGTTGTGTCAGAATCAATAGCCAACCGCGCCAAGTCACTGTGCCCGTGCTGCTACGTCACCATCACCCGTCTTTTGCCCCGCTGACCACGCCATCCCTTCCCTCTCACTACTGTGCCGTCCCCTCATCACCCCCAAGCCAACTCGGCCTCACCGTGAATCACGGCAACGCCGCCAGCTCGCCGCCTGCACCATCTATAAAAGGCCTCGGCCTCGCTCGATAAGCGCCGCTCCCGATGCCATCATCTCGCTCTCTCTCTCCCTCGGCTTCCCGGGAAATCGAGCCGCCATCCTGCTGCTCCCCGGTGCCTCTGTACCCCGTTGTCGATATCCGCCGCCTCCGTTCCGCTGCCCAGAGCCACCGGCGTCGTCGTCCGCCGCCGCTTCCCCGCCTGTAACCTCGCTTGGGCAGCAGCAGCCTAAGGTTTAAGGCAATCTCATCTCCCTCGAGAGAGACTGCCAAGCTAGGCCCATGCCCAACATGTCATCTCCCCTCCCCGTAACTGACAGGTGGGCCCTACCCGAGGAAAAATATTTGAAACCCCTTTTGAATGCTTTGAGTCTCTAACATATGGGTCCCACTCTATTTTAAAAATACCCTCTCTCACTGACGGCCTGGCCCCACCAACAGAGAATATTCCTCTAGGTATTCTTTTTCTCTTTTCTGATAATTCTTTTTTTCAAAATCTCAAGAAATTATTTAAAATTCAAAAATTTATAATAAATCCACTGTAACTCTGTTCGGCTCTAACTCTCAAAATTTTTTTAAAAATGAGATCTACCCTTTAGCACTGTTGGATTCCTATTTTGAGCTCCTTAATTTTGGTTTTGTGCTTATTTGTTCCGTTTCGTGTATAGAGCCCGGGTATGAGGAAGGTCCAGACGTCACCTTCGAAGGAGAAGACCCGCTTCCAGAGCATGGCAAGCTCCCTTTAGATCACTTTGCCCCTAATATTTTTGACATGTGCTTTGTTTACCAAAGTTGGATGATTTAGGATGCACTCTTTCAAAATTGTTTGGCCACGGCGAATTGCCGATGGACCAACACAAGTAGTTGCACTATTATTTCTAGGATATTAATTTGTTCCTACTCTAGATAGCTCCACAAAATAAATACTGTTATCGTTATCGATCGGATATGACTACCGGGTAGTTGCTTAGCCATGCTTACGTTGTTTACCGTGTGGGGGAAATATGAACCTTTACTCAAACTTTTGGAAACCTGATGCCTTGGTTGTCGGAACCTTTTTTGATAAAATAAATGTTATGTTATTAAACCTTGATGGTGCGGAGTTGGAGCCTTTATGGCTTGACTACGTATTATCGTAAAGGACCATTTTCTTTGGGAAATCCATCTGCACATCTTACAGCCATACGGGTATTATAGGATACCCCTGGCTAAATAATTGGTTAGTTCATGGGAGTTTTGTTTGTCAATGGTTATGGAACACTAGGGGTGAGGAGAAGGTGGATGAACACATTTAAAAACCCGGTTTACCGCCTCTAATGGGGCGCTTTGTCAATAGTAGGTGTAGTATCACCAGTGTTCCTGAGTGGATGAGGGCATGGATTTGCCCGATACTCGGTTGTGGACTCAACCTAACCATGTGACAAGGGATCTTCATGGGTTAGCCTCGGAAAAGCCTTGTAGTAAGTCCTCCCTTACTAACCATGTTTGATCGACACGCGTTGCGAGTTAGAGTCAACTCACGACGTGTGGGTAAAGCGTACAACATTTACAGAGATTAATTGAACTGTTTGAATAGCCGTGCCCACGGTCATGGGTGAATGTGAGGTGTTTCTCATAGCATAGTGTTGGTTGTAAAAAAGTTTAAAAAGGATGGTGGTTGGTTTGGGAACCGTTTCCAGAGTCAGCCTGTGTGGCAGATGGCTAACCTACGTGGTTAGGAACGGGCCTGTGTGGCCTGGGGTGTCTATGGCACCGTGGTGTGGTTAGTGCTGAGAAGGCGACGTATGGTGCTGAGATAGCTAGTTAACTATAAGAAATGGTTAAGTGATTTATGGATAATGGTTGAAATGCTGAGAAAGTGAAAGGAAAGTAATAAAGGAAAATAAAACGGATGTTGTAATCACTCAATATACACTGAAACAAGTTGTTGCAAAGTAACTTGTGGAATGGATTGAGATGTGAGCCCTTTTTCGATAACTACAATTTTGCTTCACCAGTGCTTTGCTAAAAATGTTTCCGCTACCTAAATTTTTGTTTTCGCAAATAAAACCCTAGCCTTCTTTCATTTGCCATCATGTCATCTTTTTCGTGAGTTTGCTCGGTACATTCTGTACTCACCCTTTGTGACGCCCTGAACCTTGCCAGCCAGAGAAACACTAGTTGACGCATACCGAGGGTCATTGTTACCTGTGGAATACGTATTAGTCCCAGGATATATAAACTGGTACACACAGTAATAACAGTGGATCATTGCAGACTTAATCCAAAATTATTACTTCACTGGGAATTAGTCCTTACATAAGTTGCCATCATGGACAGGCCCACAAATGGGCAACACCATAACATAGAGAATAACGACACAGTGGTGAGGCGAAAGCAATAACAACATTTATTACGTGGCTAACTAGCACACAACACTAGGCGACTAAGCACCTAGGCAACTAACGAAACCATAGGAACGGTTTGGGAACTAGGAATGAAACTATTAATAGTCCTCGAACTCTTCTTGCTCCTGGAAGGTCTCCTCTGCGGTCGGGTCGACGTCGTCTCCAATATACTCTATAGAGTTATAAAGCAAGGGTGAGTACAAACGTACTCAACAAGCTGGGGAGAAGATGACATTGTTGGCTTTAACAAGAGAGGCTAAGGTTTTATTTGCAAAATCAGCTTTTTTGCGCAAGAGCTAGTTCTTTTGCAAAACACTAGTGAGACAAAATTTTAGTTGTCGGGCCGAGGCTCACGCCACGTCCCATTCCACAAGTTGCTTTGCAACGACTTGTCTAAAATGAGTTACATGTGATAACAACATTTATTCATCTTTTCCTCTATTATTTTCCTTTCACTTTCTCAGCATTCACCACCATCATCCATAATTCACCACTTAATTGTTTCTCTTAGTTAATATCACTATCACAGCATAGTCCATCGCCATTACGGCACAGTCTTCGCCATCACGGCACAGCCTATCGTCTTCATGGCACAGACCATCACCATTACGGCCATAGCTACGGTGCCATAGGACACCCCAGGCCACATAGGCCCGTTCCTAACCATTGAGGTTAGCCGTCTGCCACATAGGTGAACTCTGGAAACTATTTCCCATCCTCAAATCATCCCTTCCAAGTATTTTACAACCAAATCTACGCTATGAGAAATACCTCATATTCGCCCTTGACCGTGGGCACGGCTGTTCGAACAGTTTGATTAATCTCTGTAGAGGTTGTACGCTTTACCCACACGACACGAAACTTACACCGAGTACTGGCCGATACCAGAAGTTTGTGACAAGACCTTTCCAAAGCTAACCCATAAAAATCCCTTGTCACATGGCTAAGTCGAATCCACGACCAAGTATCGGGCAATTACATGCTGTCATCCACTCTAGAACACCGGAGACACTACATCTATCATCAACATCTCGCCACTGTAGAGGCGGTAAATTTGGGTTTGTAAACATGCTTATCTACTTATCTTCTCATCCCTAGTGTTCCATAACCATTGACAAACAAGATTCCCATGAACTAACCAATTACTTAGTCAAGGGTATCCCATTATACCCGTATGATCGTACTATAAAATGTGCGGATGGACTTCCCAAAAGAATCAGTCCTTATTGACAATACGCAACCAAGCCACAAAGGCACTGACTTCGCACCATCACGGTTTTAACAACACAACCTTTATTTTATCGAAACATTCCAATAACCAAGGTATCGGGTTTTCCAAATAGTTGAGTAAAAGGTCCATATTTCCCGCACGACAAACAATCG
Source organism: Oryza meyeriana var. granulata (assembly GCA_003991445.1). Lineage (NCBI taxonomy): Eukaryota > Viridiplantae > Streptophyta > Magnoliopsida > Poales > Poaceae > Oryza > Oryza meyeriana. Next base: position 60,006 of record RYFJ01003001.1, on the reverse strand, counting down.
TAAGCATGGCTAAGCAAACTACCTCGGTAGCCGTATCAGGATGACACAACACCGGTGTTTAATTTGTGGGGCTATCAAGGATAAGAAAGATAAATTGACATCCTAGATAAAGTAGTGCGACTATATGGGTAGGTCCGTCGGCGGTTTGCCGAGGCCGAACAGTTCAAACGTGTACTCTATTTCATGTAGTGTTGGCAAACAAAATACTTGTAAAATATAGGAGGCAAAGTGATCAAAGGAGGCTTGTCTTGTTTCGGAAGCGGGTCTTCTCCTTCGAATGCGGTGTCCAGACCTTCCTCGTATGCAGGTTCTATTCACAAAATGGAATAAATAAGCAAAAAGTCCAAGATAAATACCTCAATACAGAGAACCAATGGTGCCAAAAGGTAGATCTCATTTTTAGAAAAATTTTGAGAGTTGAACGGAGCCAAACGGAGTTACGGTTGATTTATTATGAATTTTTGAAACTAAAAAAGGATTTTTGGGGAATTTCTGGGAAAAAGGATTTGCCAAAAAGAATATCTCAAAGAATATTCCCTGCCAGTGGGGGCCACACTGTCAGTGGGTAACAGGAGATTGAAAGGGAGAGGGCCCAATTAACAGTGAGAAAAAGAAAAGGGGCCCATATGTCATAGACTCACATCAATGAGAGGAGATTAAATATCTTTTTCTCGGGATGGGGCCCACCTGTCGATTTAGCCGAGCGAGAGAAAGGGAGTTGAGGAGCTGGTTGCGGGTCTGAGCTGTCAGGCTCTGTCGGGGAGGAGGTCGTCTTCTACCTCGGGGCACCGAGCGTGCCCGAGCGAGGCCGGTGAGGAATGATGGCGGCAGGGGCGATGGCAATGGCTGTGGAGCGGTGGAACCGAGGCGGCGGTCGCCGATGATGCTGCCGCCGTGGACGGCGAGCTTGACGGCGCCGAGAGGACGCCGAGTGGCGGCAAGGCCTTCCCGGGACAGTGCTGAGAGAGAGAGAGAGTGATGCGGTGCGGCAGCAAAGAAGTCGAGGCCTTTTATAGGCAGCTTGGGGAGCGGCGGGGTGGCGAGGTGGCCGGGATTCACGGTGGGTTGCTGGGGTTTTGGCGCGGAGTGGCGTTCTCACGACGTGCGACGCGCGGGCGAGGAGGGGCGGTGCGGCGCGGTTGATCGGAGTGCGGCGGCGTCGCGTCGGCATTTCACCGAACAGCGCGTGGGCAGGAGCGGCGGCGACGCAGGGACGACGGCCGTGCGGCGCGGTCGGCGCGGACGGGCGCTGGACAGCCCGGTCGTTGACACGCGGGGCCCATAGAGAAGGGCAGTGTGGCGCACGCGCGCGGGGGAGAGCGGCGACGGCCATAGGCGGGGCAGTCCGTGGGATGGGCCACGATGTGCGCCGCCGGCCTGGCAGCGCTCATGGGTAGCGAGGGGGACGTGAGGGAGAGCTAGGCCGAGGGGAGGGACCGGCCCAGAGGAATAGTGAACTTGGGGAATTTTTCAGAGAGTTGTTTGAGGGGCTTTTGGATGGATTTTGAGTTGGACTTTTTGAATTAAATTTGAATTTGGACTGGGGTATTGCACAGGGCTTGATGAGATTTATTCTGAGGAATTTGAGATACGTAGATTGGCACATAAATAAATCAAAAATTCTAATTAACCTCCAAATTAAAAACCAAGGATTTTCGAAGGAGTTTTAAATAAATAAAAAAACACGAGTGCTACACCCTTGCTATAACTCTATAGAGTGTGAAGAAGACGACGTCGACCCGACTGCCGAAGAGTTCCTCCAGGAGTAAGCCGAGTTTGAAGACTAATAGAGTTTCGTCCCAAGTTCCTAAACCGTTTCTGTGATTTGATTAGTTGTCTAGGTGCTTAGTCGTCTAGTGTCTTGTGCTAGTTAGTCGTGTAGTTGCCGCCGCTGTTGCTTACACCTTGCTGCTATATTGCGTGATCTCTGTGCTTTTGTGTTGTTTATCTATGGGCCTGTCTATGATGGCAACGTATGCAACAACATCATGGTATCCAAAGGAACATTCATACGACTCCTCTCATGCACAAAAACTATCCCGGGAATTACCGTTCCTTTCTGTCCCCATGGCAATTACCGTTCCTTTCATGTCTCAAGGGCCACGGTGGCCAAGGTGTGTTACAACATCCTGAATATGAATTCATGGTGTTTCTTTGTTTCAAAAAAGGAATTCCTGGTTGTCTCCATTTCCTAGTGGGATTACCCGTTTGTCTAGATGATGACACATGCTATTCATAGTTTCTTCCATTTTATTTTTCTATTGGAATAAGAAAATGATGGCAGCAGGTTGTTGTATAACGTGGACAAAGTTAGACCTTACAATGAACATTTATCATGTCTCAAGACATGCATTCCTCGTATAGTCTGCCACATGTAGACATGAACCAGGTCAACGTGTAGATTTCAGAGCTTGTAAGTTGTAATTAAAGTATTATGATTTTTCTGTATTTCGAAGAATTTCCAAATTAGATCAGCCATCGTTAGATCGAAAAAACTCTTCAAACATCTTGGGACGCTATTACGCTGTATGCGTACATAGCGACTACTGCTCCTCCTGCAGTCCAGTTCTTGTATGTCACATGCTTGAACCTGACAATCGTGAGCTTTGGGTTCGCACGCCCGGTAGATTTGTCCTGTCTAGCTCATAATGCAGATCCCGGTGCCTCCTTTTCCTAAATAGAATTTGCAGTGAAAATTGACTCTGTTGTGAGCTTCTCATGAACTTATGCTGTAGATAGATACCCCTTATCTAGATGAGCACCAAAGGACAGTGACTCCTCTTTTTTACAATAATCATGATAGCTCTTTTAGTCCATTTTTTGCAATGAAGAAAGGGTTACGCCCGCATTTTTCTTTCCACCCTTCAGATTCTGCTGATCAAATGTTATCGAAACATTCAAGTCATAAGGTTAGTGAAGAGAGAAAATTACAGAGACATACCTGGAGGTACCTCAAGGACTATAAAATCACTCTATTGAAGAACCACGATATCATCTTCAATTCAAACTGAACAGTATTGAAATATTATACTCCCTTCGTTTTAAAATAACTTCATCTTTTTCTCATCTTATTTGTCCCATAAAAACTTTAGCTTTACAGCAATTTTATAAAAGTAAGAGATAAATGTATTAGAATTCGCTAAAATGAAGAATATTTTAGTCTTTTAGATTTGTATTTGGTATGGGTGAGATGAGCTAAAAATAAAGTCTTTTTAGCATAGAGACATCATATAGCTTTACCAAGCGGCTACTGAACCAGATATATTGATAAGCATAAGCTCATAAAGTCTTACAAAACCAAACTTCTTATAAAGTCACCTCATATCATTTAATTGCACCTCAGTAGATAGTTCATCTCACATACCTCTAGAACATTATTTATATATAAAAAAACCACCTATAAAACCATTCTAGAGGTTATTTAAATCGGCTTTCATACTTTAGAGGATATAATATTTGGTTTTATGGTTCAGTGGGTTAAGTAGACCAACCTAATACTTAAAGGGGGTGAAGTAGACTTTTTCTTTTATATACTTAATCATCCCTTAATAAACTTGAAGAGATATATTCGTGGTTGCAAGAAAATAATTGCGAGAGGAAAACACTGTAAGCGACAGAAAGGTAATCAAGCAGACTTCAAATGATTATAGCAAATAGTGTGCATAAGCCCATTAACCATATCTATAACGTTGTTGGGAACCTATATCAAAATCCTGCCACATTGAGTTGAATGGGATCATTGATGACACTGATCAATGGAACAATGCGATCATGTTCATTTGACAAAGGATTACATGGTTTTGAATTTTCTTTTTTACTTCTATTGCTATAGTTTAATCTAGAATGAGGCTGTTGAAGCACTATGGATCAGTATGGTGCAATATAATTCAAAATTGCTTAGACCCGCGCATTCGACGCGAGGGGCTCGCTCCGGATGACCCATTTTCTACTCTGCCCAAGCCTTCCTCGGTACTGCTAGGGCTAAAAACAGTCGGAAATGATCGGAAAAACTGTTAAATCATTTCCATTTCCATATTTTGTACTTGGAATCGGAATCGGAAACGGTAATGTCGGAAATGAAAACGGCTTTGAAAAATTCAGAAACATCGGAAACGGGGTTGTTCGGTCGGAAATTCATCGATATCGGTTGGACATCCATGAATTCGGATCGGAAATAACTTTACCTCACATGTAATATTTAACTCATATACTCACATAATCACTAAACATAATAATAACAATGTCACATAATAATCATCCATCACAGAAAGCAATATCAATAATTATCTAACATGACAACATACAAAAGCGATGACAATGTGACAAGTGACAATGTCAGACCCTTTACCGAATCAGTGCCATCGGTAAATTTCTGAATAAATACGATAAACTTCAGTAAATTTCTGAATAAATACGGTAAATTTCGGAAACGGTCGATAAACTACTGAAACCATTTCCGATACTGTTTCCGAGACCCCGGTATCAACGGAAAACAGAAAACGCACCGGTACCGAAAAAAAATGGAAAACGGTCGGTAAAATCCAGAAAACGGCGTCGGTCGGTTCGAAAATTTTACCAATCGTTTTCAACCCTAGGTACTGCAACCAATTCGAGAAAAATCCACTCAACTGGATAGGCATTCTTATCTTCTTCCCAACCTCTCCTCTATCCCTTGCTCTATTCACCTCTCCTATACAGTTCAAGACGACGAGCCTCTTCGTCCTTCTACTCTCCAACTCCTCTGGATCCATCCCTCCTCAAACACCTCTCGTCTCCCCCAATCTTCATGGTGCTCCTTCAGTTAGATCTGGTCATCCCCAATCTTGGGGTACCAGATCTAGGTGATGCCATCATGGGAGAGGAAGGGAGGTGAGAGATGGCTTTAAGTAGGATTTGTTTGTCAAACCAAAAACACGTACCTAATTAATCTACTCAAATTGGTTTCGATTGACTGGGACTCTAGTTCAACATCGCTCTTATTTACACACAAGCTGAACGAGATTTCATTGATCTATGAGTTCCATGATAATCGTAATAGATATATTAGTCTAAAGTAGGTGCAGTTGACTGTTGTGTGTTTCTTTATACTCAGATTCGGCTGCTTAAAAGTAATCGATAATTTCAAACTCGCAAGGTTATTCAAGAGTGTCATAGACTGATCGAGTGGCCGCAAAATCAAGCTATGATGGACTGATCATGACCAGGAACCAATGCCGGCAAATCTCCGAAAGCAGGCCGTGCCAACCCTGGATCATAGGTTCATCACCATTGAACGCCAATCATCGTCACCGGACCAATAACGCAGTGCTTCAACTCTCCTTAATCACCTAGAAGAGAACTTTGAAGACAATATTTGATCCATGGATGCACAGTTCGATCTGTGCGCAGCTTGACATTTCTTCTAGACCAGTTCATCGTAGTTGCAGACTGGGATATCCACCACGTAGGCAATGGTGTTTCTCACCGACTGAGAGCATAGGGTCATCACAGTTTCAACCAGAAGCGCAAAAGCAATGTCAGCGTTGATCTGTGCAAATACTACATGCTGTCTCAAGAGTAGGGTGGTCTGCAACACGGTCTGCCTTCAACTACTCTCTTTCTTGAGGTCTTACGAAACAATTATGGGTGGGCTGATCATTGCAGATACTTGCTCATTGAAACTAAGTTCTCGGTGCCTCCATTTCCTACTGGGATGTTAGAGTATGATAACCTTTCATCATTCACGTGCACCTTCATAATTCCTCTACAATATCCTGTGGTGATATTTAAGCATTGAAGTGTCTTACAATGGTCTCTACTGGTACTAGAAATCAATCTCAACTGGGAGTGCCCCTACTATTTATATTGGGTTGACTATTCTCGGTATAATTTCTCCACCAAACATGTGTAATTCTTCATGTAGCTTGGATTAAATAAAGTCGTGAATGACATGGAACTCGATGACGGTATGTGTGTGCACAACATTTTACGTCTACCTAAGACTATCCTTGGCCCATAGGTTTGACAAAAGGTTAGTGTGAGAAAATTAGGAAGCGTTGAACCCCTGTTCAGGGCCGCGTCATCTATTAATATGGCTGAGAACCACCCCTAGCGTGGTATTTACATCTTGGAGTATAAGCCAAGTCATCAACCGAAAGAAATAGAAAGAAACAGAAATACATATATACAATAGTATCTATCCTAACCTCTTATCTTATCGGTTAACACTCCCCCGCAATCCCAACTCATCAAGTTGAGATTGTGAAGGAAAGAATTTAACTGCCGCACAGGCAAAGGCTTTGTAAAGCCATCAGCAATCTAATCACCAGAAGACACAAACTGAATTCCCAACAATTTCTGAGCCACCAGTTCACGAACAAAATGAAAATCTATCTCAATATGTTTAGTCCTTGCATGAAAAACAGGATTTGCTGACAAATATGTAGCTCCAAGATTATCACACCAAAGCTTTGTAGACTTAGGATGTGAAATACCCAATTCTGTTAACAAGGATTGTACCCACATTACCTCAGCAGTCGCATTAGCAAGAGCATTGTACTCTGCCTCTGTACTGGACCTAGAAACTGTTGCTTGCTTTCTTGCACTCCAGGACATAAGATTTGATCCCAAGAACACACCAAACCCACCTGTAGACCTTCTATCATCAACACAACCAGCCCAGTCTGCATCTGCAAAAGCACTCACTAGCATAGAACTAGACTTACCAATCTTAAGACCAAGTTTCACAGTGCCTTGCAAATACCTCAAAATTCTCTTCATAGCACTCCAATGCACTGTGGTTGGGCAGTATAGAAACTGACAAACTTTGTTTACTGAAAAGGAAATATCAGGGTGAGTTAGTGTCAAATACTGTAAAGCACCCACAATGCTTCTATACCTTGTAGCATCACCAGGTCCAAATAACTCTCCTTCATGTGCTGACAATTTTTCTGAAGGAGACATAGGAGTATCAACTGCCTTGCATTCATGCATATTGACACGCTTAATGATTTCATTAGCATATCCTTCTTGTGACAACAGAACGCCATCATTTAGATCTTTCACCTCTATGCCCAAGAAATAATGCAAGGTGCCAAGATCCTTTAATGCAAAATCCTTTTTCAAGTCATGTAAGAGAGCCACTGTAGCATCAGAGGACGAACTTGCAACTATAATATCATCAACATACACAAGAACAAATATGGTTACCTTCCCTTTACTGTAATAAAACAATGAGGTGTCAGCTTTGGATGGCACAAAACCTAACTCTTGAAGTTTCATACTTAGTCTGGAATACCATGCTCGTGGAGCTTGTTTGATACCATACAAAACTTTATCCAATTTACAAACATATGAGGGAAAGGACCTATCTTGATATCCTGGTGGCTGACGCATATAAACTTCTTCTTCTAAAAGACCATGAAGGAAAGCATTTTGAACATCTAACTGTCACAAAAACCAACCTCGAGACACAGCAATAGACAAAATATGACATATAATTACAGCTTTGACTACTGGACTAAAGGTGGATACCATAGCGCTGCTTAAACCCCTTTGCCACTAATCGAGCTTTATATCTGTCTATAGACCCATCAGCCTTTCTTTTGATCTTATACACCCACTTGCAATCAATTACATTTTTATCTTCCTGAGGGGGGACTAGATGCCAAGTTTTGTTTTTAACCAAAGCAGAAAATTCAGTGTCCATAGCTGTTTTCCAGTTTTGATCAGCAAGAGCAAAAGATGGATGCCCTAAATGATGATGCCACCGGGACAACGATGGCGTGACGACGCTACACACTTGCTTGGTTGAGTCGGTCGGGGAGGAGGTCAAGGGGTAGAGCCCTTCTCTACATCGGCCGTGGAGGAGGGTTTTCTTCGTTGCTTGATCCTTGATAACAAAAACATCATCATCAAAAACAAGAAAAGCCTTGTTATCGGCAACAAGGCGATGGACTGAAACGAGATTCTTACTAGCACTAGGAACATAAAGAACATTGTTCAAATAGAGATCATGAGTGGGGGTATGCAATGTAGTGTGACCAATATGGCTTATTCTCATACCTGCACCGCTTGCGGTGTGAATCTGCTCATTGACATGGTACTTCTCATGAACCGTCAACTTGTCGAGCTCCCCCGTAATGTGATCGGTAGCATCGCTATTGGTGTACCAGTTTGTGTCGATGTCGTATGAAGCTACTGCAGAGGCGGCAGTCTTTTCTTTACCTGTAAAGGACGCATCAAACCATTTGAAACACTTGCCCACAACATGGCCAACCTTACCACATAGCTGGCACCTGGGGCGTGAGTTGTTGTTGTAGCCGCCGCCGTTGCCGCGGCCACCACTGCCGTTGCCGCGACCACCTCCTCCATTGCCACAGCCGCGGATACCGCCATTGTTGCCGCGACCACGGCCTCCACCACGCAAGGCCGAGAATGCTGATCCAACATTGGACCTGCCTTGAAGGATCTCCATGCGAGTCTCGAAGTTGACGAGTTGGGCTAAGAGTTCACCCACGGAGACTGGCTCGACCCTAGATGCCACCGCAGTGACGACGGGATTAAAGTCGACATCAAGTCCAGCCAGGATATAGGAGACAAGTTCCTCGTCATCAAGGCGTCTCCCGACGGACGCCATCTCGTCCGCGTAGCCCTTCATCTTGTTGACATACGCTGCGACACTCATGTTTCCCTTCTGAGTTGTCGCCAAAGCAAGCCGTGTATTGATGACACGAGCTCTTGACTAAGAGGCAAACATGCCCTCAATCGTCTGCCACACCTTGGCAGACGTTTGCATGGCCGCAACGGACACCAGGATCTCCCGAGAGATCAAAGAAAGAAGAGATCCCAGAACCAGCTGGTCCTGGGCCTCCCAAGTAGCGAACTCAGGGTTGGGAGCGATTACGATGGTTTTGTTGTCCTTGACGACCTCACGCGTCGCTGGTGGTGCCGGTTTCGTTCTATCTAGGAAGCCGGCGAGCTGGGCGGCGCGAATTGCTGGAAGCACCTGGGCCTTCCAGAGAAGATGGTTTCCCTTGGTCAGCTTCTCACTCACTGGATGCCCAAGTCTAGTGGTAAGCGACGACGACGATGCGGATGAGTCTGAGCTTGCCATAGATGGGATTCTGGAGAGAACCAGCTCTGATTACCATGTGAGAAAATTAGGAAGCGTTGAACCTCTGTTCAGAGCCGCATCATCTATTAATATGGCTGAGGACCACCCTTAGCATGGTATTTACATCTTGGAGTATAAGCCAAGCCATCAACCGAAAGAAACAGAAATACACGTATACAATAGTATCTATCCTAACCTCTTATCTTATCGTTTAACAGTTAGAACCCAAGCTCTTCAAATAGAAGTATTTTATAACAATGTTTTTGGTAATGTTTGTAGATACTACCCAAAACGTTTCTTTTTTATTCATGTCTGTGGAGCAAAACACCCAATGGTTCTCAGACAACTTATTAACTAGGTGAAAACTTTGTGCGGTGTAGCCGCACTACAAAAGTTAAAACACTAGAGTTCTTCACTGCTGGTGAATCGGTGTCATAAACTGTTTTTTGCTTAATGTAAGTCAGACTCCTGTGATTTCGTTTCAAAACGCGCACTAGAGAGATTAAAAACAGAAGTGAACTTCTTAGCCTGCCATTATTCAGCTGAAAGCAGTTTAGATGAATACGATCTAATGACATTTGGTTTTACATATGTGGTAGAATGAGATACATTCTAAACACATAAACGTGGGGACCGGGGTGTCTGGGGAGCATGCAGGAGGTCTGATAAGTCTAAAGTTTAATTTGTCTCATGAGGAAAAATAACATTATAATTAATAGATAATATATAACTATTAGATTTGGTTGTATCGTGGTATTATACAAGAAAAGTAAAATACGGTTGTATTGATTACAAGTTGGTGCCAACTGCTAACAATACTGGGTGACAAATGTGCTCTGGTTTTTGTTTTTTGCAGAAACAGCTCTGATGAGATGGTTACATCAGTAAAATAGGGGCTTCTTTTAAGTTTTGGCACTGCATTTTCCTTTTATATCCTTTCTTAATTATGGGAGGAGATATTCCTGATTAGAAACAAGCTATCCTGAAGCATTCATCTGGTGAAGTACTGAGTTTGGAAGTATAGGAATTTTCCAACTCTCCAACGCTTTAACTATTGCTGCCTGTTTCTAACTAATTTCCTGAAGAAATATGAATCATACAATCTGAGTTCTGAGAGGTGGTGTTTTTTCTACCTTTTTGTACCAAATAAAGCTATTTTATAAAAAAAGGTATTTTTGATTGTGATGAATCAAGCAAATAAATATTCTTTTAAGCTAAGGTTTGCATGCTCACTCTCTTTCTTGCCTCTTCCAACTTGCATGGTCAGAGTAGTTTGCAATAGAAAATGACCATGACATTTGCTTCCAATCTGCCTTTTCTACAATAACTGATGCTGTAGATAACCACATGGCTTCTCCTATCTGCAAACACGGCTTCTTGTTTGAATGGTACTCGTGATATGCCTATTGGTCCATTTTGCCTAGAAAGAGAAGGGGCCAAGTTGTATTTATCAGGTTCTTCTTTTTAAAATGTCTCAAATTCGATGGAAAAATTCAAAGTCGTAAGGTTGGTGAAGAACCATGCCTCATCTTATATTTGATCATAAACTTATTGAACTTTTGACACGCCGATGAGTCACTGAGCCTGCTGATATAGATTGCATAGCTAGAGGGCATGCCGATATGTTGATAAGCAACAGAGGATCGCCTACATGGTAAGTGTCCCACATGGTAAATACAACAGTAAGGCTCGGGATCGTCAATACAACAGTCAGAATTTAAGTGTCCCACAGATCATCGCTATGAATCAGTAAGGCTCGGGATCACCTACATGGTAACAGTGTTCACCATACCGGTAGAGGTTGTTACCGTCCCCCTCCCTTTCCCCCGGTATGACGGTTATCATGATAACCGTCTAAAACTGCATGAATTTCATCCCAAAATTTTGAATTCAAAATTTTCAAATCTTACGGTAAGTTCGCGGTTAACAGCATGATAAGCCACGGTAACCGTGGTATGTTAAAGCTAAAAAGGAAAAATTACGAAAAAAATTATAAAACATAGTAAAAATTCTAAAAAATTATAGAAAATTCAAAAAAAAAAATATAGATATCTCTAGAAAAATAATGTAATATTGCATAATTTTTTGCATAACCCTTGCTATCGTTTTTACACTTAAATAAGGTAAAAATTATATCTCAACCCATCTCTTATTTTTTTAATTTCGATGGAGCTCCAAAATATAAAGTAAACTTCGTTATTTTCATAAACTTTCTTCACCGTAATGATCCATAATTCAAGTACTACCTACTGGAATCTTTTTGAATTTTTTATTTTTTTTAAAAAAATTAAATTTGAATAAAATTTGTTCAAACCAAATCACCGGTAATCCAAACCGTACCCCGGCGATTTGGACGGTAACCATGATAACCGTGCAATTAGGTTTGGTGATGGTAATGGGCCATTTACCCTATTCGAGCCCATGGTATTTCTTTGCAGGTAGGAACATTGGGGAGGCCATGAATCCGTATAAACACTACACGATTCATCTAGCATAAGATCTTATCCCTCACTTTCTGTAACCAACTGCTATTTTTTTTTAATCTCACGATTGAACCCAATGAGCTGATAAGTGAAATTGAAGGTAGCTCGAAACAAAGTTCCTGGTGCCTCCATTTCCTATTGCAATTTTAGACGATGACCCTTTATCATTTGTACGCACCTCCGTAACTGCACCAAAATACGATATTCGAGCATTACGGAGAGAGGTGCTTCTTCTATTTATCATGGGTTCACAACTCTCATCACAATTTCTGCACCAACTATACGGAAGACCACGTAAACTAAGATCAAATAAAGTCATTAATGGCATGTGTTGTGCAGACATCTTTTTTGTTGAAGGCAACTCATAAACCCTTCAGCTGAAGCTGGGCCGAAAGCTACCAAGCCTAGCGAAGACCACAAGAGGCGGAGAAGACCGCCACGTCAAACGAAAGCCATGATGGGCAGTGAAGATCGCCATCTTGGGTGAAGGCCATGGCTAACAGCGAGCCTCCATAGATACGACCAAGTCCAATAACATCTTGCGAATTTTTTTTATTTTTATATTTATTTAATAAAAAATTTACAAAACTATATTTTCATTTTAAAAATTTACAAAAATATACTCCCGCCGCCCTTTGGGAGGGCGATATGTCTGAAATCGCCCTCCCAAGGACGATATGATGACGTGGCTGACGGCCGTTGGCCGGCGCCACATCATCATATCGTCCTCTGGAAGGGCGATTTCAGACATATCGCCCTCCCAAAGGGCGGCGGTAGTATATTTATAAAAATATAGTTTTGTAAATTTTTTATTAAATAAATATAAAAATAAAAAGTTCACATCTTGCCAGGGGGGTTTCGGCCAGAAGGCCCAAAACCCCACAAGAGAAGTCCATCGGAAAGCCCAGGAGCTCTAAGTTTTAAAGAAAAAGACATGTATGCCCTCGTAAACGTCGCTAATACTAGGTCTATAAATAGGCCCCAATAGTACCATAAGTCAGAGAGTTTTTGACAATCAATGGAGAAATTTACTTTTTTTTGTCTACACTTATTGTTACTTTGACAACAATTTTCCATGGAGCATGACACCCAAAGGGGATGGTACACAACTTCTTAATTATTTAGGTGAAAACATTGATGCCGCCAACTAAAAAAGTATTGACACATTTATTTTATGTTCTATGAGAAGGTACCGGAAGGCACCAAACTTACTTTTTTTTAAGAAATTTTACGGTCGTTTGCTTTATAAAACTAGCAGCCGTTTGCTTTGTAATGTACTACCATAGAAACAGTTTTGCACATTCATTGCATGTATAAAGAGTAATTACGGGGCTTAATGCTTTCTTTTTATACTTTGATTTATTAATTAGGAGGTGAAAATAAAAGCCTTTTTAATAGATAAAACAATTAAAAAATCAATGGCCAGGATTTATTGTTGGCTCTTACCATCATATAGGTAAGATGGAGCGTTGTAAAAGAGCTCAATAAATTAACACTAAAAAGTAAAGGAATTTGTTATACATCTCCCTGCTATTTTTTCTTTGTTTGTCAGCTGAAAATTTTCACCTTTGGATGTCTTCAAGATTCATGCAGGAGACCTAGGCCAAAATGTATCTCTCCCAAAAGCGCGGCCCAACAAGAGAGACATTGGCCCACATGTTTGTGGACTCCGGGGTGGCCCAACTAGTGAAGAAATCCTTTTTTCCTCCTGGTGTCTGCGTGCCCCCCTATTAGCCACCCACGCGCTCTAGTACTGTTTCAAAATTTGTTATTCCGACCATTTGGTCGTTGACGAATTCAATAGAAGAGGGAGAAATTGGCGACGCGCAGCTCCGTTGTGAAATTGTCTTCAATCGGCGTTGTCGTTGGCGGCGGCGCTCAGCGCAGCTGTGAAGGCGTCTTCCTAGGTGGACGTCGTCCTTACCTCTGCTGTGAAATCATTTTCAATCGGCATCGACGGTGGTGGCGCGCAGCGCGGCTGTGAAGGTGTCTTCTCCTGCGTACGGCACACCCAAGCCTCACGCCCTTTTGCCGATGGGCGATGGCGAGGGTAGGATGTTTGTACCCATGGCGGTCCGGGAGGTAGCCACGGTCGTCCCTGCTATTGTCAGCGAGGCTCAAATGAAGCTAGTCATGAAGCGCGGTGATGCAGTCGTGGGTATTCTGTTGCCGGTGGGCGAGGCTTCCAATTGTTTTCTCTCGGATCTTGCCACTGGAGCTCTGATTTCTGTGCTAGCAATCAACAAGGCCAAATCGATCTCCAAGGTTAGTCAGCACAATTTTTTGCTTATATTTTCCATGGGGATTTAGATATGTTGTTGTTTGATAATGCTTATGCATGAATTTAAATAAATCTGTTGATGGGCTGTGTTTTTTTCTACTTTGTTTTCCCGTAAAATCATAGCTCTCATGTGTAAGGGTCAATGTTCTATTAGCAAATATCAGCCTGCAGATGTTAAATTTGATCACTATGGCCGTTTGCAAAGGCAGGGAAATATGTGTACGGTTGGAATGGGATTATTCTGAATTCTAGTAGGACTGGGTTGATCATCCCCCCATTGTTGTAGAATTTCATGAGTTAGGTGGCTAAAACCTTTGTGAGAGCATGAGATTAATTCTGTATATGGATAGCACCATTGTAACTTTGTAATGTTTGGTTCTGTTCTTGTTGTTGGCCCTTAGTTAATGGGCCTGTCTAGGTGACAGCCTGCTGAAAAATTTTGTCTTTTCAGCCGAATTTTGGGCCAAATGATGCGGCTACACACATCTTGACGCCCAACAGAAAAGGCCAACAGCTTCACAGCACGCGTCGCTTGTGGGCTTCCCCCCTGTTTTATTGATGTTAAAAAGGTCCAACAGAAGATAAACAAAAGCCCAACAAGAATTCATAAAACGGCCCATCCCCAAGCTATCTATACTCTCATCTCCTTTGTCCCCACTACCCCAGCTGCTGGCCAAAAAAGGCATGGGCGCGAGGGCTTGGCAGCCAAGGAAACAAGAAAAAAAAAAAGGAGAAACAGGAGGAGATCGATCAACAAAGGATAGGAGATTGAGAAGAAAAGTTTCATGGATGAAGGATTAAAGATGAACAAACAGGAGTGACTGGGTGAATTAATGGTGAATTTGGGTACACACCTAGGTATGAAGAAAACGCAGATGCCTTCCCCCAATCCTCTTTGCTATCTTCAATTCTTTGGATCCACAGCTCAAAAAAATTCTCTTGACTTCTTTGTTAGATCTGAGAATTGACAAATGAGAACTCTCTGCTTGCAGGAGAAAAGACAACATGGAAAGAGAGCTTGAAGAACAACCAGGAGAAAGAAAAGCATCAAATAAAGATGATGGATACAAATCAAGGTGTGGAAAAAAATGCTTGCCTCTCTCCTCTTCTAGAATGATTGAGTCCAATAATTGTCTGTGATTTCATCCCTCGGTACTAGTTCCATAATCTGTGATCTCATCTGACTAGATAGATTGATGGCTGCATGATGATTTATTCTAAGAACTAGTACCTCTTTTGAGGGGGAAGGAAGAACTCATGCTCCCAGAGGCCTTCCTTGCCTTAATCTGCATGTGATTCAGTTAGCACTAGAAAAGTATGACTGTACAGAAGCATTAACACACATTGTGACACTACATCACTCACAGTAACAGAATGCTCATTATCCTGCGAACTTGCAGCAGACGTTTGCACTTCAACAAATCCTCCTAACAGTAGTTTGCTCTCAAATATGGTTATTGGGCTAAGAGCAACTCCAATCGACCTCTCAAATTTGATCCCCTATTAGTTAGAATAGGAGCTCTCTCATCTATATTTAACCTCCTATTTCACTCCACACTCTAACCGACCCTTCATATTTTTAAGTGGGGCCCACTTGTCAGTGGCCCACCCCTTTCTTTTCTCCCTTTCTCTCCTCTCTCTCTCTCTCACTTTCCTCTTCTCGGCCGACGTGGCTCGGGGCGGCGGGGCCGACGGCTCGACGCGGTGGGGACGGCAGGGTCGGCGCTCGTAGGCTGTCGGCGGGGGGGGCAGGAGGTCCTGCTGCGCCGAGCCTCGCCAGCGACGGGAGCTCGCCGGAGATGGAGTTCTCGAAGACCTCGAGGCGGGAGAGCACGGTGAGGTTGCGGACCTCGGGCGCCAGCTTCCCCGTCAGGTCGCCGGTGTCCCACCTGAGCGCCGCGCCGGGGGGAAGAGGAAGGGGGCGGGGGCGCCGACGCCGGCGGCCGGGGGGAAGAGGAAGGGGACGGGGGGCCGACGCAGGCGGGAGGCGGGAGACGCCGGCGGCCGGGGGGAAGAGGAAGGGGACAGGGGGGCGCCAGCTTCCCTGTCAGGTCGCCGGTGTCCCACCCGAGCGCCGCGCCGGGGGGAAGAGGAAGGGGGCGGGGGGCCGACGCAGGCGGGAGGCGGGAGGTGCCGGCGGCCGGGGGGAAGAGGAAGGGGACGGGGGGCCGACGCAGGCGGAGACGCCGGTGGCAGGGGGAGGGGGTGGTCGGGAGAGGGACGGACCCGAGCGGCGGCGTGCTTGCGCGCAGAGAATGGAGGCGGGGTGGTTCGGGGCGAGGTGACTCGGGCGAGGGGATGAGGGGCTCCTACATCTGGGGGGTTGGCTGCCCCCGGATGAGGGGCCCCTGCAGATGAGAGGTCACGTAGGAGTTCGGTTGGAGACGTTTTTTCATCCAAAAACTCCTAAATTTGAGATAAGAGTCCGTTTGAGAGGTCGGTTGGGCTTGCTCTAAGAGAACATCAGAAAATCAGGAAGTGCAAATTAAACATTACAAAATAAAAAGTACATTGGCAAAAAAAAATACATTGGCAAAAAAAAAAACATAGTTACATACATCCTGATCAGAGGGGGAACTCTGTACAAGCACCATGCCTCCAAGCTTGCCTTTTGAGATCCAGATGGGGAAGCTTCACATTTGACACCAAGACACATCTTAAAACTATGCTATCCAAAAGAAACATATTTATTTCAGCTAAGATGAAAGAATCTCATCAGCTAGCTGCACAGCACATAATTTCAGCTAATCATGCCAAAAATTCCACTTCTACTGAGTAATCAGTACCTCTACAATGGAGGCAACCTTCAGGCTGCTCTTGAGGCTGTTCAAGTACGACTCCGAGTGCACCTGGTCAAGCAAACAAATTTAGTTCAGAACAAAATAAGACCAAAGAAGCCATACTACCTACAGCTAGCTAGGAGACTAGTGATGCAGCAAGTGATCTTGATGCTCAGTTCCAACAGACATCTCCCCTTAAACAAAGCCAAACTAATTGGAAGGCCCAACATAGACCTACAAAGACTCTTAAATTCTCCCCATTAATCTTGAGCCTCCCAAAAAGGGCCAGGTCAGAGTATAATCGCTGTGGAGCAGCAGCAGTCACTTATAATCTCTAGCAATCAAATAATGCCTCCTAGAAAAGTACTAAGGACTCTAAAATAAACAAACAACAGAGCATGTAGTAGATGGAAAATCTAAATTTGAAACTTCACATATCACAGACTTGTCGATGTTTTATATCGGTAATAATAATATAGGGCTATTCGTAAGATTTAAACTTGATGGACTGCAAAGGAACATGAAACAATTTATCCTGGTTCAGACCCTTGATGTGAGGTAATACCCTACTTCTAGCTGTGGTGTATTGTCTTTGAGATTTTTCTGGTGAGATTCTGTTCTACCCTCAGGGGACTCCCTACCTTCCCTTAAATACCGAGGAGGCAAGCCTACATGATAGGAGTCCCAGTTGGACTACGACCAAGGGATTTTCTTTTAGGAATACAACGTACCTGACTAGGACTATATCCCTTTCCTTATCATACAAGGTAATGTGCTCCGAGTCCTGTCATATCCCTAATTGTAAGATTAGGCCCACCCTCTATCCGAGTGGCCACAAAGCTTTCCATGAGGTATCCAGGGCCCATTGCCTCTACAGTAGCCCCTGAGGCCTTCATAATTGAGTTACAGCTGATGCTGAATGCTCATCCTCCTTGGTGAAGATTTCCCGAGTACTCATTATCCGAGTGCTTCTTCTCTAAGTCCTGCTTCATATCAACTGGCAATGAGGCTATGAAGGGCTTCATAGAAAATATGAATAGTATGCGCTGAGTAGGCGCACCTATTAGGTGTAGCCCTCGACTTTGTGCTTAATTGTGAAGCAATTAAACATAAAGTCAAAGATCTTTAACCTTTAAGTCTTTCCCGAGTGATATATTCCTTAGAAATTGAACTCCTTAGCATCATATCAGCTAAAAATATTTTTGCTCAAGGCAATTTTAGCTAAGCATGTAACTCGAGTACCACTTCATGGATTTTAACTCAATATGTGGTTAGGTGTACTTGAGAGATACCTGTATCCCCAATTTTAATGGTGACCAGCTATTGATCCTTATAAGGATATATCCTCAATACCTATTAAATAATTCAGATATCTGAACACATGTGTCCAGCAATCAGGCTTAACATGAAGCATATCTGATTATTTTGATCGGTTTTTGTAAAATAGTGTATGTACTGTGATTCTAACACAGTCAGTGGTCGACCCAATAGGACATGCTATTTAGAAACTCATATCTTATGGTCCATTACTGAGCAAGCCGACCCAAGCCCACTAACTCGGCGCAAGCCTTGTAAAGCGGCGGGAGAGAGAAAAGATTCCCCTTTCTCTCCCAATCCGCCAAATCGCTTTAGCTCCCGAAACTACGCCCAAACTTTGTGCTCTCCGCTTCGCTAGGGTTTGCTGTAGCTCGTGCTCCTAGCCTGAGATTTGCTAAGAACTGCCTCCCAACGTCAATTTCTAGTAGCCAAAAGCTTCTTTGCTTAGCTCCTCACCTCCAGTGATACCGAGAGCCTGCTTTGACATCCCAGACATGTCGTCTGGAACCTGGCCGACGTTGGACTGCAGCACCATAAAGCTGTCAATCTTGGAGAAGAAGATGATTCTGCAGCCCAAGGAGATTATTAACTGGTGCCCCGCCGTCGGTGAGTCAGTCCCTGCTCTAGGCCCAGGCAAGACTGTGGTCTTTACTTCTTTTTTCGATCACGGTCTTTCTCTCCCATCTTTTGATTTCCTCCGCCATCTTCTTGACTTCTACCGCATCGAGCTCGTCAACCTCAACCCCAACTCCATTCTCCAGATCTCTATTTTTGTAACCCTCTGTGAGGCCTTCCTGGGGATTAGCCCCCATTTCAATCTCTTCTGGTATCTTTTTCACATCAAACCCCAGCCCTCAAAATCCAAAACACAGATGATAGGAGGAGCAGGCCTTCAGCTCTGTAACAAGATGAAGAGGGCCTATCTCCACGTCCCCCTGAAGACGTCTCTCAAGGGGTGGCATCGGGAGTGGTTCTATTGCCCACATCTTGAGCCCTCTCTCCCCCCTTTCACGGGTAATCCCCCTTCTGTCCTAGAGAGCTGGACCTCCGTGCCGTCGTAGGATGAAATGGGCCAGGTCTACCAGTTGCTGGAGAAGATTGACATGTTGAAGGGCAGAGGGCTAACTGGTCCCTAGGTGGCCAGGACTTTCTTGAATCGGCGAACTCGACCCCTAAAGGCCAGAAGCCACCTTGGGTTCGACTACTAGGGGAAGAAAAATCCAACTTGAGAATATCCCGACTTTGTTGACGAGAATAAAATCACCGATACCTTACTCGATTTTTTCGTCAATGGAGTCGTGGAGACTGAGGATGAAGAAAGAGCCCCCAAGCCATACTGCAAGGGCAAGCCCCGGCCAAAGGTAATATATGATGCTGTAGTTGTCTCGATATTCATCTGTGACGAGTGATATGAATGTTATCCAGCCATGTAGTGTGCAACATGTAATATCTAAATGCTTGTAGGATTGTAAAGAATTTGACTCCGGCCCCCTAAGCCAGTTGGCCAGTGGGACTAGAAAGCGCCCGGTCAGCCCCTCAGCAGCCCAACCTAGCCCCAAGAGGGCTAGGAAAAGACTAGCAATAGACCAGGTCAAGAAAAAAGACAAGTCGAGTAAAGCTTCTGGCGATCTGATGATTAAAGACCCCAGCAGCGCCGCCCCCAGGCCTCCCAGCCCCAGGACAACACCGCCGCTGAGTAGTACCACCCCTCAGTCGACTGCGTCAATCACGGCGCTGACTGGGCCAAACTCTCCACCACCGACTGCCGTGCCCATGAGCCCGATAGTCAGTAGCTCACCACCGCTGAACAGGCTATCAAGCCCTTCACCGACTACCTCCACCCCCAGCACACAGGGATGGAGGTTTAAAACTTCCAAGAGGTACAAAAATCTTCAATCTTCAAGAAAACTTGAATGATCTTGCAAAATCTTGACCGCTATTTAATTTCTGTAGGAAGCCGAGCAACACTGACCCCAAGGGGACAGCGCCACCAACCCCCATCACAACCCCTGTCCAGATTGAGCCTGAGCCGAAAGTCATCCCAGCCCTTGAAGCTGAGTCGACCCAGCCGGCCGAGCCACAAGCGTCGCCTAGTCGGGACATCGAGGTCGAAGCTCCTATCCCTGAGCTTGCCCAGGAGCCCACGCTGCCAATCGATCTAAGGCCCAGGACTCCATCGCCTCCACTATCGTCATCTTTTGATGAAGACGATCTCCCCAGGCTTGAGGCTCCCCCACCAAAATTCCCTCGAACATTTTATTGGGTTATTTCAGAGGGGGATGCAGAGAGCTTCGAGCACGACGAGCAGGCGACCCAAAGAGAATGAGTAACTTGATGTACGCCGCTATCGCTGTGTCAAAGGGGATTCAGGTACGCAGGCAATCTTGCTATGTTTGCTGATTGGTGGTTCTTCAGGACTTTGCACTCTTGTTGTTTGTTTTGCTTGACTTCAATACTCCCTGAGCAGAAAGTGGTCGATCGGTCGGAGAAGATGGGCCGAGTTCTGTTCGAGCTCGCCCCTCAACTTGCTCAGCTCCGCCAACTCCAGATTGCCAAGGACGACCTGGAGAAATACAGCAAGGAGAGGGAGGAGTGGTTGAAGGGATCGGTGGACAAGCTCAGGGACGAGAACTGGGCTCAGGCAGTGACTATTAGAAGTAAGCTTCCCTCTCGCCCGAGTGACCTTGAAGAGACCTTTCTGTGTCGTTAAGTCTTGAATCTATTTTGTTGTAGCTCTCGAGACAAATCTTAACACCTAGTCCCTAGAAATCGAACGCTTGAAGAAGGAGCTGAAGGACCTTGAGAAGGCGAAGTCAAAAATGGACACTGAATATGCGAGTAAGTCACATATCCGCCTGTATACTTGATCCGACTAGGCATCTCGGTTTGCTGATGTATTTGTCTCTGTGTAAACAGCTTTCAAGGCCAACTCGCAGATCCAGTTCGACACTTTTGCAGAGGAGATCAAGGTCATAAAGGAATCACAACAAGTCATTGTTGACTCTGTGAGGACTTTACTGGATATCATGCAACCGAACCTGGCTAGGTCCAGCTCCAGCTCGATTGCT
The DNA here is from genome assembly GCA_003991445.1 of Oryza meyeriana var. granulata. Taxonomy (NCBI): domain Eukaryota; kingdom Viridiplantae; phylum Streptophyta; class Magnoliopsida; order Poales; family Poaceae; genus Oryza; species Oryza meyeriana. Next base: position 38,983 of record RYFJ01003001.1, on the reverse strand, counting down.
CAGGTGGTGCAACATCTCAAGGAAGCTCTAGGGATCCTGAAGAAGTACTCGGACGAGCGCGTCGCCGTTGGGATTGCCCAGGCTCTATCCATGACCAAGTCTCTCTAACCTCGGGTAGATATTGAGGCAATTGGTGAAGGCTTTGCTGAAGGCACTACCCTAGAGGAGGGCTTGGAGCTGATCAGCCAAGTGAGGGCAACTACCAAATCGATTGTTGAAGATCTGACAATGTAAACAAAAACATTCATGTAGTCGGTGTCCGCCAGAAACAGTGTTATGTAAATATTGTAAATGCTTTTGCTTCTTGTTGTTAAACGCTCCGAGCCATTATTAGTTTTACCCGACTAGACAGTTTACGCCGAGTGGTTTGAGATCAACTTAAAGAAAAAGTTCACCTCATAAGACTATACTCAGGAAAACTTATCATAGTCATTGTAGAGCCTCATGACTTAGATAAAACAAGAACGGACTTTATTACCGATGATAGGCATGTAATATCATGTAGCCCTCGAGTCACTACTCGGTTGAGATAAGCGACGTAGTGAGTCAGAGTAACAAACTTTATTTATATGTGTAAAAGGAGTACAAAACTCAGGTATAGAAAGGACGCAGCTGTTCTATGTTCAATGAGTTGTTGACTAGGTCGCCGTCTTGTCTGCAGTTGGTAGGCACCCGAACATGTCACCTCAGCAATAACGAACGGCTCCTCCCATAAGGGAGATAATTTATGCCTGTCTTTGGTGGTTTAGATTTTTCTCAAAATGAAATCTCCCACCAAAAAGACACGGCCACGAACATTCCAGTTGTGATAACGACGTAGTCCTTGGAGATATCTTGCCGACTGGATATTTGCGATGTCCCTTTATTCTTCCAATTGATCTAACTCGACCAGTCGGTCTTCAGTTGATTTTGCTTCTGAGTGGGCCCGAACTCGTGGCGAGCCGAACTCCAACTCCGTTGGTAACACAGCCTCCGCACCATAGACTAGGAAGAAAGGGGATTGCCCTGTTGCCCGACTAACCATGGTTCTTAAAGACTAGAGAACCAATGGAAGCTTTTGCACCCACCGCCCTGTATATGGTTGTAGTCGGTCAAATACCCTAGTCTTGATACCTTGCAAGACCATGCCATTGGCATGCTCGACCTGCCCATAACTTCATGGGTGTGTCATAGAAGTATAACAGATCTTGATGCCAAAGTCGTCACAAAAATCTTGAAAAACGCCACCAGTGAACAGAGTGCCGTTGTCCGTTATGATACGGTTGGGAACTCCAAATCGGTATATAATACTCATGATGAAGTCTTTTGCCCTTGCATGATGAAGTCTTTTGCCCTTGCCGCTGTTATGGTAGCAACAGGTTTTGCCTTGATCCATTTTGTGAATTTGTCCACTGCAACGAACAAGTGTGTGAACCCTCCTGGCGCCTTCTTGAACGGCCCGACCATGTCAAGCCCCAAAACTACGAAAGGCCATGAGATTGGGTTTGTTTGTAGTTCTTGAGCTGGAAGATGTGTTTATCGGGCAAAGAACTGGCATCCCTCGCACATCCGAACTATGTCTTAGCATCTGTAACCGCAGTCGGCCAAAAAATCCTTGTTTGTAAGCCTTTCAGACTAATGTCCTTAATGCAACATGGTTGCCATAGATGCCCAAGTGGACAAAGCTTGCCCTCCTCAGGTGTGACGTAGCGCATGAGGACTCCGGATGCACTTCGACGATAGAGATATTCTCCGACTACAAGAAAACATTTGCTTTGACGATTGATCCGCTCGGCTTCACTGCGATCATCTAGAAGTTTGTCGTCCAAAAGAATTTGATGATTGGAGTCCGCCAATTGTCAATGTTTTACACCGGCAATATGAATATGGGGCTACTCGGCGAATGAAAACTCGGTGGATTGCAAAGGAACATGGAGAGATTTTATACTGATTCAGGCCCTCGATATGAGGTAATACCCTATGTCTAGTTGAGGTGGTATTCCTTTGAGGATTTGTGTCGATCAATGATCTTCCGCCCTCAGGGGGTGCCCTGTCTCCCCTTATATACTGGGGGACAGGGGTACAAGGTAGGAGTCCTAGCCGGACACGGCCAAGGGATTTCCTTCTTAGAGATACATCTTACCCGACTAGGACTGTATATTTCTTTTTGTACAAGGCAAAGTCTGTCGGGTGCTACTATATCTCTAATTACAAGTCTCGGCCCATCCTCTGTCCGAGTGGCCCATATGCTTGTGATGAGGCACCCGGGGCCCATGGCCTCCATAGTAGCCCATGAGACCTTCATAGTTGAGTCATAGCTGATGCCGAATGCTCATCCTCCACAGTGAAGATTGCCCGAGTGCATTACTCCCGAGTATTCTTTGTCCGAGTATGTCTTCTTTCTGAGTTCTACTTCATGTCAGCTGGCAGCGAGGCTATGAAGGGCTTCATGTAGATGTATGAATAGTGTGCGCCGAATAGGCACACCTATTAGGTGTAGCCCCTGACTTTGTGCTTAATTGTGAAGACAATTAAACATAAAGTCAAAGATCTTTAATCTTGTAGTTTTTCCCGAGTAGTATACTACTGGTACATGAGACTCTTCGGTATCATGTCAACCGGAATATGATTTATAGTCTTGCCGAGTAGCATGCCACTCGTATATGGGACTCTTCAGCTTCATGTCAGCTGGAAAAGGGGGTTTATAGTCTTTCCCGAGTGGCATCCTACTCGGAAGTTAGACTCCTCAGCGTCATGTCAGCTGGAAAGAAGATTTATAGTCTCTCCGAGTAGTGCACTACTCGAAAGTTAGACTCTTCAGGCTGGAATAATGTTGCTCATGGCAACTGTTGACCAAGTATGTAGGCCGAGTACCACTTTATGAAAGTAAATCCATTGCGTGGTCAGGTGTACTCGAGAAAGATACCTGCATCCCCAACTTTAATGAAGACCAGCTTGTGATCCTTATAAGGATATATCCTCAATACATGGTGGACAAAATAGATACCCAAATACATGTATTTAGCAATTAGGCCTTCATGAAGCATATCTGTTTACCTCATCGGTTCCTATTGGTAGCACCTGTACTGCGATTTTAACACAGCCAGCGGACGGCCCATATTGGACGTGCTACTATAGAAACTCATATCTTGATGGCCCAGCACCGACTGTGTAAGCCCAAGCCCATGAGTCGGCACAGGCTCTATAAAGGCTGGGGGAGAGAGAAAAGATTCCTCATCTTCCCCAAGCGACCAATCGTTTCGTCTTCCCAGCTCCGCACCGAAATTTTGCCTCCCGCTCCGCTAGGGTTCGCCATTGCTTGCTCCTCCTCGTTGAAGCTCGAGTGATTCCGCTTTCCTTTATCCATTCCAAGCCCCCGACCACATTTCCCTCAAATTTCTTGTCCCCCCAACCATGCCGAAGGTTCTAGATTTCGTTGGGGCGTCGAACGAAAGGTGGCCGACCTCAGATTGCAGCCGGTCGAAGCTGGAAAGGCTAGAGAAGTCACTGCGGCTGCAAAGCCGTGACATCATCCACTGGCGCCCGACTGAGGGTGAGTCGGTTCCAAATCCCCAAGCCAGCGAGACTGTTATTTTTGCCTCTTTCTTTGACCGGGGTTTGTTTCTTCCCTCTTCCGAGTTCCTCCGCTGTCTTCTTGGCTTCTATGGATTGGAGTTGGTGAATCTGAATCCCAACTCGATCTTGCAAATCTCTATTTTCGTGACTCTTTGCGAGTGCTACTTGGGTGTGGAACCCCACTTTAATTTCTTTAGGCACTTATTCCACATCAAGCCCCAACCCTCCAAGAATAAGGTCCAAGTGATTGGGGGAGCTGGCCTTCAGTTGAGGAGTGAAATGAAGAAAATATATATCAATCTTTCTTTGAAATCCTCCTTGAAAGGTTGGCATAAGGAGTGGTTTTACTGTTCTGATCTGGAACCCTCCCTACCTCCATTCACCGGCTCACCACCGGCGGTCTCGCCCAATTGGTCATCGGATCCAACTTTCGAAGAGATGGGCCAAGTACATCAGTTGCTGGCAAGGTTGGAGAAATTTAAGAGAGCCGGCCTGACCGGCCCCTAGGTGGCCAAGCGTTTCCTGACCCGGCGCGTCCAGCCATTGAAGCTGAGGAGCGAATTCTGCTGGGATTACTAAGGGAAAAATGACCTTGACCGAGAAAGCCGAGAGGTAGCTGACCAGCAAAAAGTGATCGAAACATTGTTCAGTTATTTCTCCAGCGGGGTGGTCGAAACCAAGGATGCAGAGCGCTCCATCGCTGCGTATAGCCGAAACCGGCCTTGTCCCGAGGTAATCCTTGCTTCTCTTTTGTGATGAATGCCTATAGACATGTATTCATAACTGCTCAGCATCGTGCGATGTACGTTGTTGAATCGTTTGCAGTGGTGAAAGGAATTTGATGATGACTCCCGTCCGCTGTCGGCCACGAAGTCGAAGAAGATGCTGAGAAGTCCTTCTGCCGCCTAGCCCGACTCCAAGAGAGCGGGGAAGAAGCCTGTCGTAGACGAGGGCAAGAAGAAGGTCATCAGGCTGAGTGCCGCGGCTGGGAGCCTCAAGATCAGAGACACCACCAGCGCAGCCGCTAGGCCTTCAAGCCCTGGATCGGGACCAGCACAGTCGGGCTCAGCAACATCGAGCCCAAAAAGCGCACCGCGAGTAAGAAGTTAAGCTCAGCGCTGCCAAGCCCAGCGACATCGAGGCCAAGGATGGCGCCTCCGAGTTCACAGTCACCCCAGCCGACCACTCCACAAGCAGGGCCGACTAGGATGGAGGTGCCACCGCCGACTACCGTGCCATCAGGCTTGACAGCCAGCGGCCCTCTGGCGTCAACATGCAGATCTCCCGGACAGAAACTCAAGTTCTCCAAGAGGTAAGTTGCTTTGCATCTTCTGAAGATTTTGTTTGGCATTGTAGCATCTTGATATCTGACTCGTTACGCAGGAAGCAGGCCGACATTAATCTTAAGGAGATCACGCCGACTACCCCTGTTGTCGAGCCTGCCCCATCCGATCCAGCGCTAGTGAGTACGCCTGCTGAGCCGGCGGCGGCCCCAGTTGCAGAAACTGAGACCGCCCCGACTGCAGGGCCGTCGACCCTGGCCGACCAAGGGGCGGTTGCTGAAGCCGTTGTTCCAGCCCCCGAGCCGGCGCCCGTTGTCGAGGCCATCGCTGCGGCTCCTGAGCCAGTCCCTGAAGCCCCGGAGGCTACCGAGTTGGGGGCTAGGACCCCGTCGCTGTCCTGGTCACTGTCGTCGTCGTCGCTGCCCCTTCCTTCGGATAGACCAGACCTCCCCAGGATCAAGGCCCCTCTGCGCAATTTCCCGAGGACGTTCCGCTGGACGGCGCCCAACGGAACTGCGTGGAGCTACAAGCATGATGAGGCGGCGGTGGAAAAGGAGCGTGAAGACTTGCTTCGTGCCACAATAGCCGCGTCCCAGGGGATTCAGGTATGATTCCCGTTGTATTGGAATCTCGGTAGTATTTTTTGACACCTGACTCTGCTTTGACTTGTTACTCCCTGAGCAGAAGCTTGTCGATCGCTCGAAGAAGATGCACGAGGTGCTGACCCGAGTTGCCCCTAGCTCCAAGAATTGGACCAGCTCCAGGCCTTGAAAGCCGAAGTGGAAGGGCACAGCCAGGAGAGGGAATCTTGGCTGAGGGAGGCTGTCACCCAGCTCAGGAGTGAGAATTGGGACCAAGCCAAGAAGATAAGAGGTGAGCCTCTAGAGTACTTCTTCCTGACCAAATCCTTAATATGTTTCTCCAGCTATATTATTTCCCGACTGCCCAGTTGTGTCTTGACTGCAACATTGAGTTCTTGACTAATCTGTCATGCAGCCCTCGAAGCCAAGTTGAAGACCCGAACGGAGGGAGAAGAACAGCTGAAGGAGGCCGAGAGAGCCAGGGCCGAACTTGAAAAGGACAAGGCCGACCTGACAAAGGCCGAAACCGAGCTTGAGCAAGAGAAGGCCGAGTTGAAAAAGGCCAATGCCAAGCTCGAGAAAGAAAAAGTTGAATTGGAGAAGGCCATAGCCAAGTGGGAGGCCGACTACAAAAGTAAGTCTCTGCTCTGACAATAACCTTAGCCAATCCATTAATTACTCTATCTGCAGCTTTGCTTAACAAGTTTATTTGTCGGTGAACTCAGGCAACTGCTAGAGCCAATACCCAGATCCAGTTTCAGGCCTTCGTAGAGGAGATCAGGGTAGTCAAGGAGTCACGGGAAACCCTTGCCGAGTCCGTGAAAGGGCTCCTTGACCTGATGGACCCTCGTCCTGTGGGAACCAGCTCCAGCACAATCTTCCAACTGGAGGAGCGCCTTAAAGAGGTACTCGGATGAGCATGTTATTGCCGGCGTGGCCCAGACCCTGGCAATGACCAAGTCCATCTACCCAAGGGCAGATGTTGAAGCCATCGGGGAGAGGTTTGCCGAGGAGATGACTCCTGAGGAGGCGCTGGAGCTGATAGCCAAGGCTAGGCCGATTGCAGAGATTATCACCTAGGACCTGGGTATGTAAAGACAGTATATCATGCAGTCGGTGTGTATAAAAGTTTTTGTAAAAACATGTGTAAATATATGTGCAATGCCACCAAGCTTTGAATTATTACTCAGTTGTCATTAGCTTTACCCGACTGTATAGTCTGCGCCGAGTTGGTCTATAGGAACTTTGATAAAATCGTTCACCGTGGGAGGCTATACTCGGGCAAACACAACAAAGTCGTTGCAAACCTTCATAACTTAAGTAAAATAGGCTCATATGTTATTGACAAAGCACATATAACACATACAGCCCCGACTCACTACTCGGTTGGAACAAGCGGCATAGTGAGTCAGAGAGGAACTGTACACATGGGAAAGTATAAAACTCAGGTATAGAAAGGACGTAGCTGTTCTATATTCCATGAGTTGCTGATGAGGGCACCGTCTTTAGTCTTCAGTCGGTAGGCACCTAGCTGCGTAGCCTCGGCTATAATGAACGGCCCTTCCTAGATTGGGGATAGTTTGTGCCTGTCTTTGGTGGTTTGTATTTTTCTCAAGACGAGATCTCCGACCAAAAAGGCGCGGCCACGGACATTGCGATTGTGATAGCGATGCAGGCTTTGAAGATACCGTCCGACTGTATTGTTGCGATATCCCTTGCTTCTTCCAACTGATCTAGCTCGACCAATCGGGTATTGTTTGAGATGTCTTTTGAGTAAGCCCGAACTCTCGGAGAGCCGAACTCTAACTCGGTTGGTAGCACAGCCTCAGCACCATAGACCAGAAAGAAAGGGGATTACCCTGTTGCCCGACTAACCGTGGTTCTGAGAGACCAGAGAACAGATGGGAGCTCTTGTACCCACCGGCCCGCGTATGGTTGTAGTCGGTCGAATATCCTGGCCTTGATACCTTGTAAGACATACACATTGGCGCGTTCAACACTGCCCGTTTCTCCATGGGTGTGCACAGACGCATAGCAGATGTTGATGGCGAAGTCGTCATAGAAATCTTGAAACACACCCCCCGTGAACTGAGTACCATTGTCGGTGATGATGCGGTTAGGGACCCCGAATCGGTATAATATACTCATGATGAAGTCCTTTGCTCGTGCCGCTATTATGGTTGCAAACGGTTGGCCTCAATCACTTGGTGAATTTATCCACTGCGACGAACAAGTGTGAGAACCTTCCTGGAGCTTTCTTGAAGGGCCCGACTATGTCAAGCCCCTATACTGCAAAGGGCCAAGAGATTGGAATTGTGTGGAGTTCTTGGGCTGGGAGATTGGTTTGTCTTGTGTAGAACTGGCAACCCTCGCATGTGCGAACAATGTCTTTGCATCTGTTACTGCTGTTGGCCAGAAAAATCCCTGCCGGTAAGCCTTTCGACTAACGTCCTAGATGCGGCATTGTTGCCACATATGCCCGAGTGGATCGGCTGCAGAATCTGCTTGCCCTCCTCGGCGGTGACGCAACGCATGAGGACACTGGATGCACTTCTTCAGTATAGGTCTTCTCCAATGACTAGGAAAGTCTTGCTTCGATGCTTGATCTGTTCAGCTTGGCTGTGATCTTCTAGGAGTTCATCATCTAGGAGGAATTTGAGAACAGGAGTCCGCCAATCATGACATATGTGCAGCACCTCGTCTGTCGCCGGGGTAGGTTCGCCTCCCGACTGCTCCGACGCCGGTTTCTTCTTGACTGATGGCTCCATAAGTTGCTCGACAAAGATCCCTGTCAGGACCGCTTCTCGCTTGGATCCCATGTTTGCCAATTCATCTGCAGCATCATTGTATTGTCGTAGGACATGTGCTATCTCCAGCCCATCGAATTTGCTTTCTAGCTTTCGGACCTCCTGACAGTATGCCGCCATGGTGTCGTCGAGACATATCCAGTCTTTCATAACTTGGTTTACCACGAGTTGAGAGTCTCCACGCACAACCAGTCGACAGATGCCGAGTGATATAGCAATGCGGAGCCCGTGGATAAGTGCCTCGTACTCGGCGACGTTGTGGGAAGCCAGGAAGTGGATTTGTAGAACGTACTTGAGTTTTTCGCCGGTGGGGGACGTTAGTACGACACGGGGGGTGATGTGAGAAATTGCTTGAAGTCTTCGAAGGCTTGCTGGGCTTCGAGAGTCTATTGGAAATTCTCCGCTTTCTTCAATAGCTTGAAAAAGGGCATGCCCCATTCGCCTAGTCGGGAAATAAACCGGCTGAGTGCTGCTATGCAGCCTGTTAGCTTCTGGACGTCCTTCTGGGTAGTAGGGGGTGCCATGTTCATGATTGCGTTGACTTTCTCCAGGTTGGCCTCGATGCCGCGATGCGAGACGATGAAGCCGAGTAACTTGCCGGATGGCACGCCGAAGGCTCACTTTTCCGGGTTCAACTTCATCTTGAATCTTCAAAGATTTTGGAAGGTTTCTTCTAGGTCAGTGATGAGGTCTTCTTTGGACTTGGTCTTGATCACCACGTTGTCGACGTAGGCCTCCACGTTGTGCCCGATTGGAGTGTGTAGACATCGCTGAATTGCCCGTTGATACGTTGCTCTAGCGTTTTTCAAACCGAACGGCATAGTGATGTAGCAGTACGCTCCAAACGACCTGATGAAAGACATTTTTAAGCAGTCCTCCTCCTTCAGGCTGATTTGATGGTATCTCGAGTAGCAGTCGAGAAAGCTGAGAAGTTCGCACCCCGCAGTTGAATCCACCACCTGGTCTATTCTTGGTAAACCAAATGGATCTTAAGGCAGCCTTGTTGAGATCGGTGTAGTCGACACACATGCGCCATTTACCATTTTTCTTCCAGACCAGAACTGGGTTTGCCAGCCAATCCGGGTGATAGATCTCTTTGATGAACCCGGCTGTGAGAAGCTTGGTTATCTCCTCCCGAATAGCATCTTTACGGTCTTGAGCGAAGCGCCGTAGCCGTTGCTTGACTGGCTTGGCGTCTGTCTTCACGTTGAGGGCATGCTTGATCACCTCCCTTGGTACGCCCAGCATGTCAGACGGTTTCCATGCAAAGATGTCCTTGTTGGCATGCTATATCTAGCAGCAACTACTCAGGTAGTCAGCACAGCGCTGGTGGTCGAGCGATCCGAATAGGGTCACATCCAGAAAGTCCAAAGGCCAGTCTACTTTGTCAGCGAAGTCCTTGCCGACTCGAAGACGAGATACCCGCAGGTCCAGAAGCTGCTCTATGGCCTACTTATCACTGTCCAAAAGTTGGTGCACTATTTCTAAGCACATCAACTCACGGTGGTCACATCGTTTCCACTCGGGGACGTCTTGCATAAGCGCGAGGCCACCAGCCGAATCGCTAAATGGGCGCTCGAGTTGATGGCGTTCGACATCACCTTTCAGCCACGGACAGCAATCAAATCATAAGCTCTAGCCGACTTCATGGCCGAGTGGACAGAAGTTCAAATGCCTACATCAACAGCAAAGCTAGAGTACTGGACAATGTACTTCGACGGTTCTCTACGGATCGGCGACACCGGGGCTGGCGTCGTACTGACGTCGCCCACCAGCGAAAAACTCACGTACGTTCTACAAATCCACTTCCCGGCTTCCCACAATGTTGCCGAGTATGAGGCACTTATCCACGGGCTCCGCATTGCTATATCACTCGGCATACGTAGACTGGTTGTGCATGGGGATTCTCAACTCGTGGTGAACCAAGTCATGAAGGACTGGACATCGACGATACCATGGCGGCATACTGTCAGGAGGTCCGCAAGCTGGAAAACAAGTTCGACGGGCTGGAGATAACACACATCATATGACAATACAATGAGGCTGCAGATGAATTGGCAAATATAGGATCCAAGCGAGAAGTGGTCCTGACAGGGATCTTTGTCCAGCAACTCATGGAGCCATCAGTCAAGAAGAAACTGGAACCAGAGCAGTCGAGAGGCGAACCTACCTCGGTGACAGACGAGGTGCTGCACATATGTCAAGATTGGTAGACTCCTGTTCTCAAATTCCTCCTGGACAATGAACTCCCAGAAGATCGCAGCCAAGCCGAACAGATCAAACGTCGAAGCAAGAGTTTCCTAGTCGTCGGAGAAGTCCTGTATCGAAGAAGTGCATTCGGTGTCCTCATGCGCTGTGTCACCACCTGTTGACACTGAAAATCACCGGCAGCGTTGGGAACGAGCCGATGATCTGGTTCAATGCATTAGACACGCGAAGGCCTGGGAGATTTGCTTAACTCCAGTGCAGGTCCTAAATTTGAGGTTCGTAGGCGTGCCAGTCAATTTGACCCTGCAATTGACAAGGAGAGAATATTAGACCAGTGAGCCAATCGGCTGGAAGCCGATTTGGACTCGTTTCATCGGCCGATAGCCGATATGGACTATAGCACTTATACATCGACTGGAAGCCGATGATGGCATAAAAAGATAACTGCGATAAGTTGATGATAATATAATGAAATAATAAACTAGCCGACTGCTAATAGAACATATGCATCGGCTGGAAAACCGATGATAGTGTAAATACATAAAATAAAAATAATGCAATCAGTTGTATTTAATAACAGATAACTTATCGGCTAAGCACTCCGATAAAACATTGCATAAACGTCCATCGACTTAGCAAGACTAAATCTATTATTATCAATCTAGTGGTTCAAACTTAACTGATGCAGCACAGATTAATAACGATAAAAGAAGCTCGATGAGCCGATAGATCTAATGTAATGGTGATGTAAAATAGGATAACTTATCAGCTATACATCCCGATAAGACGCTTGCATAAAATCTATCAACCTAGCAGGAATAATTTATCGCTAGCAGTTTAGTAGGTCGGACCTAACCGATGCAGCACAAACTAATGATAAATTACACCCAGTAAGTCGATAAATCTATGCACGCGTGATGTGATATATCTACTCGGACTATGAGATCAAACCAAATTGATGCAACCGTAGACTGAACAGATATATCGTGGTAAGCCGACTACCGTGAACCGACTAGAATATCGGACCTAACCGAGGAAGTCCTAGCTGATACGGTAGCCGGGGTAACGAGACTTACCCTCTTGCAGGAAGGTCGAACTTAACCGATGCAGCCCGGCTCGAGAAGCAAGAACCTGTCAAAAAGGGTGGCGATGCGCCGAAGTTGTATTGATATGTGTATATATTTTACATGGTCCCCGGGCATACGTATTTATACCCCGAGCTGATACAGTTAGGGCTGAAAACGGTCGGAAATGATCGGAAAAACCCCTAAATCATTTCCATTTCCATATTTTGTACTCGAAATCGGAAACGGTAATGTCGGAAATGGAAACGGCTTCGGAAAATTCGGAAATGGAGTTGCTCGGTCGGAAATTCATCGATACCGGTCGGACATCCATGAATTCGGATCGGAAATAACTTTACCTCACATGTGATATCTAGAGTAACTCACATAATCACTAAATATAATAATAGCGATATCATATAATAATCACCCATCATAAAAAGCAATCTCAATAATTATCCAACATGATAGCATACAAGATGATAATGTAACTATGTCCAAAACCAATATACCACCACAAATAACCTCATGCTCAGGATCTGCTCGCAGGAGGCGATCAGCTTGATAAGAGCTTGGCTATCCTCATCGGCCATGGGCGTCGGGCGGCTGGCAGTGCACTGTAGCGACTGAACCGAGCAGGCCAGGAGCTAGCCACGAGAGGCAGAACACAGGGCAACCACCCTTGTGCCTCACTGCGGCGGACGGCAGTGAGGCAGAACGCCAGGCAGGCAGGCCGAGCGCACGGGAGGCCAGCAGCGGAGGCCGGCGCCTGGTGGGGCGGCGGACGGGAGAGGAGCAGATGGGAGCGGAAGCCGGGGCTTGGTGGGGCGCCGGACGGGAGAGGAGCAGACGGGAGTGGAGGCCGACGGGGCGGCAGACGGGAGCGGAGGCCAGCGGGGTGGGGCACCGGACGGCAGCGGAGGCCGGCGGGGTGGGGCACCGGGCGGCAGCGGAGGCCGGCGGGGCGGCAGACGGGAGCGGAGGCCGGTGGGGGAGGACGGGAGCAGCGGCCGGACGGGAGGGCGGCAGACGGGACCGGCGGCTGGCGGCGCAGGAGGCTGTGACCGTGTCACCGTGTGTGTCTCGCGGTGAGAAGCTGAGCCTGAGATTGAGCGGATAAGGTGAGGGTACTTCAGCTAGGTTAATTTCCGAATAAATTTCCGAATCAGTGTTATCGGTAAATTTCCGAATAAATATGGTAAACTGCGGAAACGGTCGGTAAACTACTGAAATCATTTCCGATACCGTTTCCGAAACCCAAATACCGTTTTCCGGATCATTTCCGACCAGTACCGAAAAAAATGGAAAACGGTCGGTAAAATCCGGAAAACGGCGTCGGTCGGTTCGGAAATTTTACCGACCGTTTTCAGCCCTAGATACAGTCCTGATCGAATACGAAACAGGAGTTTCCTAGCTATAAAAGGAAAATTAACAAGCTCTGATCGGACACGAGATTAGGTTTCCTAAAAATTATTATCTCTGCCTAATTTACAGATAATATATTAACTGCCTTCCTGTGGTCTTCACGATCCTTTCCCAAACTCGACTCTCTCTGGATTAATCCCCGCTAATTGACTGTGATTTCTCCCTTAACCGAATCTGATAAAGAACCGTACCAAATTTTGGCGTTAACACCACCGAGGAGGGCAAGCAAATCCTGCAATCGATCCACTCGGGCATATGTGGCAACCACGCCGCATCCAGGACGTTAGTCGGAAAGGCTTACCGGCAGGGATTTTTCTAGCCAACAGCAATAATAGATGCAAAAGACATTGTTCGCACATGCGAGGGTTGCCAGTTCTACGCAAGACAAACAAATCTCCCAGCCCAAGAACTCCAAACAATCCCAATCTCTTGGCCCTTTGCAGTATGGGGGCTTGACTTGGTCGGGCCTTTCAAGAAAGCGCCAGGAGGGTTCACACACTTGTTCGTCGCAGTGGATAAATTCACCAAGTGGATTGAGGCCAAACCCGTTGCAACCATAACAGCGGCACGAGCAAAGGACTTCATTATAAGTATATTATACCGATTCGGGGTCCCTAACCGCATCATCACCGACAACGGCACTCAGTTCACGGGCGGCGTGTTTCAAGATTTCTGTGATGACTTCGGCATCAAGATCTGCTATGCGTCTGTGGCCACCCGCGGAGCAATGGACAGGTTGAACGAGCCAATGGTATGGTCTTACAAGGTATCAAGGCCAGGATATTCGACCGACTACAACCATACATGGGCCGGTGGGTCCAAGAGCTCCCATCTGTTCTCTGGTCTCTGAGAACCACGGTCAGTCGGGAAATAGGCAATCCCTTTTCTTTCTGGTTTACGGTGTTGAGGCTGTGCTACCAACTGAGTTAGAGTTCGGCTCTCCGCGAGTTTGGGCTTATTCAGAAAACAACTCCAACAATACCCGATTGGTCGAACTAGATCAGTTGGAAGAAGCGAGGGATATCGCAACAATCCAGTCGGCAAGGTATCTTCAAGGCCTGCGTCTCTACCACAATCACAATGTCCGTGGCCGTGCCTTTTTGGTCGGAGATCTCGTTCCGAGAAAAATACAAACCACCAAAGACAGGCACAAACTATCCCCAATCTGGGAAGGGCCGTTCATTATAGCCGAGGTCATGCGGCCAGGCGCCTACCGACTGAAGACCGAAGATGGTGCCCTCATCAGTAACTCATGGAATATAGAACAGCTATGTCCTTTCTATACCTGAGTATTACAAATTTCATGTGTATAGTTTTTCTCTAACTCACTACGCTGCTTGTTTCAACTGAGTAGTGAGTCGGGGGCTGCATGTACTATATGTGCTTTGTCAATAATATACGAGCCTATTTTACTTAAGTTATGAAGTTTTACTATGACTTTCCTATGTCTGCCCAAGTACAGCTTTCTACGGTGAACGTTTTTATTAAGTTCCTATAGATCAACTCGGTGTAGGCTATATGGTCGAGTAAAGCTAATGACAACTGAGTAATAGTCTAAAGCTTGGCGGCATTGCACATATATTTACACATGTCCTTACAAAAATCCACAATACACCGACTGCATGATGAACTGTTTTACAGACCCAGGTCTCGGGTGATAATCTCTGCAGTCGGCCTCGCCTTGGCTATCAGCTCTAGCGCCTCCTCAGGAGTTGTCTCCTTGGCAAACCCCTCCTTGATGGCTTCAACATCTGCCCTTGGGTAGATGGACTTGGTCATTGCCAGGGTTTGGGCTACGCCGACAATGACGTGCTCATCCGAGTACCTCTTCAGGGCACTCGGTGCATCCTCAAGGCGCACCTCCACTTGGGCGATCGAGCTGCAGCTAGTTCCCACGGGGAGAGGATCCATGATGTCAAGGAGCCCTTTCACGGATCCGAGGAGGGCCTCCCGTGACTCCTTGACGACCCTTATCTCCTCTGCGTAAGCCTGAAATTGGGCTTGGGAATTGGCTCTAGCAGCTACCCGGGTTCACCGACAAGTTAACTTGTTAGGTAAAGCTGCAGATGGAGTAATTAATGGATTGGTTAAGATCATTGTCAAAAGGGAGACTTACTGTCATAGTCGGCCTCCCACCTGGCTATGGTCCTCTCCAGTTCGGTTTTTTCCTTCTCGAGCTTGGCGTTGGCCTCCTTCAACTCGGCCTTCTCTCGCTCAAGCTTGGTTTTGGCCTTTGTCAGGTTGGCCTTGTTCTTTTCAAGTTCGGCCCTGGCTCTCTCGGCTTCCTTCAGCTGTTCTTCTCCCACCGTTCGGGTCTTCAACTCGGCTTCGAGGGCTACACGACAGAATAGTCAAGAACTTAATGTTGCAGCCAAGACACAACTGGGCAGCCAGGAAATACCACAGCTGGAGAAATATATTAAGGATTTGGTTAGGAAGAAGTAGTCCGGAGGCTCACCTCTTATCTTCTTGGCTTGGTCCCAGTTCTCACTCCTGAGCCTGGTGACAGCCTCCCTCAGCCAAGATTCCCTCTCTTGGCTGTGCCCTTCTACTTCGGCTTTCAAGGCCCGGAGCTATTCTAAGTCTTGGAGCTAGGGGGCAACTCGGGTTAGCACCTCGTGCATCTTCTCTGAGCGATCGACAAGCTTCTGCTCGGGGAGTAACAAATCAAAGCAGAATCAAGCATCAAGAAATACTACCAAGATTCCAATACAACGGAAATCATACCTGAATCCCCTAGGACGCGGCGAGTGTGGCACGAAGCAAGTCTTCTCGCTCCTTTTCTGCTGCTGCCTCATCGTGCTTGTAGCTCCGTGCAGTTCTGTTGGGCGTCCTCCAACGAAACGTCCTCGGGAACTTGCGTGGAGGGGCCTCGATCCTGGGGAGGTCGGGTCTGTCCGAAGGAAGAGACAGCGACGACGACGGCGACCAGGATGGCGACGGGGTCCTGGCCCCCAACTCGGCGGCCTCCGAGGAATCGGGGGCTGGTTCAGGAGCTGCAGCAACGGCTTCAACAACGGGCTCCGGCACAGGGGTTGGAACAGCGGCTTCAGGAACCGCCCCTTGGTCGGCCAGGGTTGGCGGCCCTGCAGTCGGGGCGACCTCAGTCTCTACAACTGGGGCCGCCGCCGGCTCAGCAGGCGTGCTCGCTGGCACTAGATCAGCTGGGGCAGGCTCGACAGTAGGGGCAGTCGGCGTGACTTCCTTAAGATTAATGTTGACCCGCTTCCTGCATAACGAGTCAAACATCAAGGCGCTACAATGCTAAACATGATTTTCAGAAGACCTGGAATGGCCTACCTCTTGGAGAACTTGAGCTTCTGTCCGGGAGATCCAAAGGGTGGCACTGGAGGGCTGCTGGCCGTCGGGCCTGAGGGTGCGGCAGTCGGCGGCGGCATTTCTGTCCTGGTCAGCCCCGTTCGCAGTGTGGTCGGCTGGGGCGCTCGGGTACTCGGCTGCACTTGGGTTGGGCTCGATGATGTTGAGCTCGACCACGCCGGTCCCGGTCTGGGACTCGATGGCCTGGTGCTGTGCCGACGGGGTCTCTTATCTTTAAACTCCCGGCTGCGGCACTCGGCTTCACAACCTTCTCCTTGCCCCGATCTACAATGGGTTTCTTCCCCGCTCTCTTGGAGTCGGGTTGGGCGGCAGAAGGACTTCTCGGCCTCTTCTTTGACTTTGTGGCCGACAACGGACGGGAGTCATCATCAAACTCCTTGCACCACTGCAAACGATTCAACAATCTACATTGCACGACACTGAGCAACCATGGATACATGTTTACAGACATTCATCACAGAAGAGAAGCAAGGGTTACCTCGGGACGAGGCCGGTTTTGGCTATAAGCCACGATGGAGCGCTCTGCGTCCTCGGTTTCGATCACCCCATTGGAGAAATAAGTGAACAATATTTCGGTCACTTTTTGCTGGTCAATCACCTCTCGGCTTTCTCGATCAGGGTCATTCTTCCCTTGGTAATCCCAGCAGAATTCGCTCCTCAGCTTTAGTGGCTGGACGCACCGGGTCAGGAAATGCTTGGCGACCTAGGGTCTAGTCAGGCTGGCTTTCTTGAATTTCTCCAACCTTGCCAGCAACTGATGCACCTGGCCCATCTCTTCAAAGGTTGGATCCGACGACCAACTGGGCGAGACCGTCACCGGCGAGCCGGTGAATGGAGGCAGGGAGGGTTCCAAATCAGAACAGTAGAACCACTCCTTATGCCAACCTTTCAACGAGGATTTCAAAGGAAGATTGATATATATTTTCTTCATCTCACTCCTCAACTGAAGGCCAGCCCCCCAATCACCTAGACCTTTTTCTTGGAGGGTTGGGGCTTGATGTGGAATAAGTGCCTGTAGAAATTAAAGTGGGGCTCTACACCCAAGTAGCACTCACAAAGAGTCACGAACATAGAGATTTGCAGGATTGAGTTGGGATTTAGATTCACCAACTCCAATCCGTAGAAGCTAAGAAGACGGCGGAGGAACATAGAGGACGGAAGAAACAAACCCCGGTCAAAGAAAGAGGCAAAAATGACAGTTTCGCCGGCTTGGGGATTTGGAACCGACTCACCCTCAGCCGGGCGCCAGCGGATGATATCGCGGCTTTGCAGCCGTAGCGACTTCTCCAACTTTTCCAGCTTCGACCGGCTGCAATCCGAGGTCAGCCACCCCTCGTCCGACGCCCCAACAAAATCTGGAACCTTCGGCATGGTCGGGGGGACAAGAAATTTGGGGGAAATGTGGTTGGGGGCTTGGAATGGACAAAGGAAGGCGGAATCGCTCAAGCTTCAATGGGGAGGAGCAAGCAATGGCGAACCCTAGCGGAGCGGGAGGCAAAATTTCAGTGTGGAGTTGGGAAGACGAAACGATTGGTCGCTTGGGGAAGATAGAGGAATCTTTTCTCTCTTCCCCAGCCTTTATAGAGCCTGTGCCGACTCATGGGCTTGGGTCTACACAGTCGGTACTAGGCCACCAAGATATGAGTTTTTACAGTAGCACGCTCAATATGGGTTGTACGCTGGCTGCGTTAAAATCGCAGTATAGGTGCTACCAATAGAAACCGATGAGATAAACAGATATGCTTCATGAAGGCCTGATTGCTAAACACATGTGTTTGGGTATCTGTCTTATCCAGCAGGTATCGAGGATATATCCTTATAAGGATCACAAGCTGGTCTTCATTAAAATTGGGGATGCAGGTATCTTTCTCGAGTACACCTGACCACGCAATGGATTTAATTTCATAAAGTGGTACTCGGCCTACATGCTTGGCCAACAGTTGCCATGAGTGACATTATTCCAGCCAACATGACGCTGAAGAATCTAACTTTCGAGTAGTGCACTACTCGGAAGAGACTATAAATATCTTTTCCAGCTGACATGATGCTAAGGAGTCTAACTTCCGAGTGGGACGCTACTCGGGAAAGACTATAAACCCCCTTTTCCGGTTGACATGAAGCTAAAGAGTCCTATATACGAGTGGCATGCTACTCGGCAAGACTATAAATCACATTCTGGTTGGCATGATATCGAAGAGTCTCATATACCAGTAGTATACTACTCGGGAAAGACTATAAGTTTAAAGATCTTTGACTTTATATTTAATTGTTTTCACAATTAAGCACAAAGTCGGGGGCCACACCTAATAGGTGTGCCTATTCGGCGCACACTATTCATACATCTATATGAAGCCCTTCATAGCCTCGCTGCCAGCTGATATGAAGCAGGACTCGGGAAGAAGAAGCACTCGGACAAAGAGTACTCGGGAGCAATGCACTCGGGCAATCTTCACCGTGGAGGATGAGCACTCGGCATCAGCTGTGACTCAACTATGAAGGTCTCAGGGGCTACTGTGGAGACCATGGGCCCCGGGTACCTCATGGCAAGCATATGGGCCACTCGGATAGAGGATGGGCCGAGTCTTGTAGTTAGAGATATAGTAGCACCCGGTAAACTTTGCCTTGTACAAAAAGGAATATATAGTCCTAGTCGGGTAAGATGTATCTCTAAGAAGAAAATCTCTTGGCCGTATCCAGCTGGGATTCCTACCTTGTACCGTTGTTCCCTAATATATAAGGGGAGGTAGGGCGCCCATGAAGGCAGATCATCTAGAGTTCATCAGAACCACCACCATAATCCTCAAAGGAATACATCCCAACTGGACGTAGGGTATGACCTCTCATTGAGGGCCTGAACCAGTATAAAATCTCCCCGTGTTCATTTGCAATCCACCGAGTTTCCCCTTGTCGAGTAGCCCTATAATCATATTGTTGGTGTAAAACATCGATAGGTCCCTTGAAAGTTAGCGATGAACCGCTCCCTGAGTTCTCCCCAGGAACCGATTGACCGCCTTGAGAGCCCTGTTAGCCATGTCCTCGCCGAGTCGGCTAGTGCGACTGGGAGGTAGTTAGCCATGGCTTTGTGGTCACCACCGGCAGCTCGAATTGCCAGGGTGTATAAGGTGAGCCAGGACTCGGGATTGGTTTTGCCGTCGTATTTCTTGATCCCTGTAGGCTTGAAGCCCGACGGCCAGTCGATGTCCTGGACCTCGTGGGTGAAAGCTGGAACGCCTTCATCTTCGTGAGGGCTCCGGCTCCGATTACGGCGGTTAAACCACTCGTGGTGAAGACCGAAACACTCGTTCTCGTCCTCCAGTCGGCGGCGTCGGGCGTTAATGTCATGTCGGAGGTCGTGTTGTAGACGAACTTAGAGGTCTTGATTGGACTGGCGATCGTACTAGTGATGCCACTGATTGTTGTTGTTGGTGTCGCCAAGTGACGTTTGGCGTGACTCTTCGTGTGGCCAACTTGAGCCAGTCGCCCGACGTCGAGCTGATGTAGATGAGCTGGCTGCCAGAGAACTCGACCGGTTGGTCGGTACAAGTGTGTCACCCGACTACTGTTGCTGTTGACAGGCAGCAGCTGTAATCATCGCCTTGATCTTGGTGATAGTCGGGGTGGCCTGGTGATTAGGCCTGAGCTAGAGGATGTCCAGTAGGGTTGCGGCGGACACAATGTTCTGTTGTGGCATGACGAAGACGTCGTGGTCGCCGACTTTTGTCTGAAGGATCTGTTGCTGAGTGGTTCACCCAGCCCTGCGTAGCCCGTCGTTGTGGGCCTCGCGATCGGCCTCTTCTTGTTGCCGTAGTCAGCGTGCCTCCTCCTGCTACTCCTCTTGTAGTCAGCGCACCTCCGGTGGTGGTGTTGAAGCCATGAAGATCTCGCAGGGCAGGAAAAAACTTGCCAGACTGGAGTCCGAACTAGTGTTTGAATGGTTGTCCGACTTGGAGTTGGAATCCGAATAATTTATCGGAGTGAGAACGACTCTGACCTCCCTGGATCCAATCTGGAGTAACTCTGAGCCATGTCCAAACTGAACCGCGGGGGATCGGGTCTGCCACATGAAGTGTAGATCTGCGGCATGGCTGAGCCCGTGCGGGAGATTGACAATCTCTCCCCTTCCTAGCTCAACCCGGGCTGGCTCAAGGCCTAGCGTGAGTCGGACGCCGAAGGAAAGAGTTGTCCCAAAGCTCGGCGAAGTTGAAGATTGCTGCATTAGATTGATGATAACTGGCGTAGCGTCTTGTGAGCTGACTGGCACGAAGTCGGCTGGTTCCTCAGCTGGTTGGATTGGATTTGCGTCGGCCAAGATGAGATTGCAGGTCTGGTCAGCGATGAAGTCAAGGCTTCCAAAGGTTATTGTGTCTCCAGGGGAGAATTTGTCGCCGTCGACTCCTGATGTAGGATCCATCGAGATTGTTGGTGTAGATCTCGCCGAAGCCCCTACCTAGCGCGCCAACTGTCGATGTTTTACACCGGCAATATGAATATGGGGCTACTCAGTGGATTGCAAAGGAACACGGAGAGATTTTATACTAGTTCAGGCCCTCGATATGAGGTAATACCCTACGTCCAGTTGAGGTGGTATTCCTTTGAGGATTTGTGTCGATCAATGATCTTCTGCCCTCAGGGGGTGCCCTGCCTCCCCTTATATACTGGGGGACAAGGGTACAAGGTAGGAGTCCCAGCCGGACACGGCCAAGGGATTTCCTTCTTAGAGATACATCTTACCCGACTAGGACTGTATATTCTTTTTTGTACAAGACAAAGTCTGTCAGGTGCTACTATATCTCTAATTACAAGTCTTGGCCCATCCTCTGTCCGAGTGGCCCATATGCTTGTGATGAGGCACCCAGGGCCCATGGCCTCCACACCAATCCTGAAAGATGATAAGTACTTCATTTTTTGCCAGGGTAGGTTCAGCCCCCGATTGCTCAAGAATAGGCTTCTTCTTGACTGACGGTTCCAATAATTGCTCGACAAAAACTCCAGTCGGAACCTCTAGTCTGCGGCTTCATTGTATTGGCATAGCACATGTGTAATCTCTAGTCCGTCAAACTTATTTTCCAGCTTTCGTACCTCCTGACAGTAAGCCGCCATGTTGTCGTCCAGACACGTCTAGTTTTTCATGACCTGGTTCACCATGAGTTGAGAATCCCCGTGCATTACCAGTCGTCGAATGCTAAGTGATGTGGCGATGCGGAGCCCATGGATGAGTGCCTCGTACTCGGCGACGTTGTGGGACACTGGAAAGTGTATCTGAAGGACGTATTTCAATTTTTCTCCGGTGGGTGATGACAGGATGACGCCATCCCCTGCTCCACCAATCCACAAAGAGCCGTCAAAGTATATTGTCCAGTATTCTAGCTTGTCTGTTATTGTAGCCGACTGAACTTCTGTCCACTCGGCCACGAAGTCGGCGAGTGCTTGTGACTTGATTGTTGTCCGAGGTTGAAAGGAGATGTCAAACGCCATCAGCTTGAGCACCCATTTAGCGATTCTGCCGGTGGCCTCGCGATTGTATAGGACATCCCCAAGTGGATACGATGTGACGATGGTGACTTGATGCGACTGAAAATAGTACACCAACTTCCGAATAGTTATGAGTAGGCCATATAACAGCTTCTGGACTAAAGGATATTTCATCTTGGATTCACCTAGGACTTTGCTGACAAAGTAGACTGGCCTCTGTACTTTTTGTATATGCCCTGGCTCTGCCCGCTCGATGACCAACATCGTGTTGACTACCTGAGTGGTTGCCGCCAGATACAACATAAGTGGTTGCTGGGGGCCTGGGGCATAGGTGATGCCAACACAGGTGGTGATATGAGAAACTTCTTGAAGTCTTCGAAGGCTTGTTGGGCTTCTGGTGTCCATTGAAAATTATCAACTTTCTTCAATAATTTGAAAAAGGGCATACCCTGTTCGCCGAGTCGACAAACGAATCGGCTGAGTGCCACCATGCAGCCGGTCAGCTTCTGTACGTCCTTCTGGCCAGTCGGAGGTGTCCTATTCAAAATAGTGTTGATTTTCTCTAGATTTGTTTCGATGGCCCGTTGTGATACAATGAAGCCAAGTAATTTTCCCGAAGGTACTCCGAAGACACATTTTTCTGGGTTTAGCTTCATTTTGAATATCCGTAGGCTTTGAAAAGTTTCTTTCAAGTCAGCGATAAGGTCTTCCTTGACTTTTGTCTTCATCACCACGTCATCGACATATGCCTCCATGTTGCACCCGAGTTGAGCGTGAAGACACTGTTGGATGGCGCGTTGGTATGTTGCGCCAGCGTTTTTCAACCCGAACGGCATAGTGACATAGCAGTATGCCCTGAATGGCGTGATAAAAAAAAGTCTTTAGGCAGTCCTCCTCTTTCAGGCTGATTTGGTGATATCCCGATTAACAGTTGAGAAAGCTAAGCAACTCGCACCCTGCAGTTGAATCAACCACCTGATCTATCCTAGGTAGACCAAATGGATTCTTGGGGTACGCTTTGTTTAAGTCGGTATTGAAAGCCCGTTGATGTCACCTAGAGGGGGGGGTGAATAGGCGTTCCTGAAAAATTCTCCAAATGTAGCGGTAAAATTCTAGTAGGAACCTCCGACCAAAATGGTAGGAGGTTCCGACCGGCTCTCTTGGGCTGGCCGAGAGGGCTGGTCAGAGGTTCCGACCAAGAACACCGGAGGTTCCGACGCTGGAGTTCTGACTCTACCAAGACACTTCAATAATGGATAAATTTTACAGAGATCAAGTGTGATACAGGTAATAGGGTAGGAGATAAATTCTGGCAAGGGAAGATACAAAATAAGGCAATAACGAGAAAACAAAACGGAGACACAAAGATTTTTCCCGAAGTTCGGATCACAAAGATTCTACATCTCTGTTGAGAGCTCCAAAGAGCCGGGTCTCAATTGACCCCTTGCCTCACCAAGCGACCACGAAGATCAACTTGGTATCCACTAGAATTTACCTCTTTTCCTTGCGGAGGTGAGATTAACCTTCACAAACTTTCCCGGAACAATCCACAACAAGAGGAAGCTCGCGGGCGACGCCTAACTGTCTAGGAGGTTTCCCTCCAAGAGAAATAAGCTCCAAGCAGCCAATCCGCGTCCTCCTCAAGTGCACAAGATCCTCCTAGCCTTCTCTCAATAAAATTCACTCAATTTCCCACTAGATCCTCACAAGAATCACAAAGGATGCACTAGAACTAGTTGGGAGAGCTCAAAGAACCTTAGGAGAGGCTAGGAGACAGTTGGAATGAAGTGGTATGGCCTCCCAACGGCTAGAAACAAAGTTTGGGCTTTATAGGCAATGGCTTATGTCACTTAGCCGTTACTCACAGATTTTGGCCAGGAGGTTCCAACCCCAGGGGTAGGAACCTCCGGCCAACACTTAGTCTCTGGCCGAGAAGGTTGGTCGGAGCCTCCGACCCCAGGGATAGGAACCTCCGACCCTAACACTGAAACTAGCCCATCCCAAGTGTATGTGTTGTGCCAAAGTAATGGACTCTTAGCTATTTGGATCTTAAGCACTTGAGTGGTCTTGGAACACTGCTTGCAACCCCTCTTGATAGTACGGTTTTTCCTCGACTCAAAAGAAAATTCAAAAGAATTTAAAATAAACTCCGAGTCGCTTCACCGTTTTGCGTCATGTCTTTGTGGGGTTCTCCATGCACCACACCAAGCAACCTGGGACTAATTCTCTACACAATTCTCGATAAACTCATTAGCCCCTTAACCGCTTTGTCATTAATCCACCAAAACCCACTTAGGGGTTTGTCGGCGAAATGGGACTGGGGGCCCCCCAGTCCCTGGGGACGCGAGGGTCTTCGGCCGCGACAAATACTCCGGAGTCCACATTCTGCGCAAGAGAAGGCCGGCTACGGCCGCTCTCCCCCCAAGTACCCGAGGGCCCGAGCACTGGCCGGGCCCGGGTGCGCATTCCCCGCCTCGGATCCCGGGACCCGGGGGCATTCTCGCGAAGGAGCACTCCTATGTGCCTAGTCCCAGGCCCACAAGCTCCACTCCCGGGCCCCGGATCCCGCTCCCGGGACCGGGACCCACGTCTTCCTTCTCGGGGCGTGCCCCCGGGAACGTTATGGGGACTTCCCGGTCCCGGGACGTTCTATTCCCGACCCCGGGTCTCGTCGCTCGGTCCCGGGCCCCGGGTTCTCGTCCCCGCTCCCGGGACGCTCCTTTCCTGGGCCAACCTGACTTGAGCGGACCAACACTCCGGCTACCCGCATTAATGACTAGGCAACGGGGCGCCTCCCGCTTATCTCCCGGCCGATCGGCTTCTCCCGGACTGATCGGTGATCGGCTTCTCCCAGGTAATCGGTGATCGGCTTCTCCCAGGTGATCAGCAACGGTTTCTCCCGGCGTCTGGAGAGCGCGGATGGCACGAGGAGCTCTCTCCCCCGGGCACGAGGTTGACTCGACTTGGACCAGCTCCCCAACTACCTACATTAATGACGAGGCGACAGGGCCTGTCGCCCCTGTTGCCTGCCCTGCCACGCGTGGGCGCCTCGTGATGGCCCCCTGTGGACACCCGACTGTGCTGTCAGAAGCCTTTTGACTTCGGTGGTGAGGGCGTGTGCCGAAGTCCAAGCAGCAGACGACCAGACGACCTGACACGCCGAACCTACCCCGGCGTGGGCTCAGCAGGCGGAGACGTGCGACAAGACAGTGCTTTCTCTCTCTCCATGTACTGGCACTGTGGACTCCCCTTGACGATAAAAGGAGGATCCATGCCTCTGACTCAGGGGGCTTGGAAGGTTCAGCTCTGGCTTTAGACCACTCAGGCAGCTCTTGCTCCTGGCTTAGACAACGAAGCTCTCTCTCGGAGCCTCAAGTTCCCGGGCTAGCTTCCGAGCTCCCCGGGGGTTCACCTGGTAAACGCGTTCCACATTCATCCACCACAGATAGCAAACACACAGGAGTAGGGTATTACGCCTCCGAGCGGCCCGAACCTGTCTACTTCCTCCTGTCTTCTTTGTGTGCCATCATCCACCGATCGATCTTTCTTCTACACCGGACGCAGCATTCACCTGAGAACCACTCCCCTGGCCGAACCTCAAAGGAGGGTCTCCCGACTTCCCGCCGTCGGGGTTTCATCCTTCGACAGGGTTAGATGCACTTTCAATCTCCCCCTTTTTGGTGATTCATGACAATACGGTTAAAGTTTACAACAGAATGAATATATAAGTTTGATTTTGAATGAAAGTAGATGAATTTGGCTTCTCCTAGAAATATGCATATATTAGTGAGAGTGACGTATATATGTATGTCGGAGGAGGGAACTCCAACCGCGGGGAGTCTGGGGACCCCCCTTTGAGGTTCGGCCAGGGGAGTTGTTCACAGGACGACTGCGGCGTCGGGACGATGGCACACAAGGGAGGCAGGAGAAGTAGACAGGTTCGTGCCACGCAGAGGCATAATACCCTACTCCTGTGTGTATCTGCTATGTGGGAGATGAATGTGGTATGTTCTTACAAGGTGTTCTAGAGTGGGGTGCTCAGGAGCTCGCCCTCGCTTGGGGACGAAGCCTCTCTAGAAGCTGTACTCGGAGAATGGAACCGGGTCCCGAGAGAGAACCTCACCGAGAGCCAGAACCAGAGACAGAACCAGAGCCCTCTTCCTGTTGGCATGGATCCTCCTTTTATAGTCCAAGGGGAGTCCACAGTGCCTAGCTCACATGTGAGGAGAAAGCTTTTCTAGGTATGATATGTCTTGTCGTATGCATGTGGCCGCCTGCTAAGCCATGCCGGAGTTGGTTCGGGATGTCTTGTCGTCACGTCGCTCGGCTGCTGCGGGTGGCTAGGTCGTGAAGATGTGACAGCGCACGCCATCGCTGCCAGAGCGTGGAAAAATGAAGCCATCTTAGTCAAAAGTTCTCTGACTGCACAGGTAGCCGGCCCACGGGGGGTCGTCACGCGTGGCAGAGCAGGCGACAGGGCCGATGCGCCCCGTCACCTCGCCATTAATGCGGGTAGTTGGAACAGTTGGTCCGCTTGAGTCAAGCTCGGGCCTGGGGCAGAGAGCTCGTCGAGCCCTCCACGCGCACAAGGCGCTGAGTTCCTCGAGGACGGAAGCTGTGGGCCCCGGGACCGGGGGGCGAGACCCAGGGCCGGGAATTCCCAACAATGTGCCCCGGGGACGCGACCTGGGGCCGAGGAGGTGGGTCCCAGGACCGGGGGCGAGGCCCGGTCCCAGGAAGTCCCAGTAATGTGCCCCGAGGACGCGACCTGGGGCTGAAGCTATGGGTCTCGAGACCGGGGGCGAGACCCGGGCCCGGGAAGACCCAGTGATGTGCCCCGGGGACGCGACCCGGGGCTGAAGCTATGGGTCCCGGGACCGGGGGGCGAGGCCCAGGCCCGGAAAGTCCCAGTAAAGTGCCCCGGGACCGGGGGGGGACCCGGGGCCGGGACTGTGGGTCCCGGGACCAGGGGCAAGACCTAGGACAGGGAACATCCCAGCAATGTGCCCTGGGAACACACCTCGGGGCCGTGCCCCGGGACAAGGGGAGCGCCCTTTCCTAGGAATGCCCCCGGGACCGGGGGCCCGAGGTGAATGTGGGCGGTCGTCGCGACGCGCCCGGGGAAGGTGCACCCAGGGCCAGGCAGTGCTCGGGCCCTAGGTACTTGGCGGGAAGACGGCCATAGCCGGCCATCACCGGTGCAGAATGTGGGCCCGAGAGGAGCTAACGTGGCCGAAGATCCACGCGTCCCCGAGTATGTGGGGCCCCCAGTCCCGTTTCACCGATAGTGGCCCCTGGCCCTGTTGCTCGGCCAGGACCCACTCTGGGCAGGAACAGGGCCACGTCTTTGAGAAACGAGGGGATGCGGGGCCCACCTGGTTTGACAGAAGACGAGACGGGGCAACCGACGGCCATGATTGCATCACCGCACCAACTGACATCCCTGCAGCCGCAGAAGAGGGGGATGCCAGGGCCCAGCCGTCTCCCACGAGGAGGGAGCGGGCCCTGTACTTTTTGCTACCCAGCGAACAGGAGCAGTGCGCGAACGCACGATGCTAGACTCCACGCTGGAGCAGATGGCGATCGCCACCGGCCAAGTGCAGGCGGCAGCCCGACGGGAGCGGCGGGAGTCAACCGGGGTTTGGGTGAATCTCGAGAGCTGGCGGGCAGCGATCGCAATGGTGATGCAGCAGCCCACCACCCATATGGTCGCCACCGAGATCTTCGTGGTGACCCGCCGGCTGGAGATTGAGGCGGCAGAGGGACGCGTCGTCCAATTGGAGGGTGCCGCCGAATCCGCCGCCGACGAGGCCTCCCGCGCCCGGTCCGAGATGGAGGCGCAGGAGAAGGAAATATCCTCCCAGGAGGGACGCGTCCGGGCCAAAGAGGCCAGGCTCGCGGCCCGAGAGCATGAGATCACCACGCGCGAGGAAGCCGTGGTGGTTCGCGAGGAGGCATGGAAAGCCGTGGCCGAGACCGCTGCAACGGTGGCAGGGTTCTTTGACCGCGGCGAGCACCTCGTGGAGCCGATGACCGACGAGGAGTCCGAGGAAGACGGCAGTCCTCTTCTGACACCGCCCGGGGTCCGGTCCGAGGAAGACGAGCGACCTCCCCCCGGACGACAACATCTCCCGGCCTCCGCTCGTGCTTGCACTCCGATTTTGCCTATCTTTGCTTATTGTGTCTGTCTGCTGCTGCTGCTGTTGTTGTTGTTTTTTTTTACTTCCCGGGACCGGGAACGCCGAGTACCAGGCGCCATCCGACTCCAAGCGCCAGTAGCCGCGAACGGCCGTAGCGCCTAAGTCCCCTTTCCGGGTCCTGGGGCAGCTGCATGCCCCGGGGGCTCGGTCCCCGAGGGTAGTGAGCGTGATAGTCGCCCGCCCCGGGAACTCAGTCCCCGGGATGGTTGAGTCCGTCTTCCGGCCCCTGCCGCCTCTGGAGCTCGGCTCCCGAGGGCAGCGAGCTTGGTAGTTGCCCTCCCCGGGAACTCGGTCCCCGGGACGGTTAAGTCCGTATTCCGGCCCCTGCCGCCCCGGGAGCTCGGCTCCCGAGGGCAGCGAGCTTGGTAGTTGCCCGCCCCAGGAACTCGGTCCCCGATCACCGTGAGCAACTGAGCGCGAGTCTTCCGGGCCCGGGGGCCCTCCATGCCCCCCGAGTGCTACTGGCCCCGGGAGCGCAGCGAGGCCGCGGGGAAAGACTGCTAGAGAGAGAGAAAATACGAAAAGATGCCCCGCGTGCGTTAGGTATGGCCAAAGTGCTGAGCTCGTACCTTTTGGCTCACCGGGAGCCCCTCGGGAACCGACCTTGACCGTGCGCGGGGGTCGCCAGACAGCGAAGCACCCGGCGCTTCGGTGGTGGTCGGGGAGGAGCTGGCTAGGCCGAGCACCGCTGCCCGCCCCGGGAATCTAGGCTGGCCCGACAGGGGGTTCTGCCCGAGACCCCGGGGCATCGACAGTGCCCGGGGCGCGGTCCACGACCCGACCATCACGCCTCGGCAACCGGGGCAGCACTAACCCGGCGGCCCTCGCGCCCGGCCCCGGCAGGTTCCGCTTTGCCCTGGGGATGAGGAGAACGGAACACGTGGCCATACAAACGGGGAAAGAATAGAAATTGAGCAATGTTTAAAGCCGGATAAGATTACGTATCTGGATGTTGAACAGGACGGTGTGGCACCACGAGCACAATCTCGAGGCCAGGAGCGTTGCCAGCCCCTGGGCCAGGAATTGCGCCGGAAATGAATCTGGGATGGGGCCCCGGCCCACGTCCAGGTTTGGAAAGAAAACCGGCGTAGGCCAAGGATGGTTCTAATCTGCACACGATGAACCGTGAGAGTACTTGGCTCGTTCCTTTGTCCCTTCCATGCTACGAATTGTGGCATCTACCACCTCCCAAGGGCCTCTTCGCGGTCGCGACCGTGCGGAGGAAAGGATTGCGCATAAGTATTTTGCCCCATAGCAGTGGAAAAAACCGAGCCCGAAGCCAACCAGGCGGGACACCGCAAGCCAGCGGGGGCCCGAGGCGCCGCGCAGAGGGGCGCACCCACAGCCCCGAGGCTTGGACAATGTTCGGGGTTTAGCAGGATGGGATACGGTAGCTCACTGGTAGGGAACCAATAATTATGCGCAAAACCCAGCCACCGCAAGGGCGCGGCCCGATTATGCCCCCAGGGGGAGACCACCATGAACGCAACACACAGAAAAGGACAAAGGGCACGAGAACATAAAGCATACTGAAAAAGCTGCTAAGTAAAGCGAATGCACATGGGGGCCCCGGCCAGCGTTGAGATTTGGAGAAATCTGGCGCTGGCCCGGGCACCCCGCAACTTGCAGAATGTGTTTACGGATAAAATGTGCGAAGATGCTCCCAGGCTTACCGAGCCCGGTCGGGAGAAACCGATCACCAGGAAGGGGCCTTCCCACATGGGGGAAAGTTTTTTTCTTTCCGGCACGTGTGAGGACACGGCGGAGGACTAGGTCTCCGACCTGGAGTGATCGGGCCCGAACCTTACGCTGATGATAGCGCTTGAGGCTCTACTGGTAACGAGCGACACGATTTAGCATCGCGGAGTACCACGCTGGCGAAGTACACCGGCTTCTGTTGTGTGCGCCCCTACCCTGGCCTGATAGGGGCCGGGAGCACGGGCTCAGCTCCCTCGGGAGGGAGCGAGCTCTCGTGGTCGGGGACAGATATTGGCCCAGGATAGGGCTGAGATGTGGAATGAATTGGGACGACCTCCCCAGACCCGCTCTCGCCAGGGCGATGCTGTCCGGGTTATCGCGCCCTGTCTGGTTGTGAAGATGTTGAAGTTGTTCCGGGTGCCACGTCCCCAGACTCGCACTCTCCATGGTGAGGCTGCTCGGGTTCGGGCTCCCCAGTGTTGGGCCTAGGGCGCGGATCCCGGGACATGGACCCTGGACCCCGGGGCCCCGGCTCGAATGTGGTGGATATGTGCCCGGGACCCAGGGGCCCGGGCTGAGATGTGGAATGAATCGGGACGACCTCCTCGGACCTGCTCTCGCCAGGGCAATGCTGTCCGGGTAATCGCGCCCTGTAGTTGAAGTTGTTCCGGGTGCCGCATCCCCAGACTCGCACTCGCCTTGGCGAGGCTGCCCGAGTTCGGGCTCCCCAGTACCGGGCCCGGGCGGCCGATCCTGGGCCACGCGTTTATCAGGCAAGGGGCGCTCGACGACGAGCGCCGCGCTCACCACTTGCGGGGTTGCCGCTATGTAGAGCAACAGGGGCTCATCTTGACCCGGTGCCACGAGGACAGGGGGAGTTGTCAGGCACCTCTTGAGCTCGTCATGGGCTTGATCAACCTCATCCGTCCAAGTGAACTGCCCAGTCTTCTTGAGAAGCTTGA
Organism: Oryza meyeriana var. granulata; assembly: GCA_003991445.1. Classification (NCBI taxonomy): domain Eukaryota; kingdom Viridiplantae; phylum Streptophyta; class Magnoliopsida; order Poales; family Poaceae; genus Oryza; species Oryza meyeriana. The sequence continues at coordinate 8,389 of RYFJ01003001.1, read as the reverse complement.
AGAGGGGGAGGGCACGCTCCCCTAGCTTGGAGATGAAGCGGCCGGGTGTAGGCACGCACCCGGTCAGCTTTTGAGCCTCCCTGAGTGAGCTGTTCCTCCCCGGGTACACGGGCCAGATGGTCCTCGGGGCCGAAAGTGATCTGGGCATCCGACCACTTCAGCCTCCGGGCTGCCACTGGGCTCGGTGCCGCGGCCAACAACTCGCGCTTCATGGCTTTGAAGCCACGGCGCGAGGAGTGGGCGTGGGCCCCGCCATCGAGGGTGCCGAGGACGTTCTCGGGTTCTTAGAACTCGAGAGGTTGCTCCGGGTCAGGAGCGGGCTTGGCCTGCTGCCGCTCCTGCTGGAACTTCTTGACGCGCTTGGCCAAGCTCTAGACGGCGCGGCACTCTGTGAGGTCGTGCCGGTCCGTCTCGTGGACAGTGCACCACTTCCGAGCCGTTGCCGGTGGCGGCAGCGCACGTGCGGGTTTTGGCCGCTTGCCGCTGTTAGTGTCGCCACGGGCAGTGTCGACCCGGGGGCCGCCTGCAGCAGCCAAAGCGAAGTTCTCGGCAGCCTCCTTGCCCTTCTAGCACTTCCTCCTGTTCCGCCGTGATGCGGAACGCGAGGACTCGCCATCCTCTCCAGGGTCCCGGTCAGGGGCCTCAGGGCGTGGTTTATTCCACGCTTGGGCCCCCTCCTTGCGGGCGAAAGGATTGTGCATAAGTATTTTGCCCCCTAGCAGCGGAAAAAACCAAGCCCAAAGCCAACCAGGCAGGACACCGCAAGCCAGTGGAGGCCCGGGGCGCCACGCAGAGGGGTGCACCCATGGCCCCGGGGCTTGGACAATGTCCGGGGTTTAGCAGGATGGGATACGGTAGCTCGCTGGTAGGGAACCAATAATTATGCGCAAAAACCAGCCGCCGCACGGGCGTAGAGGTCTGCGAGGCTAAACAGCTGGGCCGCGGTCTAGACGTCGCGGGTGCCCAGCTTCTCAAGCATGCGCTTGTCGCGGACGCCCGAGCAAAACGCGTGAATAACCGTGTGATGAGCGATGTGGGGGATGGTGTTGCGTACCTGGCTGAAGCGCTGCAAAAAACGCCTCAGCGACTCGTCCCTGCCCTGACGTAGGGCGTGGAGATCCGCCTCGGTACCAAGGCGTGGGAAAGTGCCCTGGAAGTTCGCCACGAACCGGTGGCAGAGGTTCTCCCATGAGTAGATCGAACCCTTAGGGAGGTTCATCATCTAGGAGCGAGCCTGGGCCTTGAGGGTGACGGGGAAGTAGTTTGCCATCACCTTCTCATCGCTGCTGACTGCCTGGATGGCGGTGGTGTAGATCTGTAAGTACTCTGTGGGGTCAATGGAGCCGTCATCCTTCTCCGGCAAGCTGGGCTGGAACTTGGCCAGCCGGCGCACCTGCCGGAGGCCTGGGGAGAGCGCCAGGCAACCCGAGCCGTACTGAGTGGGCTCAGACGACGGATGACGGTTTCCCGCCGGGGGTTAGAGCTGGAGGCCTGGGCCTCAGGATGCCCGACGGCGCTCACGCGTTGTTCGCGCTGTCGTTCCAATGTGACCCGGGCGTCCTCATGGGACCGCATCCGGTTTAGCCGGTCACGGAGGTCGCCATGGCCATTCTTGGTCGGAGGCTTGGCGCGAGGCGCCGCGCTCCGGGCTTGGATATGCTTCGGGGCGGGAGGCCAGCCCGCGCTAGATACCGCGCGGTCGGCGCTCCCGACCCCTGCACTGCTATCGGCGGCTACCTGGCGATGGGCCGCGCCTACCAGGTCAGCAACTTCGTTGAGCCACCGCCGCTCCCGGCCTCCCCCCCGGTAAATGCCTGGGGGTGGCGCAGGAGGGCTTCTGCCGCCATGAGGGCTCCCTGCGGCGACGCTGGCTGGAAGTTGAGATGGCGGCGCGTCGTGGAGCGGCGCGTCCGCTCGCACCTCATGGATGAGGCCGCGGCAGACCCAGCGGAGCACTTGCCTGCTCCCTCCGCAAGTGAAGGGGCCGAGGCCGCACAACCAGGCTGCCGTGGGGGGAACTCGGCCCATCGGGCACGCGCCGCACGCCCGCAAGAAGACGAGGAGGGGGAACGTGACGGGCTTGCCACAGGGCTAACGTTGCCCGGCGGGGTGAAGCCACCGGACCCCTTGTCGGAGTCCCGCAAACGATGACCTCCTGCCATGGAGTGTGCTGGTGTTGGGGACGCCGACGTGCCGCCTGGAAGTGAAACTTCCCCTACCTGGTGCGCCAGCTGTCGGAGGAGGGAACTCCAACCGCGGGGAGTCTGGGGACCCCCCCTTTGAGGTTCGGCCAGGGGAGTTGTTCACAGGACGACTGCGGCGTTGGGACGATGGCACACAAGGGAGGCAGGAGAAGTAGACAGGTTCGGGCCACGCGGAGGCGTAATACCCTACTCCTGTGTGTATCTGCTATGTGGGAGATGAATGTGGTTTGTTCTTACAAGGTGTTCTGAAGTGGGGTGCTCAGGAGCTCGCCCTCGCTTGGGGACGAAGCCTCTCTAGAAGCTGTACTCGGAGAATGGAACCGGGTCCCGAGAGAGATCCTCACCGAGAGCCAGAACCAGAGACAGAACCAGAGCCCTCTTCCTGTTGGCATGGATCCTCCTTTTATAGTCCAAGGGGAGTCCACAGTGCCTAGCTCACATGTGAGGAGAAAGCTTTTCTAGGTATGATATGTCTTGTCGCACACACGCGGCTGCCTGCTGAGCCACGCTGGAGTTGGTTCGGGATGTCTTGTCGTCACGTCGCTCAGCTACTGCGGGCGGCTAGGTCGTGAAGATGTGACAGCGCACGCCATCGCTGCCAGAGCATGGAAAAATGAAGCCCTCTTAGTCAAAAGTTCTCTGACTGCATAGGGAGCTGGCCCACGGGGGGCGTCACGCGTGGCAGAGCGGGCGACAGGGGCGACGCGCCCCGTCGCCTCGCCATTAATGCGGGTAGTTGGAACAGTTGGTCCGCTCGAGTCAAGCTCGGGCCTGGGGCAGAGAGCTTGTCAAGCCCTCCGCGCGCATAAGGCGCTGAGTTCCTCGGGGACGGAAGCTGTGGGCCCCGGGACCGGGGGTCGAGAGCCGGGGCCGGGAAGTCCCAGCAATGTGCCCTGGGGACGCGACCCGGGGCTGAGGAGGTGGGTCCTGGGACCGGGGGCGAGGCCCGGTCCCGGGAAGTCCCAGTAATGTGCCCCGGGGCTGAAGCTGTGGGTCCCGGGACCGGGGGTGAGACCCGGGCCCGGGAAGACCCAGTGATGTGCCCCGGGGACGCGACCCGGGGCTGAAGCTATGGGTCCCGGGACCGGGGTGAGAGGCCCGGGCCCGGGAAGTCCCAGTAAAGTGCCCTGGGACTGGGGGGGACCCGGGGCCGGGATTGTGGGTCCCGGGACAGGGGCGATACCCGGGATCGGGAACATCCTAGCAATGTGCCTCGGGAACGCGCCCCGGGGCCGTGCCCCGGGACAAGGGGAGCGCCCTTTCCCGGGAATGCCCCCGTGACCGGGGGCCCGAGGTGAATGCGGGCGGTCGTCGCGACGCGCCCGGGGAAGGTGCACTCGGGCCCGGACAGTGCTTGGGCCCCAGGTACTTGGCGGGAAGACAGCCATAGCCGGCCGTCACCGGTGCAGAATGTGGGCCCGGGAGGAGCTAACGTGGCCAAAAATCCAACGCGTCCCCCGGTATGTGGGGCCCCCAGTCCCGTTTCGCCGATAATGTATATTGTAATTTGAGAAACATGGAAAGCCTTATTCATCTATTTTCATCTGTGGGGTGCAAAGTGTGACATCATAAACAGAATGTGAAATGCATATGACATGGCAATCACACAAAACATGAGAAATAAACATCACATCACATTCATGGCATCACAAGAATAATTTAAATACTAAAATTAAACTAGGACCATAATTAAACATTCATTACATCACAGAATATGGTCAATATATATCCAAAGGCCAATAGAAAATCTAGAAAACCTAGAGACAGGAGAGGGGGGGGGGGTCAGAACCTCCGGCCTCATGGTCGGAGGTTCTGGCCACATTGCAGAGCAGCCAACAAAAGTGAGAGGAAGCGGCCCCTTCATTCTGAATTTTCTCCCCCTTTGGCATCAAGGCACCAAAAAGAGAGGAAAACCAGGGGAAGAAAGGACTCAGTCATCGTCGGAGAGGATGATCTCAGTGTTGCCGGACGCTGTACTGCCTGCAGTGCCGGTCTCATCATCAGGGGCAATAATCTCAGTATTGACTGGCGCATCATCATCCCTCTCAATAATGGGGGAATGTTGTCCTGGCTGAAAAGAAGGACTACAGTATAAAACCGGGCGGAAAGGTGGAACATTCCGACACCAAAGGTAGTGAACGTGATGGTGAAGCTGCTACAGGCTCATCATCCTCATCACCATTGTCTGTACTGTTGTCCCCATCCTCCTCATCATTCTTACCCATTGTCGTCATCATGATAGGAGTCCTCCTCCCTATGTCTTCAGCAGAAGCTGCCTCAGAACTCAGAATCTCGCAAAGTCTTGTGGGGAAGGCCTGCGCCCACTGACAATGTTGAGCAGTCTCATAGGTGGCAAAAGGATTCTCAAAGAGCCATCTGAAGAGTCATCGGAGACTGTCTTCCGGCATCCCTCAACATCTCCTTCTTCAGCTGCTCCATCTTCTTGATCTCAGTAGCACTTCTTAGTAGACATATGTTGAAGATGCCTTGAGTGCCTTCTTGATGTGGCGACCTCAAAAGACTGAGAAGAACAGGCGCGACTGAGTGTGAGCCTGAAGGAAACTTCACTTTCAGGCGGAGCTGACGTGGACGGTAAGCCTTGTGCTTCACCTCTTTCTTCAAACACAAGTCCAAGACACTTCCTCTGATCATCTTCATGAGTATCATGCACATAGGCGCATCCCTTTGCCTCCACCATATTTTGAAATCTTCAAACCAAATGTACTTTCATCACACGACAGTGCATTACTCCTTAGCCTTGCAACCCAACGTAGCGACGGAAGACTGAGAGGATGAAAGAGGAAGAGGGAAGAACTCCAACTGCCCACAGGACGAATAACAGCGATGATGCCGAACATCTCTAAGCCAGAGCTTCCAGGGCCGGCGATTTGATCAGAATTTGTTTAACCTCTGGCCAGAAGCCGGAACCTCCGACTAGACCTTTTCTTGGAAACATAAATAATGTATTTCCCAAAGAGTAGACATCATTCCCATTGACCCAATTTTACCACAGCAATCAACAAGTCACCCATAAACAATCGCACAAGGTTATCATCGCACAACAATGAAAACCAAATTTTCTAATGAAAAAAACTATTCACACAAGGATTTCGCCAATATCTGAGAAGAAATTTAGTGGGCATGTTGGGCTCCGTCTGTTTAAGACCATTTCAAGCACAAGAAGAGTCTTAAAAAACACAGAAGCTCACTTTGATATATGCCTTTCACCTATTCTTGACTATCAATTATCAAGCACTTATCATGCAATGTTCAAATCTAAATATCTGACTACTCCTAACTCTCAAAACCCTTCTCATCTAAGGCTTTAAATCGGCAAATAGTGTCGTTCTACATGTAACATGGAATATCTCCTTTCTCATGGTCTCTCAAGAAATCGACATATGATCAATATTTGTCTGAGTGTGACAGATTATTGGCTATTTGATGCCTCTCATTATCAAGAGCGGATTTGTCATTTGTACCATATCTTGAAGATTTGTTTCATCCAAAGAAGTAGCACAATCACGAAGCCGCCTATATACTACGCCCGCCGGGATAGGACAATAGGAGTTTGTTCTAAGCCCAAAAACTAAGACCTCCAAGAATTACAATCCCGTTTGCTCTTCGTCAACCTGCACACGACATAACGGATCGAAGTATCCAATTAGCTCAAAAATTATTAACCCTTATAAGTTAAGGGTACCAAAGACTCCGAAATTAGGAGTGCCCACCAAATATCTTAGAAACTTCTTTAAACGGCAAGAAAGAGACATTCTTTAGCACTCTTGAAAGCGAGGCACATGCACACACTAACACAATCAACCGTCAATGCACAAAGTAAAAAGAAGATCCAATCATGGAGCGATATACCATTTGATCCACCGATTACCGTTGTCGTCCTAGTCGAATGCCCATTTTAGCATTGGATCTGATGGGCTTGCTCCCTCCATTTCGCAATTTCTGAGAATTCCTTGAATACTAATTATTGGCGAGACAGAATCCATTCTATTGTTCCTTAACTTGAACCCAGAAGAAATAGCTCCCCCATCAGCGACATCTCGACCTCCTAATCAATCTTACAAATCTCACTAAAAAGACGTAATTAGTAGAGCCAAAGATATTCATCGACATAATATTTGCACACAAATAAATACTTCTTGAATTTCTTAAGAAGAGTAGTGCCAGCTTTGCCTATTTCAACATTCTTAGTCAGAAAGGTCGCGCAAAACATTCATACTAACCAGGCGTGCTTTGAGCCCTAGAGCGCCCTTATAAGCTGTAGACATAATTGCAGTTTGATCTTCAAACCGAGCTGTTGCTCCACATACACCAACTCGAACTCTGGTCCATGAAAACACACTCTGACATCCATATTAAAATTGAAATCTAGTTACGCAAAGCTAATAAAAATTCGAATGACTCAACGTGCAACTGCGCAAAGTCTTCACAAGCTGAGGCCCTCACTTATGAACCCTGAACCACTAACCGTCTTGTTCGATAACCACTCCATTTTCTCTGCTTGTGGCGGAAAGACCTACTTGGCCATCGGACATTTGCTTGGTCCTCCACTAATACCACATGATTGCGCAGGTGAAGTTCTTCAACTCTTCTCTGTCATCACCCAAACCGAATCACCAAGGGTTCTCCACCCTAATTGCTCTAAAATGAGACAAAGAGTTAATTTCACAAAAGTATAGGACCCCGAGAGACGCAGTCGACCCCTCTTGGATATCACCAAGAATATTATCGACGAGACATGATCTCTTGCCACGCACTGTGACACTTCTTGGCATCGTTGCACCGAGGACTGAGGCCACGGGTCTCTGGTCACTACTCCTCCGCATCCGATCCCATCCACTCGTTGCCTAAAACCTCCTCTACTCAAACTCTTTGGCCTAGAGCCCGTAGGGGAAAGGAGCTTCAAGTGTCTCTATTGTCCTTTCGACTCTTCTGAGCCTCACCTCTCCAATTGCCTTTCTCGAATATCGCTGTCCGGACCTTCACCTAGCATCTCAAGCTCAACTGCTCCACTGGGAGCCATTAGTATAAATTCACATCTCTCTGTCTTCAACAATCCGAGACTTAGTAGAAAAAAACACCAACGTGAGCATTGACTCAATCACAAAGAAATCCTTACCCACTACGGAGCAAAACTGGGAATGACGACGTCTCTACTCAAAAGTAACAACATTCCACTAAAAACACGAAAGAATATAACATCGTTTACCAGTGAGATTCATATGCCGGTCTTTGAGAAGTTTTGTAGAGACATTAGCGCTACACTGGGCACCGCCTCTGCCCAAAAAAGTGTCCCGTCATATATTCATCTACATACTCCTTCCACTCACAAAGACCATTCTCCACTCCACCACTCCATTTTGAATCATATAAACAAAACTCGTGCTTAATCCCCTCAGCATCAAGAATCCTTCCACTGATATTCTTAACTCCCCCATTTCCTCCTAACTTTCTTATTTGAGCTCGAACTCAGTTGGCGCCGCTTTGCAATTTCTGTGAAAAATCCTTGGTTCACTCTTATCTTGGCAAAAAAACACCCAAGTAAAGCAGAAAAATCATCAACAATTACATCCCATATTTACCTCTATGCTATATACCACGGACCGAAAGAGATCCATTGAAGTAGTTCCAAATTCTGAGATATCATAATTTTTTGTACGAGATGTGGTCCCAACTGCTTCGCTTACAAGTGCTACAACCATACTTCTCAAAGTAACTTAATAACCCGAGATTGTCCCCTTTAGAATTTATAATTCCTATCCCCATGCGCTAGCCTTCATGATAGCCAAACCACCCCAGAGATTTTCAATCAAGCAACCTCCGTCACTTATCTAGGCAAAGTCCACTAGATAAAGATCTCCCTTTAACCTCCCTTGAATGCGACGAATTATCATCTCTTCTAAAACGTAACATAACTCTCGTAAATAAGCATATAGCCTAATTTCACATAGACACATAGGAAAATTTAGCTAAGGACTTACAGAAAACATTAGAAAGAAATTGTTGGAAGATGCAATTTACCTAACCCATACCTGCCCGACCATATCCAAAGACAATACTCAGATTCATCCATCCATCTCATCAAATCAAACATACTCTTCTCCCCATCATGTGGTGGCATCTGCTAGTCAACAACCCAACTCGATCCATGCCAAGTAGATCTCTCT
>RYFJ01003000.1:0-52521 GCA_003991445.1 Oryza meyeriana var. granulata | reverse complement strand
AGAGAGATGGGACTAGAAAGGTCAGAGGGAATAAAACATAATTCATAATAGCCATTCGAGCAACAACCGAAACTAGAGTCTATGTGAATTTATATGCACCAAAAGCATTGAAACCGGTCATTCAATACGACCGTAGACACGATACCAAGGCAAACCATGGAAATCCCCTTTAGCAAAGAAAATAGACCGATGTCCCTTTTTTCATTCATTAAAATAAGAAGGCCAAAATTCTGTTCGTAAGAAGAACGAGCAGATCTTTCTATCTCGATCCCAGCTCGCCAATATCGCAATGGGCAGTTGGCCTTCGTTTGAAAAAATGCAGAATAGACTATCTCTTTTTTGTTTGTATTCAATCACCCAATTATCTTTTTTCTTATTCAATCTGTCTTTTCTACTTATTGTATATCTTTCAATCTATGTTTTATTTCAATCTACGTATTACTAGAATCTATAGTATTCATATAGATATAGAAAAAGTGAAACAGTAAACTACGGATTCTTTTTTCTATTCATTATTCCGTTTCATATTAAAGTTAGTTTTCTATTAATTTAATAATATTAATTAAATACGGGCCAGTGTGTTTTCAAAAGTATTACGGTTCCCGGAGATGAATGAAGCAACTTGGGTTGGACTTATACAATGTTATGTTGAGAAAGGACCTTTTTTAGGTCAGAGATTCGTTGCGAGGTAGACCTCATATTACAGGTTATGGTCTATCTTCAGTATAGAAGATGGAATAAACGATCTTTTTTTGTTTATAACTCAGGTGGGTGGCTAATCTCAGGAATGCTATTTTTTAATACGATGCAACGGTGGCACCATGATATATATACAATATCGCCTCGAATAGCCGCGTCCATGAGTCTTCATTCTGCCTGGAGGAGAAACCACAAGCCGTATGGCATTTCCCCCATGTGAGGATTACTGCTTCACCAACCTGCTAGAAGTGGAAGAGTTACACAAGTTCACGAAATGATCACAAGGGTTTATGCACTAAGACAGGCAGCCATTTGGGTTGTATCCGAGACATGGAGAGGGATGTTTTATGTCAGCAGACGAAGCCAGAAGCTCATGGACTTTGTGATATTGTAGGGGATGAAATGATTGACGAGCACTGCAATCTGATTCCAGTTGGTTTCCAGAAATGTTTAAGGAAATTGGTAGTGCGTTTCTTGTAATTTATTTCAAAACCTAAATTTGGGTTTTATGCGATTTAATGGAAATACTTCATAATGATCATCATTCCGGTTAAGATCGATCTAAAACAATCCATTTTTCTATATTACATACGACATGCCAACTGGTTAACACTTAAATTGAAATGCAAGATAAGCCAATACACAAATGCTAGAAAATCGGCCCACTTAAGGGATGTCCTCAGCGTCGAGACATGTGCTAGGTGTATGTGCGACTCGTTCAGATATGGGTTCAAACAAATTAGACAAGTTTTGACGTAATCGATGAATCAATAACAATGATAGGCATAGCAGCTTTCTTTATCCTAGATTTCTATGGTAATGAATTTTTCTGTTTCTTTGGTGCAAATCCAATCATCTAGATTGGAAATAAGAAGCAATTCCCATTGGTAAGCAAACGGCCATTCATTAAACGGAGGAAATAGTACTAAAAAGAAAAACAGGCTTCGAGAGTCAGACTGGAACTACGGCTATGGGAAAGTTAGCTATGAAGGAAAGCGCACCTAAACCATAGATTTTGAAGACTCAAAGTAGATCACCTAGTCAATAAATTGGGACACAACCTGCTTAGTCACCTAGGTCGTCTACCTCTCGCCTACTACTCCTACTTATCCTTTTTGAGCAGAACAGAGCCATAGCATACAATGGAGACCTTTATACTGGTATAAAAAACTGTGTGGGGTGAGTGTTTGGATTTGCTGTCTCTGGCGTAGAGTTAAGTTTGCGGGTCTCTCTGCAAAAAAAAGAGAGGAGAGTTTTGTTCTTCTTGACGGTGTCCTTATTCCGTGACATTCATATGTGTCCAGGCTTCGCTTCGAGGATGAAACCTCGACGGCGGAAGTCTGGAGACCCCCTTTGAATTCGGTCAGGGGAGTAGTTTCTCAAGCGAAGGCGGCGTCCGGTGGATCAACAAGACGGATGGGCGCTCGGGACCGGGGGGTCCGAGCTGAGAGATATAGGGGTTCGGACCGTCCGCAATCGGTCCAGAAAGAACGTCCGCGTGGTAACGCGCGGGAGCGAGACAGGAGGTTAAAGACAGGTTCGGGCCGCTCAGGCGTAAATCCTACTCTGTGTGTATGCTATGTGGAGAATGCGGTATGATTGTTACAAGGAGACTGGAGCTCGGGGAGCTAGCTGGGAGCATCGGGAGAGCACGGGAGCTAAGTCTCATCGGGGGCTCGGAGCCGAGGAAGAAGAAGAAGCACTGGGCTCAACCTCAGTAACATAAGCTGGCCGTTTCATTGGCCTGGATCCCTCTTTTATAGCGAAGGGGAAGTCACAGTGCCAGCTACGTGCCAAAAGGAGAGAGCTAGCTATGCGCGTGCTGTCATCGCACGCTTCGTCCTGTCTGCTGAGCACATGCCGGAGTGGTGCTGCACATCGGGTTCATCACGCTGCTCGACTGCTGCGGGCGGCGTTTAGATTCTGGGGATGTGACAGCGCACGTCTCCCTGCGGAGTTGGGTGCTGGGCGTCTGGTCGGCACGGTCATCACGTCGCCGGGAGTGGAATGGAGTTTGGAGACGGGACGGCGCTGCCTCCGGCTGCCGGGCGTGGAAAGGCGAAGCCTCCATAAGTCACAACCTCTGCCTCTGACCTTTGACGACACAGGCTGACGGCACACGGAGCGGGCCCACCGGGGGCCAGGAGCAGGATAGGCGCAGCACGCCCCGTCGAATCACGGTAGTTGGGGAGCTAGTGCACTCGGTCAACTCATGCTCGGCGCGGAGTGCTCTCTTGAGCTCCGCGCCACGACGGCGCGGCAGTCGGCACCGGGACGAGGCAGGCCGTCGCACTCGGGACCGGGACCGAGGCAGTCGCACTCGTGACGGACGGGCAGTCGGCACTCGGGACGAGGTCTGGGCGGTGGTACACGGGGGCCCGAGGGTCGGCACGGGACCGATGACGCGAGGACCCGGGACCGGGGATTGGCACCCGGGGCCCGAGACCGAGCGTGCGTGCCGGGTCCGGGAAAGAAGGCGCACCCGGCACGGGTAGCGACCCCGGGCCCCCCCCGGGCAGCGCTCGGCCCGGGCACTTAGCAGGGGAGCCGGTCGCCAGTTGTGCAGAATGTGGGCCGGAGTAGCTGGCGTGGCAGAAGACCCACGCGACCCGGGATGTGGGACCTATCCTGTTTCGCCGACACTCGCGTCTCTAGCACGGTGGTTAGCCCTAGGACCAGCATGGTACCGGTTTGAATCGATTACTCAGCTTACTTATAACTAACGTGGTACTAGTATTTATTTTTTCCTTGTGCAACACTTTCAGCCATCCTAAGCTCTACAGTACCCGTCTACAGCTTGACAGGTGTTGTTGTTGCTACGGCACCGATAACTTTTTCCCAGGGTCGCGACTTGTGGTAGCCATCACCCTCCTGTGTGAGGCAAGGTAAGCGAATTGGAAGAGTTTGTGTGAACAGGCTGAGAAGTGAGAGCTCTTGACAGTAAGCCCAATCTAGTAGTGTTAGGGAGTCTATTTTTCTTCACTTTTTTTTTCTTTTCTTGTTGTGTCTCCAACCATTGTCAAGTTTCGGCGATGGAACGAGGCCAGTTCAGTCCCCTTGCACCAGGGGTGATCAATACAACATTTTGAACGAAAGGTGAGGCTCTATACTGAGGAATTGATGCAGATTTGCAGGTGACTAATGAGAAGGCTAGGAGCATTGGAGGCTCACACAGATTCACACCCAACAATAACTCTTGCTTACATTGGAGACGTCGGTCGCCACACTAAACACCAATCTTGCTGCATAATGAGGCGTTTGGATGACCACAATTGAACCGGCACCACGATGATGACAATTTTGATGAGTATATCTTCTGCGGATCAGAACACGATGACACAAGAGGCTCGTCTTCGTCGACAGTTCGCGTCGCAACGCCAAGGTATGGCTGAACGTAAATCAATGATGCTTTTGTAAGATTAAATTTAGATACCTCCGTTTGATGGTGCTTATAACCTGATGCCTACATTACTTGGGAAATAGCTGTTAATCAAAAGTGTTGTTTGTCATGAATTTCCTGAGGATAAAAGAGTTAGGGGCTGCTACTAGTGATTCACTGATTTTGCTTCTTGGTCTCTGGTGGATAGAATTTAGTAAGAAAAATCCTGACTAACATACACAACTTGGAATGTTTTGAACGGGTCATGCGGGCTAGAGATTTGTTCTTCTTCTATGCACGAGATCTGTTAATTAAGTTGCAACAATTGAGACAGGGAGCTAAAAGTGTGAGAAGAATATTTATCAGGAGTTGCAAATGGGTTGTTGCGTTGTGAGATAGAGGAGGATGAGGAGGCGCGATGGCTTAAAGGTTTTAAGGGGGGTTAAATCGGAAATTCGGGATATTCTTGAATATAAAAGAGTATACATAACCGTTTGTTTCTCTTGGCTTGTAAAGCTGAACGTGAATGCAGGGACGACGCGGCGAATTCCAGGACTAATGTTTTCTGCAGGCAAGCTAATTCATGGCAGCATCCAGACCTAGCTCGAATCGGCGTCTTCCACCACCGCCTTCTCCTCGAGCCGTCCCGCGCCATCGGTATCCAACTTCCAACACAAGCCACGCACTACTCCAACTAATTCAGTGAGTCGCACCACCACGTCGTCGAAGGTCTGTTCAGCCCCTGCCGAGAGTACGCGTCTGTTGCCTCTATAGGGAGAACTAGGGATATTCAGTGTCATCGATGTAAAGGGTATGGACATGTGCAGTGTGACTGTCCAAAGCAAGCGTGCTTTGGTAATTAAAGAGGATGGTGAGTATCTTCTGCTAGTGATATCGATGAAGATACAGATGTTGTGCTTGCAGCTGACTATGCGTAATGAAGATCCTTTTTGAAGTGCATATTGGTGCTGATGAGGCGGATCACTATGCAAATTGTGCAGCGTGGTGCTTAGTGCACAGATGGAGAAAGTGGAGCAAAACAGCGGCACATATTGTTTCAAACAACCAAGCGTGTCATCAAGGATCATTCATGCCGCATGATTATTGATGGAGGCAGCTGCAACAACTAGCCAGTATCGATATGGTGGAGAAAGCTGGCCCTTAGCACAAACCACACCCTCACCCGTACCACATACAATGGCTCAACAATAGCGGTAAGGCCAAAGGTAACCAGGTTGGTGCGCATTAATTTTGCTATTGATCATATCCATGATGTTGTTGAGTGTGATGTTGTGCCTATGCAAGCTTGTCATATTCTGTTAGGTAGACCATGGCATTTGATAGAGATTCTATGCATCATGGTAGGTCATCAATATTTAATTTTACACATGATAAGAAAATTGTGTTGCACCCTATGTCTCCTGAAGCGATTGTGCGTGATGATGTAGCTAAAGCAGCCAAGGAAATAAAAGGTGAGAATTCATGAAAATTCCAAACCGTTGCTAAAACCAATGAAATACGTTTGAATGAAAAATGTTTGCTTGCTACTAAAGCTGATATTAATGAATTAATTGCATCTACTTCTGATGTCTATGCATTGGTATGTAAAGATGCTTGAGTTCACTTTCCGATATGCAGCATTCTTTTGCCCTCTACTGTTGCTAACCTTTTGCAGGAGTATTCGGATGTTTTTCCAAAGTGAGATTCTCCAGGGCTGCCACCTGTTCGAGGGATTGAGCATCAGATTGATCTCATTCCTGGTGCTTCCTTGCCCAATCGTGTGCCATACAGAACTAATCCGGAGGAAACTAAGGAGATTCAACGCCAAGTTGCAGGAGTTACTCGACAAGGTTATGTGCGTGAGTCTCTTAGTCCTTGTGCTGTGCCAGTTATTCTTAGTGCCTAAGAAAAATGGAACCTGGCGCATGTGTGTTGATTGTAGAGCTATTAACAACATCACCATTCGATTATTGTCACTATTCCACGATTAGATGATATGCTTTGATGAATTGAGTGGTGCTGTATTGTTTTCAAAAGTTGATTTGCGTAGTGGTTACCACCAGATTCACATGAAATTGAGAGATGAATGGAAAACTGCTTTCAAAACTAAGTTTGGTTTATATGAGTGGTTAGTCATGCCTTTTGGTTTAACTAATGCACCTAGCACTTTTATGCGGTTAATGAATGAGGTTTTGCGTTCTTTTATTGGAAAATTTGTGGTGGTATATTTTGATGATATATTGATTTACAGCAAGTCTATGAATGATCATCTTAATCATTTACGTGCTGTTTTTAATGCTCTCCGTGATGCACGTTTATTTGGTAACCTTGAGAAGTGCACCTTTTGCACCGATCGAGTTTCTTTTCTTGGTTATGTTGTCACACCGCAGGGAATTGAAGTTGATCAATCCAAGGTTGAAGCAATACAAGGATGGCCTATTCCAAAGTCTGTTACGCAGGTGCGGAGTTTCTTAGGGCTTGCTGGATTTTTTATGTCGCTTTGTGAAGGATTTCAAACGCCATTTGCTGCGCCATTGCTGGATACACTTCTGGAATCGGGTGTATCGGTTGCTAAGGCGCAACATCGTGGATAGTTGTAGTCGGGCCGTGAACGTCGGTTTCTTCCACCAATCGTGATTAGCTTCTCCATCGAAAGATCGGGACCGAACCTCGCATCACAAGAAGACTACTACAGGGATTATTCTATTACTAATTGATGACCTGGGGGGCTACTCTTCTTTCTCCAGTTCAGCTACAGCGAGCTCTTCACTCGATAGAAGAGCGAGACATAGCGGAGGAAATGGTGCTTTGTCGATCCTAACTCCTTGCTTCGGAATGCGATTACCTACTTTCCGCCTCACCTGTGAGGAGGACACTACTTCTTTGCTGCCAACCATGTCCTCTACTGCAGCCACACATCCAGAAATGATGCGAGGACCGATGACTCGAGCTCGTGCACGTGAACTAAACTATGTCATGCTCCTAAGGAATGAGGGTCCAGAAGATGGCAACCAATAAATAGGTGCTGCATCACCTTTCCTTAGGGCTAGTTATCCTTTTTGAAGCTAGAAACAGAGCCATAGCCATACAATGGAGACCCTAACCTAAAGGAAATGGGTGGGTCGAAGGTAGATCATAACTAAAGGTGACAAGTCACTAAGGAGGCTGCCTATTTTATTTATTTATGGAAGACTTGACGAGGCAGATCTATTTATTTTATTTATGGAAGAACTAGAGTTGTTGACTACTCACTAAGGAGTCTGCCTCGTCAAGTAGAGCATCTGAGTGGAGATAACCTTTTAACCATAGCTGTGATAGCATCTGAGTGTATAAAATGGCAAGGTGTTTGTTAGTGCATCCCTTTCTTCATCTAGCAAGATATCAATACAGGTATGATGGAAAAAGTTTCCCTGTAAAAACACATCGAGACCTACTGTAAGCAATGTGCGCCTATGAGGTATGATGATTTCACTTTCATCCTTTTTTTCCAAGCTACCCTTACAGGCACTGCACTCAAATCAACAATTAAGGGATTCAAAGGGAAAGAGTTTTGCTTATAGCTTGCATTTGACGTACTTAATTTAGAGAATAACATGTGGGTTACTCTTTCTAGGGAACTCTAGTTTAACATATTGAGGGACATCCCTGACTTAGTGCATTCCCTGACATTAAGAGTCTCATGAATAATTCACGTACTCATTGATCAACAATGATAATGTCTATTTCAAGGAACAAATCGATACATTATAAATATAGCATGTGATATATGTAACATCTCCATGTTGCCTCTAGGGCATATCACTAACAGGTTAATCCTCCAAAACACCCAAAAAAAATTCCTTTCATCGTTTGAGACTAGCTGTTGCATACTGCTCGAGCTAGGGGCTGTTTGCATTGCATTTCGTTTATCCTTGCGAGTGCCCCACATCGTGCAAGCAATCTGTGCCCTAACATCAGCTTCGAGAAGTCAGCTAGCGTCTCTCCTAGTACTTGATGTGAGATTTCTCCTTGCTTGCATCAGGTCACATTTTTCTTTGCACGCAAACCCACTGAACATTTCTTACCTTGTTTATATTAGCAACTTATGGGCGTGCTTTGAACACTTATTCAATGTGCATTTGTAGGTTATGATAGCAGAAAACAAAAATTTCTACCGCGCACACCAGGACATCATGTGAGAGAGGGATCATGGATCGTTACCACTAGACGCGCAGTGCAGCGGAAGAAGGGTTGGAGAAGCCGATCCAACCACGCGCGCATTGAGGTAGTAGTGGAAGTAGTCGATCTCCGACGGATCAACACCGCAACAAGCAGCGCCTCTACCGGTATCCACATGTCCAGGGCTGGAACGCCAATCGCGAGTGTACTAGCACTCGTGAGCGGCTAGGGTTTGGCTCGGGAGGTGGCGGCTAGGGTTTAGTTCGAGGTTAACAGAAAAACGTGTATCTCCTCAGGCCCTCGCCTCCCTATATATGACCTCCTCACTTGGGCCTCATGAACCGAGGCCCAGTAAGAGTCTACTCAGATCTCTATCCGAATCGAGTCCATATTTGAATCACATTCGAATAAGTGTTCCAACCCGTTAAGTGTGCGACCCTGTAGGTTCACGTATATTTTGTCGTGACCCAGAAACGCCGTTCTGGTCACCCTGTTAATAGCGGCCTCTAGCAAGGCTTATTAACCCCAAAATATACGTAAAGATCATATCGGCTGAACCTATAATGTCCACATGTACAAATCCTTTTGCCTCACGACATCGATTGAGCTCAAGGCAAGACTTGTGTCATCCTCTTAATAGCTCAATCACTCACTCGATCCTGTGATGGATTACAAACTTGTGATTGACACCTCAATCACCCTAGCATGGCCATGCACTTCCATAATCCATTACATCGAGGGGCCTAGAGATATCTCTCCCGTAAGGAGGGGCAAATTCTATCTTGATCATTCACATCCCACTACATGTTTAGCAAACCCGAAGACTACTTTTATGACTACCCAGTTACGGAGTAGTCTTTAGTAGTCCCAAAATAAACTACTACGTATGTTGGGAACCATGATGATCTCAAGTCTAAGGACTCTACATAAACACTACTTGAGACTAACTGATGACACATGAAATCTCTGCAGTATCTCATGGCGGGTCTATCCAACATATGTTCACTAACATATGTCCATATTATCGATTTGGTATCTCCATACCATGATCCATGAGACATGATCATCAGTCAATACATATGCTGATGTTAGAATCATATTTGTTCCTCATATGATATATGATCAGGGATCATTTAGAAATAGCAACATTTGACATTAAGAGTCTCACGAATAAGTCACGTACTCATTGATCAATAATGATGATGTCTATTTCAAGGAACCAATCAATATATTATAAACATAGCATGTGATATATATATAACATCTCCATGTTGCCTCTAGGGCATATCACTAATAGTCTCCCACTTGCACTAGAGTCAACCATGTAGGCATCTAATACATGGCCTAATGTGAGCCTCATGCTTTGGCTAGGGAAGCGGCTTTGTCAACGGATTTGCAATGTTTAAATCCGTTTGTACTTTGCATATCTTTACATCGCCTCTCTCCACTATCTCGTGGATGAGATGAAAACGTCGTAAAATGTGCTTGGACTTCTGGTGAGATCTAGGCTCCTTGGCTTGCGCAATGTCCCCACTATTATCACAGTAGAGGTCCATTGGACTGAAGGCACTAGTCATCACACCAAGCTCGGAAACAAATTTCTTCATCCAAACAGCTTCTTTAGCACCTTCAGAAGCTGCAATATACTGGGCTTCCGTTGTAGAATCAGCAACCGTCTCCTGCTTGGAACTCTTCCAGCTCACCGCACCGCCATTTAGGCAGAACACAAATCCAGATTGCGATATGAAATCGTCTTTGTTAGTTTGGAAGCTAGCATCAGTGTAACCATTTACAACGAGCTCTTCTTCACCTCCATAGACAAGGAACACATCTTTAGTTCTTCTCAAGTACTTCCAGTGACCTTCACCTGGATCTGATTGGTATCTACTCGTAGCACTTAGGGTATACAAGACATCTGGACGTGTACAAAGCATGGTATACATAATGGACCCAATGGCCGAAGCAAATGGGATCGCATTCATCTTATCCTGCTCATTAGGTGTACTAGAACACTGACTCTTGCTAAGATTTATACCATGTGACATAGGAAGGAAACCTCTCTTAGAGTCCTGCATGTTGAACCTTTTCAACACCTTGTCAATATATGTATCTTGACATAATCCAATTAGCCTTCTTGATCTATCTCTATAGATCTTGATGCCCAGAATGTAGCCGCCTCTCCTAAGTCTTTCATAGAGAAACAATTTTTCAATGAAGACTTAACAGATTCGAGCATAGGAATGTCATTTCCGATCAGTAATATGTCGTCCACATATAAGATCAGAAATACAAGTGCGCTCCCACTAGCCTTTTTATAAACACAAGGCTCTTCTTCGTTCTTGATGAAACCAAACCCTTTGATCACTTCATCAAAACGAATATTCCAACTCCGAGACGCCTGCTTTAATCCATAAATGGATCTTTGCAGCTTGCATATCTTTCTAGCTGATTGTGGATCGACAAAACCTATGGGCTGTGTCATGTACACATCCTCACTCAGATTTCCATTAAGGAAACTGTTTTGACATCCATTTGCCATATCTCATAGTCGAAATATGCAGCAATTGCTAGAATGATCCGAATAGACTTTAGCATTGCGACGGGCGAAAAAGTTTCATCATAATCAACACCTTGAATCTGTTTGAAACCTTTGGCCACCAATCGTGCCTTATAGATGTGAACATTTCTATCCATGTCTATCTTTTTCTTGAAAACCCACTTGCACTCAATGGTTTTAACACCATCAGGTGGATCAACCAAGTTCCAAACTTGATTAATATGCATGGATTCAATTTCGGATCTCATGGCTTCAAGCCATTTCTCAGAGTCTGGTCCCACCATCGCTTCTTCATATGTCTTAGGCTCGTCCTTGTCTAACAACAATATGTCCATTTGTTGAGTAGTCAAGAACATGTACCTCTTAGGTGCACGACGTGACCTCTCTGACCTACGTGGTGCCGGTGTGTCTACAACAGGTGCTTCAACACTTTGTTCATCCTGCTGTGGTTCTGTAGGAGCTAAAACATTTTCAGGTGTTTCTCGAATTTCTTCGAGTTGCACCGTTCTCCCACTATCACTTCTTGAGAGAAACTCTTTCTCTAAGAAGACACCATGTCGGGCGACAAACACCATGCCTTCATGTTGATTATAGAAGTAATATCCTTTTGTTTCCTTAGGATACCCGACAAAGAAGCATTTGTCAGACTTAGGAGTGAGCTTATCAAATTGCAAACGTTTTACATAAGCCTCACATCCCCAAATCTTAAGGAAAGGCAAGCTAGGACGTTGTCCTGTCCACATCTCATATGGTGTCTTTTCTACTGACTTTGATGGAACTCTGTTTAGTGTGAACGCGGCTGTTTCAAGAGCGTATCCCCAAAAGGACAATGGAAGATCACTTTGGCTCATCATGGATCGCACCATATCTAATAAGGTGCGATATCTCCGTTCAGATACCCCATTCCACTGAGGTGTTCTTGGTGGAGTCAACTGTGGAACAATTCCACAATCTTTCAGATGATTACCAAACTCGTGGCTCAAATACTCGCCTCCACGATCAAATCGTAGAAACTTGATTGTTTTACCGAAATGATTTTGTACTTCATTTTGGAATTCCTTGAACTTTTCAAAGGATTCAGACTTATGTTTCATTAGGTACACATACCCATATCTACTGAAGTCATCAGTAAAAGTTATGAAGTACCCAAAACCACCTCTGGCTGTTGAGCTCATTGGTCCACATACTCCAGAGGCTGTTCGCAATCTCGACGGATGCACGATCAGCCCAACCACGAGGGTAATTGTTCCTGTAGGCAATCGAGAACTAGCAAGAACAAGATGAACAAGCAACTTAATTTGCGAATAAAGATGAAGGTTTAATTCAAGAGAACCGGCGATCTAGCCGATCACGGGATTACACGGTAAAGTAGTGACACTAACTTTAATCTAACAAAACCCAATATGTTTGTGGTGGCTCTACAGGTATCAATAGGATGGGAGGACAGCCACAAGGGTGTTGGGGTCGTTCTCCAACCCTAGGACGCGTCCCTAATGGACCCGACTTGATACATGGGCCTTCGGCCCTAAAACGGTGATGCAGCACCTTAAACAGGGACCCCTCATCACTAAAACAACGATTGCAGAAGATTCCGAGTAGATATAAACATGAGTCTAGATCCGTTAGAAAGTAGACTTGATAAGCTTTCCGTGAAGTACTAGAATTCCCAAATCGGAGTTTGTATGAAGTCGTGGCGGCTGTCACAAGTTGGCGATGTCGTACAGTCCGATTCCAGCCTGCGCGAATCCCTTTTCTTGTTGATCTCCTCCCTTCCCTTGGTGACCTTCTCCATGCGTAGGTGGGGATGTATCGATGGTGTTGATGTCCTCATCAATGATGATCTCAAGTCTAAAGACTCTACATAGACACTACTTGAGACTAACTGATGACACATAAAATTTCTGCAGTATCTCATGGCGGGTCTATCCAACATTCACTAACATATGTCCATATTATCGATTTGGTATCTCCATACCATGATCCATGAGACATGATCATCAATCAATACATATGCTGATGTTAGAATTATATTTGTTCCTTATATGATATATGATCAGGGATCATTTAGAAATAGCAACATTTGACATTAAGAGTCTCATGAATAAGTCACGTACTCATTGATCAATAATGATGATGTCTATTTCATGGAACCAATCAATACATTATAACATAGCATGTGATATATATATAACATCTCCATGTTGCCTCTAGGGCATATATCACTAACAGCATTTACTGATTTGATTGTGCTAATCCTTGCTACCAAGTGCAATCTTTCCTATAGCTACACAGAATTTCTACAACGAACCGGTTTGTGTCACCTGGCAATCGCTCCATCCAATCTTCACAGGTTGTACCACTGATTGCAGATCACCACTGCTCGTTTGGTAAGATTTTGTAAGACTTCGATACTGGCTTGTGAATATGTGACCCCACATACATACATCCTATTAGCTGCAGGTCACATATGTGTGTTTTGTTTTCTGGTTTTCTTGTGACTAACCATGGCAAGAGATACAGAGACTTCAGACAACACCTTCCCACAGTCTCCTCGCACCTGAGGCATCATCCAACATTTTGACCGCCTAATGCGGGAGCGCGTAGAAGGTCTTGATGGCGACTTACGCACCACAAATGAACACCTTGCCCAGCTAGAGGAAGCTCAACTTCAGACCACTATGGTGCTCAATGACATGAGGGCCGCTCAGAACAACACCAACACTACTCTTGCGAACATGGTGACAAGACTTGACGAGTTGTCGCGAACAATTGCTGCGGTTGTTCGACAGCAACCTGCGCCTGGCCAGCATGATGAGGACTATGTCGGGGACACTGAGGATGATGTGAGCATCCTCTCAGCTGCAGATCGACGTCAACAACGTGATCCTCCTCACCAACAAAGGCGCCAACGTGGGGTACGTAATCAAGATGATTCTTTTGCTAAGATCAAATTCACTATTCCTGCTTTTAGTGGAAAATATGATCCTGATCTTTATCTTACCTGGGAGCTAGCTGTTGATCAAAAATTTGCATGTCATGATGTTCCTGCTAATACACAAGTTAGGGCTGCTACTAGTGAATTAAGTGACTTTGCATCTGTGTGGTGGCGCGAACATTGCCACAAACACCCGAATAACATTCCCACAACTTGGAAAGCTTTGAAACTGCTCATGCGACATAGATTCGTCCCTTCATACTATGCTCGCAATATGTTAAATAAATTTCAGCGTTTATATCAAGGAACAAATTCTGTAGAAGAGTACTACCAAGAGCTGCAAATTGGCATGTTACGTTGTGGTCTTGTTGAGGAAAATGAAGCAGCTATGGCTCAATTTTTGTGTGGGTTGAATCATGAGATACAGGATATTCTTGATTACAAATATTACAATTCTATGACTCGCTTGTTTCATCTTGCTTACAAAGCTGAACGTGAAGTGCAGGGACGTCAACCGAAACCACGGACTAATTTTTCTGCAGGTCGCACTAATTCTTGGAGGACAAGTCCAGCAGCTATGCCGTCCTCTTCCACGGCGGCACCTTCTTCCTCCACCAACAAGCCACTCACCGTGCCCTCACCTGCAACACCACAAGTTTCTGTAGGCCCCACACCTGCAACTCACGGTTCCTTGTCTACTGCTTCGGTTGCATCTACGGGTCGTACCAGGGATGTCCAATGCCATCGCTGCAAGGGCTATGGACACATCATGTGCGATTGCCCCAACAAGAGAGTGCTGGTCATTCGTGAGGACGGTGAGTATGATTCAGCTAGTGATTTTAATGATGAAACATACGCTATACTTGCACATGACGTTGCAGAACCGAAGGACCAAGACGAACATGTCATTGCTGATGATGCTGACAAGTATTTGAGTATTGTAGTACAACATGTGCTAAGTACTCAGATTGCCACAAAGGACAAGAATCAATGCCATAATTTGTATCAAACCAAAGGGGTGGTGACGGAGGGAGCTGCAACAACCTAGCGAGTACAGATATGGTGGAAAAGCTTGCCCTACCAACTCGCCCACATCCCCATCCCTGTCACATCCAATGGCTCAATCAAAGTGGTAAGCTTAAGGTAACACATTCTATACAGGTGCCCTTTGCTATGGGTTCATACACTGATTATGTTGATTGTGATGTTGTCCCCAGGCAAGCATGCTCCATGATACTTGGTTGACTATGGCAATATGACACTAATTGTGTGCACCACGGCCGCACTAATCAGTATTCGCTTTTATTTAAAGGAAAGAAAATTGTGTTGCATCCAATGACCCCAGAACAAATTTTTAAAGATGAACTTGCTTGGGCCGAGTGAAAATCAGATTGTGGCTAATGAGTTTGTGCAGCGAACAGAACACTCCCACATTGCTGCACATGACATGAAACTGAAGACTCCTGTGTTGCTCGCTACTCATGCCGATTTGGATGAGTGGGCCGCTAGTAATTCTTCTTGTTATGTTCTCATGTGCACACAAGTTTTGTTTTCTATGGATGATTTGCCCCCTGCTTTTCCTTCCACAGTCACTAACCTTTTGCAGGAGTTTTCCGATCTCTTTCCAAGTGAAGTACCAGCAGGTCTTCCTCCCCTCCGAGGAATTGAACATCAAATTGACCTCATTCCGAGTGCTTCCCTGCCCAATCGTGCTGCATACCGCACCAACCCTAAGGAGACAAAAGAAATTCAACGTCAAGTTCAAGAATTGCTTGATAAGGGGTACGTTCGTGAATCTCTCAGCCCCTGTGCTGTTCCTGTTATTCTTGTGCCAAAGAAAGATAGGTCATGGCGTATGTATGTAGATTGTCGTGCCATTAACAACATCACAATACGGTATCATCACCCCATTCCTCGGTTGGATGATATGCTTGATGAGCTAAGTGGTGTTGTTCTTTTCCCCAACATTGATTTGCGCAGTGGGTACCGTCAAATTTGTATGAAATTGGGGGATGAATGGAAGACGGCTTTTAAAACTAAGTTTGGCTTATATGAGTGGTTAGTTATGCCTTTTGGATTAACTAATGCACCTAGTACATTTATGAGATTGATGAACGAAGTTTTGCGTGCTTTCATTGGCAAATTTGTGGTTGTCTATTTCGATGATATCTTGATTTATAGCAAATCTTTGGAGGACCACCTTGATCATTTGCGTGCTGTTTGCGGGGCTTTACGTATTGCACGTTTGTTTGGCAACTTGAATAAGTGCAACTTTTGCACAGACCGTGTCTCTTTTCTTGGCTATGTTGTTACATCACAGGAAATTGAAGTGGACCACACCAAGATCGAGGCAATTCAGAGCTGGCCTACTCCGAACACTGTTACACAGATTCGAAGCTTCCTTGGACTTGCAGGATTTTATCGCAGATTTGTTCGTGATTTTCGAACCATTGCCGCTCCGCTGAATGAACTCACCAAGAAAGGAGTTCCCTTTTCATGGGGTGCAGCCCACGAAGAAGCCTTCATGACTTTGAAAGATAAGTTAACTCATCCACCTTTGCTGCAGCTTCTTGATTTCAATAAGATGTTTGAGCTGGAATGTGATGCAAGTGTAATTGGATTGGGTGGTGTTTTGTTGCAAGAAAGGTAAACCAGTGGCTTATTTTAGTGAGAAGTTGAGTGGTGCTAGTTTAAACTACTCCACTTATGACAAAGAGTTACTTGCTTTGGTTCGTACTCTTGAGACATGGCAGCGGTATCAAGAGTACCGATCAATAGGTTGAATAAAAGCTCTATCTTCTAATTATATGCGGACCAGCAACTAAAACCAGATGGAAATCCTTTATGCTAAAGTCTGAGCAGATGCAAAGGTAAGAACTTACCATAAACGAAAGGAGACCCGTGAAAATGCTGCAGAACAAGAGTATGTCAGAATGTGAAAAGAGATAGGTATAGAAGACTTATATGGTAAAAATATAGACACTACGCATATCACTATAGCAATGAAACTACACTTTTTGATTGTTTGGAGTACACACATCTCACTGTTAAATAAAAAATTACGTCTACTCCCATGGAACCACATAAGTATGAATTTATATTTTTAAGGAATGAAAAGACATGAAAATGGCATAGATTCTCTAAAAATTAAATGCCAGCTCAGCCTGAGAACTTCCTAAGGAGAACAACGAGAGATACATTATGCTCACATATTGAGCTTGGTATAGATTTGTGCATACCAAGCTATATATAACTATATAATCTACTGAACAATGAAATAATTCTAGGCTTTCACCTCATCAAATTCAGTGTCCTCTTCAGCAACTTTATGTAACAAATAAAATCAGAAAGTTAACACAGTGGTGCACAGATGGGCCTTTCGCTGAACATGGTACTTCCCCATCAGTTATTGCTTATCAGTTTTCGCTGAATAGAAGTGATTATTTCAGATACTAACTACTGCTCAGAATGCTTCATTCAGATATGTCTGCAACATCCTTTTTTAAGCCTCTGACCATGGACCAAGTTGTGGAGGAGTTCCTGAACATACGTGACTAATTCATTTTGGCTCCAAATGAGGTGAAACAAAATTTGCTAGAATCACAAAACTATGCACTTTATTTCTGTAAACTAGAATGACACAACTACTATAGAAAACCCCCCTAAAATGTATAATGGGTAAATACATTATTTAAGTATATAAAGTTGATAAGAACTGCTAAAATTCATAGAAAATTTCATACAAGCCCCAAATGAGCAAGATCAAATTGTGTTAGATTCACGGTAACACTGTAAAGTAGGATTCTATAGAACCACCTATTAAAAATACATGATAAAACTTGGACAGTGTATAAAAAGCGTATTTGACCGTATTTAGACTTCAAACGCTTATAACTTGCACATGCTACATCATAAAATTGAAATTTTTTCACCATTATTCATCTAAAATCATTGTTGATGTAAAGTTAAATTTGACAAAACAACCTCACAAAATACATCTTCAAATTTACATAGAGTATAAACACCGTATTTTGTATATAGAACTTG
This sequence comes from Oryza meyeriana var. granulata, assembly GCA_003991445.1. Classification (NCBI taxonomy): domain Eukaryota; kingdom Viridiplantae; phylum Streptophyta; class Magnoliopsida; order Poales; family Poaceae; genus Oryza; species Oryza meyeriana. The sequence continues at coordinate 34,746 of RYFJ01003000.1, read as the reverse complement.
TAATATTCATAACTCCTAGATAGAAAATGATAAAATAGAAATTTCTTTACCAAAAATCATCTAAAACCAGTACCTATCCACTGTATGAATTACATGCATGTTAGAGCATTTTAGATTTTTTTGCATTATTTGGTATTTATTTGCTCGTATGTTAATTTGTTTAGAGAGTGAACGTGTCAACGGTGAAGGAGTGGAAATAGTTGGTGAACAGATTGATGAAGAGAGTAAGGCAAGTGTCTTCCCCACTCTCTTTGACCACATTGAATCCTATGATTTGGGGAATGAAAATGTGTTGATTTACAAAATTGCACGCGTATTTATGACTATCGATATTTGAAATGTGGTACATGGTAGTTATATCCAACTTGCTGCATATTCCACCTTGAAACTTGAATTTCCTACTGTTTGTAACCTTATATTGGGTTAGAGTGCTTTCCAAGTTCTCAAATGGATATATACATGCCTATTATGCTTGCAAATGCTTTAGCCATGCTTACAAATATGCAAATAAACATTACGGTCACCTTATAAATGAAAATTTGGGCATTATGTTACTTCTGGACAGAGGTGAATCCGCCGGTTATTTATGAATTAAAATGGAGACATTTGTTTGACTTGGACTTGAGTTAATTAACGACTGAACTCAATGATAAGTTTTACAGTGCAACTATGGGATGACCTTCGCTCATTAAGTTGCTCAATGTTTAACGTAGAGTGGATGTTTCATTCAAGGCCATGATTGCAACCTGCATGCAGCACACTACAGGCTTGGGTTCAGACTCGGAGGCTAGTTGATCAATTGAGCGAGCTTTGACTGATAAACTAATAAGCAGATGGAGAGCTACAGAACGAGCTAGCGGGGAACAAAATATGGCCTAAGCACATGTAGGTATTAAGGAAAGCGAGGAGACAAGTACATACTTGAGCAGCAAGTAGAGTACCTGGAGACACGAGACGTGCGGGGCGATCGATCAATGGAATGAGGTCTCCCTTGCCACGCGCGTTGCTCTTGCCGGCCGGCCAGTTGTCTACTACCACTAACATCACAGTTTTGCCTAGAAGTTCGGAAGAATAGCAAGCCGGTCACTGGCCGTCAGTCAAGCCAGGCAAAAGCTGATGGTGGCATCTTCGTATGGTGTCTAGCCACATGCACTGAATGCACGACTTTTGTGGCACGGCTACTTTTGTTTGCTAGCGCAGCCCATGGCTACTTTTGTTTGCTCTCGGTACAAAAGGTAAAGCCCTAGAAAATACCTGAGAGCAGTAGAGAGCGTGGAAATCAGCACAACACCAACATTTGACTCACAGCTGGAACCTACAACAAAACAGCTAATTGCAAGTTAGAGCTAATTACATCATTGCTAATTCTAGAAACCGAAACATCTGTAATGAAGAGAAAATCATATTAAAACTCTAGGAACCAAGGACTCTCAAAGAGATCCAAATGCAACTTGAGCAAAGAAATCTATTCACCATCCAAACTTTTTTCAAGCAGCCTGACTGAGCAATATTAGAAGTTGGCAGGCTGTTTTGAGGAAATCTAGAGCAAAACAGAGGAATTTGCATGACTTGAATTCAGAGTTGGGTTGCCAACTGCTCGGTGTTTCAGAAAATTTCAGAGCATAAAGGCATGATAATTAAGTGCATGGACCTGATAATTAAGTGCATGATAATCTGTGCACTATCCAGGAACTTACATGACTCCAATTCACCAAACCAATTTTTACAACTCAGGTGTATCCATTAACAAAGTTTAGCAATCATGAACCTGAAGTGACTTCCCATGGATTGAAGACGGCGCTTACCTGGAGGACGACCTCCAACACTTCGGAGATGAACCCGGACCAGCCCCTGCTCTTCTGCATCATTGCCGCAACCTGCTCCGGGCCACCACCCCTGACGACCGCATCCACCACTGCATCAAATCAAGGGCCGTGGATATTCAATGATATCTTGTGAAATTTCCAAGGGACTACCAAGCTGAATTAAACAAACACGAATAATATCTTGTGAAATTTCCCTCGCAACAAATTAGTAAGCCAATGAAAAACTGGATATTGCTTGTGTGGCACAAACATTTCAGCATTTGTTTAGTCAACATTTGCCAAGACTTTTGTCCAGGTCTACAATCAGTGTACTGTTTAGCCATCTAATACTCTAGTATTTTAGGAAGAATATATATAACTGTTTGGTGGTTTGGATGATGACATGTTGAGAGAACAATAATCTATCTTTAGTTCTGATCATGGAAGGTCATCCGAAATTGATCTGCACCTAAAATTTAAGCAATAAATTATTTAATTCAGCAAAAGCTAAGACTTTGTATCTACAATGCTCTTATATCCATTAAGAGATAATTTACTGATCAGATGGCCATGGTCTTTAGCTAGAACATTCATTTAGTAGAAGCAAAGGAAGAAATGTCGTGAGTAGAGGATGACCACGCACCTGAGTTTGATGACTACAACACGAATGTGAGCTTGAGCTCAGGCACAATGGCCATTGCCTTCTGGTCCCCCACATAGCCAAACTCGAATATGAACCATCCACATGCAAATCCACAATGTACGAAATCAATTCGTCTATGTCCATGTCGCACTATTGGTGTGGAATCCACTCATCCAAAAGGACAAAAGTTTGCCAGGTGCTGGTTCAAACTCAGTTGAAACATGTTAGCATAACAAAAAAAAAAGATGAATTTTGTTTGTCTAAGTTTCCAAATCCACCCAGACATACCTTATTTCTATGTTCTGAAGTACAGTGCAATAATAAAAAAAATCAGCTAATAATTCTGCTCTCATCAATAACAGACACCAGCACTAATTTTAATTCGGAACACAGAAGAAACAAACATGCAAATTGCACTACTATAAATATTTCAATTTTCGTTGGGCTATAGAACAGTTGGATAGTAAGTTGTGTGTAAAATCATTATCTCAGCAGTATTCCAAAGTATACTATTTTATCAGGTAATAAATAATCAATCTGGAAACACGACACGATCAAGAAAATGCATAGATAGAAATCAGACCATTATGAGTAAAATTAAAGACTCAACATTTCATTGGTACTGCAACTAATCTTTAACAGAAATATGACTTCTTTTGCTGCAAATAGTGCTTGTGGAAAAGAATCTACAAAAATTAGCAACATCAACTTTGAATATGAACATCCTCCTTAGGAACCATTGCCGAGAAGTAACAAATTATTAGCAATTTAAAATAGTCACATACAGGCATTTAGCACGGTCGTATAAAACAAACATCAAATCAACAGCACATCTAGTTCATCCATGACATTTCCATCCAAACCAGCAAACGTAAGCAAAAATGTTGGATAACCGGCATGGTGACACGGATTTCCTCAAGATCCAATTGTCTGTCCTGTGAGCTCCCACAGATTTGATCATTCTCTAAGAAGACGACGTGTTTTGTTTCCATGAATTTATTGACATGATATATTTGATGGGTTAGTTGAAAATCTCAGTTTATCAGAAGATTGGTCTAAAATTCCCAAAAAATTAGCCTTTTATGATTATGGTAGTAATCCGGCAAAGGGGGGATTATTCAGAACAGGCTCAATGGACAATGGGGATGGAATAGATATTGGATGGTTAGGACATCCCGTCTTTAGAGATAAAGAAGGGCGTGAACTTTTTGTACGTCGTATGCCTACATTTTTTGAAACATTTCCGGTTGTTTTGGTAGATGAAGAGGGAATTGTGAGAGCGGATGTTCCTTTTAGAAGAGCAGATCCAAATATAGTGTTGAACTGCATAATGGTGGAGTTCTATGGTGGCAAACTTAATGGAGTAAGTTATTCTAATCCTGCTACTGTAAAAAAAAATGCGAGGCGTTCCCAATTAGGGGAAATTTTTGAATTAGATCGGGCTACTTTGAAATCAGATGGTGTTTTTCGCAGCAGTCCAAGGGGTTGGTTCACTTTTGGTCATGCTACCTTTGCTTTTCTCTTCTTTTTCGGACACATTTGGCATGGCGCTAGAACCTTGTTCCGAGATGTTTTTGCTAGTATTGATCCATGCTTGGATGCTCAAGTGGAATTTGGGACATTCCAAAAAGTCAGAGATCCAACTACAAGGAGACAGCCAGCCTGATGCCGCATTGCTTTGGTATCTTTCACCTCTCTTTTTTGATTTGACATGGGAAACATCTCCCATCCCTTCTTTGACTCTTTTTCCTTCTTTATATGGGAAATGATCCCAAATGACAAATGAATAGGTGTGGAAGTTATAATTGTAAATAAACCATGATCGAATCTATGGAAGCATTGGTTTATATGTTCCTTTTAGTTTCGACTTTAGGGATAATTTTTTCCGCTATCTTCTTCCGAGAACCACCTAAGGTTCCGACTAAAAAAGTGAAATAATTTAATTGAAGTAAGAAGTCTCCCCAGCGGTATATAAGGCATACCCAGAAAGCTTACAGGTAAACCAGATATGGAGATGGCGACTAAAGTTGCTGTTTCTATTTTTATAGAATTTCAAGATTACAGTGGATCTACGAAAAGATCGTGTATTTACAACTACAATGGAATAGTATGCAAAGTCAACACAAATCATTAAATAGAATTTATGGCTACACAAACCATTGAAGATAGTTCTAGACCTGGACCAAGACGAACCACCAATCCATTACGATGCCCGCAATGAAAACCAACGCTTAAGACGCTATTGGAGACTCGCATAGCTATTATTCGAAGCTTATTAATTTCTTTACTGCGTTCAAGGCATGACCGCATGATAGGTGTCCTTTTCCCCCTACTCAAGAAGAAGAGTTACAGCTAAGTTCCGATCGTGATATGACAAACAAATCTTACTTTTTCTTTCCCAAGCTGGCGCATAACCTCTAGACCGATATGAAGATCGATGACCTGCATCCTACAACTTCAAAGAAGTATTTGTATCACACCAGAGTCAATCTATTAAAGAGTTTCAGAAAAGCAAATACAAAGTAATGCAATTCGGCAGTCAAATCAATTCTTTTCTATTCGGAGCAACGAAACAATGTAAGAGAACAGAAGGGGCACGGATTCTATCTTTGATATTCTTCCGGGCAAGAGTTGACGGGCCAAGAGTTTTATTTAATAAATCCTAACCGTATACGCCGAGAGTTAAAGAAATAGGGAATGCTTTTTATTCAAGTGGGGCAACCTTTTCTCTCTGCTATTCTTCGCATCTCGAAAGACCCACGAAGCAACAATAGAGAAAATACCCTCTAAGTGCTTACTACTCATATCGGGTATTCCCACTACAATGATTGAGGACCTGGTTGAATCAAATATGTCTACCCATCCCTCTCTCACGGACTTGTTGAATGCTTCTTATACCTCACCCGCTCTTGCTGTGGATTGAATTCAATGATTTGGTCAGTTGCATTTGAAGAGACATATCCCTTCTTTGGCTTACGGGTTTGGAATTACTCAAGTCAACATATGTTCCCAAGGCTTTCCTCTCTTGGTAAGGGACTGGAATAAGGGGTCTTCTTTCATAGGCATAGGGTTCATGAGTAGATTCTTCCTTCGTTGTTTGTTTATTTGCTGCTTCCTTTTCCTATTCATCATGTGAGGAAAGATGATTCTGGAGAGGAATTAAATTTCCAATAAGAGTGAGCGAGAAAAGTAAGCATGAAAAGGTGCTCCATACTTTGAGAAGAGAAGGAGTCGGCACTTTTATAGGCAAGGGGATCAAGTTGGTATTGAAAAGCTAGCAATGGGATTCTTTCTTAGGGACGAATACTTCAAATTCCGGAAAGGTCATTAGGTTGCGAAGCTAAAGCATTGAATAGTCTTTTGAGTGTACAGAGTCTTGGTTTCGGTTCAATCAACTATCCACTTCAAAAAGTATTGTTCATAGTATTTCGTTGGAAAAACCAACGCCGACCCCAACAAGTCTCTCCAATATAAGGAGAGCAGAGCTTTTTAGGCCCTATGATGAGATTGAGTTCAATGGATATGAAGGATAGAAGAAATATAGTATTTGCTACTACTCTACCCATTTGTGGATTCAGTGTTTCCATTCCCCAGGTCGTCATCCAAGTCCCAAATGATGTGGGCACGATCAGAGCAGACATCAAAAACGCGGTTGCCATACATTGGGAAGAGAACGGGATTGAGGCGCCAGAGGGCTGGACTCTCAATGAGGTATGCAACGCGATAAACGGCTATGAAAGTGCCACAGATCTTCAGGGAATATGGATAGATTTAGCGAGAAACGTCTATGAAAGTGCATTTCTGTCAGAATTTTGCACCTATTTGTATCTATTTAGTGATCAGTCCACCAGTTTCTTTGATTCCACTCAGTGTTCCTTTTCTAGTTGCTTCCAATAGTTCGACCTATCCAGAAAAAATTGTCGGCCTACGAATGTGGTTTGATCCCTCCAGTGATGCCAGAAGTCGTTTCGATATATGATTTTATTCGGTTCCTATTTTATTTTCCAGAACTAGAAGTCGCCTTTTCTTTTCTTGATCTGGAAGTCACCTTTTCTTTTCCTTAGGCAGTATCTGCTAACAAGATTGATCTGTTTGGATCTTGGTCCATGAAGGCCTTTTTATTGATTTTGACGATTGGATCTCTCTATGAATGGAAAAGGGGTTCTTCGGATTGGGAGTAACCACTAGTGAAAGGGCATAGGGGGGAAGGACATAGGAAAAAGGGATGCCTACAAAAAATCAATTGATTCGTCATGGTAGAGAATAAAAATAGTGCAAAAGTACTCGAGCTTCGGATCAATGTCTCCAGAAGCAAGGAGTATGCCTGCGTGTTTCGACGAGAACACCGAAAAAACCTAATTCAGCTCTACGTAAGATAGCAAAAGTACGGTTGAGCAATCGACATGATATATTTGCTCACATTCTAGGTGAAGGTCATAATTCGCAGGAAAATTCTATAGTCTTAGTCAGAGGAGGTAGAGTGAAAGATTCACCAGGTGTGAAATCCCATCATATTCGAGGGGTCAAGGATTTACAGGGAATTCCGGATCGTAGAAAGGGAAGATCTAAATATGGTGCAGAAAAAATAAAATCGAAATGAATGGAAGATGCCTCTGGAACTTTTTGGTTATTTTGGGGGGGGGGGGGGGGGGCGATATGGAAGCTGCTAGCTCCTTTTTCCTTATTACATTACCATTTCTCTTCGCTATTCTTCGCTTAGAAGGGCTTGACTTACTTAACTTACCGCTTTCCCGAAACTCGCTACAAAAGGTCAGGTATACCTACCGGATGAGATAGGGTTTTTTCTAAAGCGGGAGCTGCTGTCGGTATGGGCAATTTCTTAAGTTCTTTGATTGATTCCGTCCCCGAGTGCTACCAAAGTTCCTCTAATTCCTCAGCTAGATATTCCCCTTGCCAAGCTGTATAAGCTTCTTCCAAAGCATATGGCTTTCTAGATGTATATGACGATCTCTAGACAGATGGATCTTATATGAATCTTATGATGAAGTACCACATCAGTGGATATATAGGAAAGGAATCCAAATCTGCCGAATCGCTCATGTTATGATCTTCTACATCCTAGTCCTCCGTGTTCCGTCATCTGGCTTATATTCTTCATGTAGCATTCAGACTGAATGACTCTATGAAATTACGTCGATACTTCTACATATTGTGGGTAACGTAGGAGACATCCCTATTTTCCCCCGGGGTCTTAATTACCACTGCTTAGCTTTCAATTTGCCTCTGACCATCAAATTAAATGTGAATAACCCGTCCTCCTCTCTTTGAAATAAGGGGCGCTTCCGGTTCTGTGTGTGCTTCAAACAATTTTGTCTTCTCCATATTACCATATCTCTAGAGTCAATAATTTTCTATGAGGAACTACTGAACTCAATCACTTGCTGCCGTTACTCAACAGTTTTCTGTTGAGGTCTATCCCGTAGAGGTAGTCAAAAATTGGATCAGTGATTGATTTCTAGGTTTCATCGTAAACCTAATTGGTTACTTCCAATTACGTAAATCAATAGTTCAAACCGCACTCAAAGGTAGGGTATTTCCCATTGATATAGGAACTTTTGTACCAGAAACAATAGTATCTCCAATTATAGCCCCTCTGGGATGTAAAATATATCCCTTCTCACCATCCCCATAGTGTATGAGACAAATGTACGCATCTCAATTAGGTCGTATTCTATGGTTACGATTCTACCAGATATGTCTTTTTGATTCCGTCCAAAATCGATTTTACGGTATAGGCGCTTATGACCTCCCCCTCTATGCCTGGCGGTAATGATTCCTCTAGAATTACGACCTTTACCACAACGGTGCCATCCATGGATCAAATTATTTCGTGGATTGGATTTCACTTGCCTATCTATGGTTCCCTTGCATGTGCTCGGGATATGTATTTTGTATAAATGTTTCTCTATCTAGAAGTGGAATAGAATAACCTGGTTGAAGGGTAATGATCATACGTCTGTAATGCATTGTATGTCCCAGAATAGGGCCCATACCCTTTCTAGGTAGTCGATGGCTATTCACAGCTACTACCTTAATACCAAAGAAGAGTTCGACCCAATGCTTTATTTCTGTCTTAGTGAATCCCAATTCGACATTAAAAGTGTATTACTTCTTTCCCAATAAATGAAGACTTTTTTCTGTAAATACTGTGTATTTGATTCCATCCATAAATCTACTTTCCCTCCTATGTTCTGAGTTCGAGTATCGATAAGAATTCGAGTTCTTATTCTTCTTATGTTATGGTATGAATATACCATACCAATTCATTATGTATGGTATGAATATGCCATGGATGCTTAACAGGGATCATCGTACATTGTAAATAACCAATTTTCATATAGAAAGTCATATCATAGAAAAATGAAATCAAAAATATTTGGAGATGGCAAATATTCGGAGATATGAAAACACCTCTCTGGATCCTCGAATTGAAAGAGAGATTGAGAGGGATCAAGAATCCTAATTCTCGCTATTTGGAATGAATCCAAAACTTTGTTTTAATCTTGGTGCATCTTTGTGCTTCCAGGATGAATGGAGTACTGCGTCTCATGGGCTTCCCGGAGTATTAGGTCTTTGAGTTCTTTATTCTCTGGAACGCACAAACGTTCCCCCATCCATATTGTCCCGTTTTCATCTTCTGTAAAACCCTGAGCTTTTCCGACTCTCATGTTCTTCTTAAGTTCTTTAATTTCTGGATCATTTGCTTGTGCCTCACGAACTTGATCAAAAAGCATGGGCTGGGCCTCTAGGGCTGCCACGAATCCATGTTCGATAATGCCCAGATTCAAGTGTTCAAATTCCCGCTACATTTCCTTGCACAAAGCCTCTGCTCAAGCGGGATGCAGTAACTTTTCCTGCTCAAGGCGTCTGCCACGACATTGGCTTTCCCAAGGTGATAATGTATCCCCACATCATAGTCCTTAATCAATTCCAGCCACCTTCTTTGGCGGAGATTCAGACAGGCTGGGTGAATATGTACTTCAGGCTCTTGTGGTCCGTGTAAATCTCACTGCGATTACCAATAAGGCAATGCTGCCAAATCTTCAAAGCGTGGACCACTGCAGCCAATTCCAGGTTGTGTGTTGGGTAATTGCCCTCATGGGGGCGTAACTGATGCGATGCATAGGCTACCACTCTACCTTCTTGTATAATGCACCCTAGCCCTTGGCGGGATGCATCACAATACACTTGGAAGTCTTTCTTGGGGTCCGGTAAGATCAGGACCGGTGCCGAAACTAACTTCTTTTTGAGTTCCTCAAAACTGTGGTTGCACTCGGATGTCCAGACAGACTCACATCTTTCTTCAGTAATTGTGTCATACGTCTGGCAATCTTCGAGAAGTTCTCAATGAACCACGGTAGTAACCCGCGAGTCTAAGAAAACTCCGCACTTGTGTCACTGTCTTAGGCGGTTTCCAATTGGTGACGGATTCCACGTTCGTTGGGTCCACGACAACTCCCTGGGCAGTGATGATGTGTCCGAGGAGCTACACTTCCCTCAACCAGAAGTCACACTTGCTGAACTTGGCGTACAACCGGTGCTCTCTCAACTTCTCAAGAACCAAACGAAGATGTTGCTCATGCTCTTTGTTGATTTTGAGTAGATCAGGATGTCATCGATGAACACTACCACAAACTTGTGTAGAAACTCCATGAATACCTTGTTCATCAGATTCATGAAGAAGGCAGGTGCATTTGTCAGTCCGAAGGACATAACGGTGCACTCGTACATCCCATACTGCGTGGTGAAGGCTGTCTTCCGTATATCCTCTTGTCGAATTCTCAACTGATGATAGCTTGATCACAGGTCTATCTTGGAGAAAACGGTGGCACTCTTCAATTGGTCGAAAAGATCATCTATCCTCAGTAAGGGGTACCTATTCTTGATGGTGACCTCATTTAGTGCGTGATAGTCCACGCACATCCGTTTTGTCTTATCTTTCTTTTCCACGAAGATGACTGGTGCTCCCCAAGGTGATGTGCTTGGTCAGATGTAGCCCTTCTGTAGCAGATCGTTGACCTGCTTCTTAACTTCTGCCATCTCGTTCGGTGCCATTCTATACGGCTGCTTGTATATTGGCGCCGTTCCAGGTGCTAAATCAATCCTAAACTCAATTTTCCTTTTTGGTGGCATCCCTGGTAGGTCTTCCGGGAACACATCCTGGTATTCCTTTACTATTTTATTGGAATGTCCTCTATTTTCCTTTCTGGCTTCATCCCACCTTCCAACGGTTGCTCTGCTACGACCTGATTCAAGCTTGCTTCCTGATGCAGCGGCACAGGTGACTTGAAAATAACCACCTTTCCTTCCGAACTGGTCACTGTTACGGTGCGGTCCACGCAGTTGATCACCCCTTTGTGTCGGGTCAACCAATCTATTCCTAGGATGACATCTAGGTCTTTGGATTCCAAGAGGATGAGAGTGGCTAGAAAAGATGATCCTTGGATTTCTAGGCTCACTGAAGGGCTATAGTGAGCGGTTATCATGCGGTTCCTAGGGGTATGAACCCTCATGGGGATTTTAAGTTCCACTAATTTTATCCCATGGGGAATGTGTTGCACTAGAATCAAAAAGTACGGTTGCAGGTATGGAGTTCACAAGAAACGTACCCAATACTACTTCCGGTGCAGTCTGCGCCTCTTCCGCGGAGACATGATTGACGCGCCCCTTTATCACCTGCTGATTGGCATTGGGGTGCTGGGGAGCTATAGGCCTAGATCCCATTCACCTCGGCTTCGGACATTTATCGGCGAAGTGACCCAGTTCATTGCAGTTGAAGCAGACGTAGATCTTGCCCCCACCATCTTTCCGTGACTGACCCTGCTGCACTGGCGCCATTGGTGGGCGTGGAGTGGACTGACAGTTGTGCTGCCCGCTGTTGCTGTTGCTGCCTCCGAAGTGCACCGGGTGGAATGGGCGCTGTTGACGAACGATCATGGTGGACGGTCCTCCCTGCTGACCCAGCATCATCCGTGGCCTCTGATGCTGCCCCTGGTGAGTCCGGAACTAGGCAGCCTTTCTCTTGCGCTCCACCTTGTTGCGCTGACTTTCCTGGCGGATTGCTTTATCCACCAGCTTCTCGAAGTCTGGATAATCGCTTGAGAGGAGCTGATTGGTCAGCTCGTCATCCAGTCCGTCTAGGAACCTTTCTTGTCTTTCCGCATCAGTGCTGACATCCTCGGGCGCGTAGCGCGCCAGACGGTTGAAGTCATGGAGGTATTCCGTGACCATCTTGTTTCCTTGGACCAAGTCTCTGAACTCCCTTTTCTTCTGTGCCACAATTCCTGCCGGAATTTGAGACTTCCAGAAATTGTGGCAGAATTCTACCCAACTGACCTCAGTGGTAGCGGTGCGGGTCACTAGGAAGTTGTCCCACCAAGCTAATGTGGGACCTTGGAGCTGGTGTGTAGCGAAAGCGACCTTCTCTTGGTCGTTACACTGGAGGAGGTTGAGCTTCTTCTCAATTGCCAGCAGCCAGTCGTTGGCATCTATGGGGTTGGTGGTGCTGGAGAAGGTTGGCGGCCTGACCCTCAGGAATTCAGGCATCTTTGACTGAGGGGCAGCGACCGGGTTGTGTGGTTGATGGTGTTGCTACTGCAGATTGTTCTGCTACATCTGCTGCATCATCATAGCCATCATCTGGTTCTGGTTGGCTATAACCTGTGCCAACGTCGGGTTCTCCGCTAGCGGTGGTGGCACGTGATTAGGTGCTCCATGGTTCTGAGGTGCTCCTTCCTGCTAGTTGGTGGCGCTGGCGTCACTGGCAGCACGGGCACCACTCCTCGTGTTCACCATCTGAAGGGGAGAGCAGTGGAAGGGAAGGAGAAAAACAGGTGGCTCAGAAACAGGAGTGATGATTAAGTGGCTGAATTAAATTAACTGAAATTTTTGGTTGGAAACATGAGGGAAAATCAGTTCAACTCCTAATTAAGGTGGACATACCACAACAGACGGTATGCCACCAACTAACCCCAAGCAAAGCAAACATTCCTAACATTACAACTAAACATGAAATCAAACTATGGAAAACGACAAAACTAAGGGTGGCGTGTTTAATGCTCCGAGTGGCGCCTGCGGTCATTTGAGTTGTACTCCGGCTCCTGCTCGTCGCCTACCTCGTCGTCGGTGCGGCTCCTAGATCCACCCACGTTGATGAGGACATCCCTTCCATGGATACAACTCCTTCACCACAAGGACCACTTACTCGAGTTCGTGCTCATCAACTTAATTACCAGGTGAATTCCTTCCTAGATTCGTATATTATTGAGAATAGTCCGCTACCTATTGCAAATCATTTAATTGTGATTAGGAATCTGGGAAAGGACGAAGGAAAGGGACCAAGTTCAAACAGGCATAACTTCCTCATACAGACCCCGTTTGGGATGTTCTTGTACTTCATGGAAAGCTTATGAAGTCTACTTTCCAACGGATCCAACCTCACCTTCAAATTCCATTCGTGCCAGCTGCAATCATCAAAACAATCCATATTAGTTCCTAAGTTCGAGTCAAACGGGTGCTCGCCATCCCTACTTGGGCCCATGGGCCTTGTAACCCTAGGCGTGCACGTGGGGACGCCCCTCCCTGGTCGTATCCCTATTTAAGAGCCGCCGCCTCCCTTGTTACGACTTGGATTTCGTTGAGTTTAGGTTTAGCCCTTGTGCAAACTTCTGTTCTTCAGTTGTGTTGGACGACCACCTGTCAAGACAGCTGCGTGATCCCAACATTGTGTTAGCAATACAATTTATGCTTCATTCATATCTCAATATCAGATTGCCTACGTCCTATTCTTGCTAGTTCTTCGATTGCTCGCAGGGATTGAACCTCGTGTTCAGGTTGATCGCGCCGCCAGCGGGATCAATAACATCTCGGAGTTGGTTCAGCGATTGCTAAGGCGCAAGTGACGTCGTGCGTTTGTAGTCGGATTGCCAGGGTCATCTCCACCCACAAATCGATAGCTATCAATCTCATCGAAAGATCGGGCACCTCGTCCCCATCACACGTAGTCCACACTACCGTGAGTCGAGGAGCTGGCCTCACTGCGGGTGTGGGACCCGCTGAAGGAGCTACTATCGTCGGTGGAAGTGAAGCCCCCGTGGATGCTGGTGCCTCCCTGAGAGCCGTCGTCGCCTGACGACGCGCTGATCCATCCACCCGTCGGTGCTGGTACTGGAGCTGGAGCTAGCGCTGAGCTGGAGCTGGTGCCGGTGGCGGTGCGTGTGGCCCGTTCCTGGGGGCCAACTGAACACGCACTGGAGGAAGGGTCTTGTTCCTCGGGGTCAACCGGATCCTAGCCCCACTGGGTGGCAACTGTCCCTTCAGTTTCGCGACCTCCTTCTTGAGGCGGTCGATCTGGTTCTGGAGACCAATGATGGTCATCCTGTTGGCGTCCTCCCGGTCATGAGCTGCACGCACCAAGTTGGCGTGCATGTAGTCCATGGCCAACAACGCCCGCCTCATGTGGACGATGGTGGTGTCGTTCTCGTTGTCTGCTAGCTGGAAGCCACTGTAGGCCTAGTAGTGCGCCTGGCAAGGGAGGTAGCGGTAGGCAGTGCTGCGGAGGGTAGCGTGGTGCTTCTGTCATAGCTCTCCAATCAGGCAAAAAGCGGCCTCCTGGTAGGCGTGGCTGAAGGTGCGCTCGCCAACCTCGACCTCCATAGCAAGTAGGAGGTACATCTCGCCTGGTAACTTCAAGCGAACCCGGTGTGGGAGCTCACCCTCCATGGGCTCCACTGTAGTGTACTCTGGGGCATGGCTGTACCCCAAAGTGAAACTCATCATCCGAAGCTCCTCCACAAAACCGCCCATGTCTGTGCCACGCTGGTTGGGGAGGTTGTCTATCTATAGATAGCAAGGAGGGGGAAACAATGTATGCTCAGATCCAAATAAGTGAACAGTAAATAAGTTGGAAATAGCAATGATTTTATGCAGAAAATAATTTTGTAAGTAAACTTGAGACCGAAAAAATACCACTGCGAAGCGAAATAATAACAAATAAAATTCACATAACAATTGCAAAGCAAATAAAGATATTTTATGCATGCCATAAATCATACCTTCCCCTAGATTAACCAATGTTTTCCCAAAATTTGAACACCCATGTCATCCCATGAATAAAATTTTCATTCTAGATTTGACTTGACCTAAAATTTTCCATCAAATAAACGGCCAAGATTTTATCCCAATCCAGGAACGAATTCCCACTTTTCCCAAAATAACTCCAAATGTGAGAAGCATATGCAAGTGAGAATTTTAGAGGGCTCTTAGGGTTTCCATTTGGCTGGTCCTACGGTCAAGCTTGGCTCTGATACCCCGGGACTATGAATTCGATCAAATTGCTAGTATTTCGAAGAAGTGGAAGTATCGATAGAAAGAGCCTAAGGTATGGCCTTCAACTCTACTTTGATTCGGATTCATTAACCCGTTCCATTCCACTTGGGATTCCAACTTTCAAGCAATCCTTTAGCTCCACACCAGTCCTTACCGATGAACATACTTTTCAAGTACCTGGATGGATGGGAAGTACGAACCTTTGTTCGAAAGGAAAGCTACCTAAATATGGCATTAGTAATAGGAAATTGAACCATCAACCTTTGCCGTATATCCCGTAGAGTAACAGAAATCCTATCCTTGCTAAAACCAATCCAATCCACAAAAAGCATCGTATTGTAACACTTGTTACTAGCTAGTGTTGTGAATTCGATTGAGTTCGAAAGCACATTCCCTTGCCACACGCATACGTTTTCTTGCTCCTTGACGATCGAGGAAAAAGGGATACAATACCCATTTTAGAACCGTTCACTACTAACAAATAAAAAATATCAAAATAACAAATAATATAGTTAATTAATATAGTTAATGGTTCCAATTTGTCCTAAATTTTTTAGTCTGTGACTGGAACCCTCTCTCTTTTCAATAGAAAGAGAAGGTATTTAAGCAGTGTGTGTTTTGAGATACAATCAATCGAAGAGAATAAAACTGGGTCCAATAAAAAACAGGAATGAATTTCTTCAAAGGGATTCGACGAAAAAAAGGGTTTAGTAATCCCCTCCTACTTTTAATAATTAGTAAAATAATGGGGATGAATAAGATTTTTCTCGCTTTTAGATCGGATTTGGCGGCATGGCCAAGCGGTAAGGTAGGGGACTGCAAATCCTTTATCCCTAGTTCAAATCTGGGTGTCGCCTGACCCCGCAATAAAATACTTAGGCTTGTAGTACTGATTCAACTCGACAAATTCTTGCCCTGAACTAGTTCTAAAAGAAACTGTAAATTTTTTCCTATCCTAAAAATAGGGCTCTGGCAGGGTTCTGGGTAGTGGCCCAAACCGATACCAATAATGATGAGGACATCAACACCATAGATACATCCTCACCTACATCTACACCTACACAAGGTCCTATGACTCGCGCCCGTGCACGTCAATTAAAACATCAAGTAAGTTCACTCTTAAGTTCATGTTCGGTTTCTTTAGACCATGGAAACCCGTGTACTCTTGTGTTGCTTAGAAACCAAGGAGAACAAGGAGAATACCATCCAGGAGAGGGAGTCGCGCCGGTTGGATTCGGACTGCAGGACAGCACCAACTTCTAACGGCCGCCACGACTTCATACAGACTCCATTTTGGACGTTCAAGTACTTCATGGAAAGCTTATAAAGTCTATTTTCCAATGGATCTGGTCTCACATCCATATCTTATCAGAATCGTCCAGAAACATCAAAATACCACCGAGACCTTTTTCTGTCTACGGTGCTGCGCCACCTTATTTTGGCCCGTGGGCCGTGTATCAAGTTGAGCCCATTATGGGCGCGTCCTAGAGTTGGAGAACGACCCCAACACACCCTTGGTCGTCCTCCCATCTATTTATATGTCTCTAGAGCCGCCACAACAGATTGGGTTTTGATAGATTGAAGTTTTAGCCTCTGCTACTTCGCTTGAAGCGCGCGTGTCGACTAGATCGCCCGTCTTCTTGTTATTGGAACCCCACCTCTTGTATTTTTAGATTGAAACTTCATATTTGATTTAGCAATTCAGTGCTTGTTCAACTCGCTCTTGCTTGTTCTACGATTGCTTGCAGGACGAGAGCCCTCGTGGCCGGTTGATCGTGCTCCACAAGATCGCGTTCACCTTCTGGAATCGGTGTATCGGTCGCTAAGGCGCAACATTGCCGATAGTTGTAGTCGGGCCGTGAACGTCGGTTTCTTCCACCAATCGTGATTACCTTCTCCATCGAAAGATCGGGACCAAACCTCGCATCAAGTGGTATCAGAGCTCAAGGTTGTTCGGTGAGAGATTTCAGATCCCATCTGTTATTTACCTACAGTCCAGAAAAAAGCCAAAAAAAAATAGTAGATTAGTTTCCATAGTCCCATAACCCTTTTTTGGCCTGTTTACTACTACTGCTTAGTTAGGGTTTGTTGAGTCTTTGGATACATCGCCGTGTCGAGTTGCTGGTCTTAGTGTTTAATTTCCTTAGAGTTTCGGGTTCTAGTCACGTTTCTGTCACCGAAGTATCACTTGTAACCGAGTCACGTTTTTGTCGAAGAGTGTTGGATCCGAGTCCTAATCCTTGTGATACAGTAACAGCAACAACTCGGATAGTACTACTCTGGTCTGTTAATAAGCTACACACGCGAATAACTCCATTGTTTGGAGGAGAGTATCTTTTAATTACCATTATACCCCTGGTCAAAAAAAAAACTGTGTGGGGGTGAAGTGTTTGGATTGCTGTCCTCTTAGTAGAGTTAAAGTTTTGAGGGTCTCTATGCAAAAAAAAAACAGAGCAAAAAAAAAAAGAAGAGGAGAGTTTCTTGTTCATCTTGACGGTGTCCTTATTCGTGACATTCATTTGTGTCCAGGCTCGCGTCTCTAGCCCGGTTGTTAGCCTACGACTAGCACGGTACCGGTTTTGAACGATTACTCAGCTTACCTATAACTAACGTGGTACTAGTATTTTTCCTTGTGCAACACTTTCAACCATCCTACAGCTCTACATACCCGTCTACAGCTTGACAGGTGTTGTTGCTACGGCACCGATACACTTTTTCCAGGGTCGCCGACTTGTTGGTAGCTGTCACCCTCCTGTTGAGCAAGGTAAGAATTGGTAAGAGTTTGTGTGAACAGGCTGAGAGTGAGAGCCTTGCAGTAGCCACATCCTAGTAGCGTTCGGGAGTCTATTTTTCTTCACTTGTTTTTTTTTCTTTTCTTGTTGTGTCTCTAACCATGTCAGGTTCCGGCGATGACGAGGCCATTCAGTCCCCTCGCACCAGGGGTATCATACAACATTTTGAACGAAAGGTGAGGCTCTATACTGAAGGAATTGATGCAGATTTGCAGGTGACTAATGAGAAGCTAGGAGCATTGGAGGCCACACAGATTCACACCAACAATAATCTTGCTACATTGGAGACGTCGGTCGCCACACTAAACGCCAATCTTGCTGCCATAATGAGGCGTTTGGATGACCAACAATTGAACCGCAACCACGATGATGACAATTTTGATGAGTATTCTGCGGATATAGAACACGATGACCAAGAGGCTCGTCTTCGTCGACAGTTGCGTCGCAACCGCCAAGGTATGGCTGATGTAATAATAATGATGCTTTTAGTAAGATTAAATTTAAGATACCTCCGTTTGATAGTGCTTATAACCCTGATGCCTACATTACTTGGGAAATAGCTGTTAATCAAAAGTTTGTTTGTCATGAGTTTCCTGAGGATAAAAGAGTTAGGGCTGCTACAAGTGAGTTCACTGATTTTGCTTCTGTCTGGTGGATAGAATTTAGTAAGAAAAATCCTGATAACATACCACAAACTTGGAATGCTTTGAAACGGGTCATGCGGGCTAGATTCGTTCCTTCTTACTATGCCCGAGATCTGTTAATTAAGTTGCAACAATTGAGACAGGGAGCTAAAAGTGTAGAAGAATATTATCAGGAGTTGCAAATGGGTATGTTGCGTTGTGAGATAGAGGAGGATGAGGAGGCAGGGATGGCTAGGTTTTTAGGGGGGCTAAATCGGGAAATTCGGGATATTCTTGAATATAAAGAGTACAATAACATAACCCGTTTGTTTCATCTTGCTTGTAAAGCTGAACGTGAAGTGCAGGGACGACGCGCGAATTCCAGGACTAATGTTTCTGCAGGAAAAGCTAATTCATGGCAGCCATCCACGACCCCTACCTCGAATCGGCGTCCTCCACCACCGTCTTCCCCCTCGAGCCGTCCCGCGCCATCGGTATCCAACTCCAACACCAAGCCACGCCCTACTCCAACTAACTCAGTGAGTCGCACACCCACATCGACAAAGGTTGGTTCAGCCCCTGCCGAGAGTACCGCGTCTGTTGCCTCTACAGGGAGAACTAGGGATATTCAGTGTCATCGATGTAAAGGGTATGGACATGTGTAGTGTGACTGTCCAAGCAAGCGTGCTTTGGTAATTATAGAGGATGGTGAGTATTCTTCCGCTAGTGATATCGATGAAGATACAAATGTTGTGCTTGCAGCTGACTATGCAGGTAATGAAGATCCTTCTGAAGTGCATATTGGTGCTGATGAGGCAGATCACTATGCAAGCCTTATTGTGTAGCGTGTGCTTAGTGCACAGATGGAGAAAGTGGAGCAAAACCAGCGGCACATATTGTTTCAAACCAAGTGTGTCATCAAGGATCATTCATGCCGCTTGATTATTGATGGAGGCAGCTGCAACAACTTAGCCAGTATCGATATGGTGGAGAAGCTGGCCCTTAGCACCAAACCACACCCTCACCCGTACCACATACAATGGCTCAACAATAGCGGTAAGGCAAAGGTAACCAGGTTGGTGCGCATTAATTTTGCTATTGGATCATATCATGATGTTGTTGAGTGTGATGTTGTGCCTATGCAAGCTTGTCATATTCTGTTAGGTAGACCATGGCAATTTGATAGAGATTCTATGCATCATGGTAGGTCAAATCAATATTCATTTTTACACCATGATAAGAAAATTGTGTTGCACCCTATGTCTCCTGAAGCGATTGTGCGTGATGATGTAGCTAAAGCAATCAAAAATAAAAGTGAGAATCATGAAAATACCAAACCCGTTGCTAAAACCAATGAAATACGTTTGAAAGGAAAATGTTTGCTTGCTACTAAAGCTGATATTAATGAAGTAATTGCTTCTACTTCTGATGTCTATGCATTGGTATGTAAAGATGCTTTGAGTTCACTTTCCGATATGCAGCATTCTTTGCCCTCTACTGTTACTAACCTTTTGCAGGAGTATTCCAATGTTTTTCCAAGTGAGATTCCTCCAGGGCTGCCACCTGTTCGAGGGATTGAGCATCAGATTGATCTCATTCCTGGTGCTTCCTTGCCCAATCGTGCGCCATACAGAACTAATCCGGAGGAAACTAAGGAGATTCAACGCCAAGTGCAGGAGTTACTCGACAAAGGTTATGTGCGTGAGTCTCTTAGTCCTTGTGCTGTGCCGGTTATCTTAGTGCCTAAGAAAAATGGAACCTGGCGCATGTGTGTTGATTGTAGAGCTATTAACAACATCACCATTCGATATCGTCACCCTATTCCACGATTAGATGATATGCTTGATGAATTGAGTGGTGCTGTACTGTTTTCAAAAGTTGATTGCGTAGTGGTTACCACCAGATTCGCATGAAATTGGGAGATGAATGGAAAACTGCTTTCAAAACTAAGTTTGGTTTATATGAGTGGTCAGTCATGCCTTTTGGTTTAACTAATGCACCTAGCACTTTTATGCGGTTAATGAATGAGGTTTTGCGTTCTTTTATTGGAAAATTTGTGGTGGTATATTTTGATGATATATTGATTTACAGCAAGTCTATGAATGATCATCTTAATCATTTACGTGCTGTTTTTAATGCTCTCCGTGATGCACGTTTATTTGGTAACCTTGAGAAGTGCACCTTTTGCACCGATCGAGTTTCTTTTCTTGGTTATGTTGTCACACCGCAGGGAATTGAAGTTGATCAATCCAAGGTTGAAGCAATACAAGGATGGCCTATTCCAAAGTCTGTTACGCAGGTGCGGAGTTTCTTAGGGCTTGCTGGATTTTATCGTCGCTTTGTGAAGGATTTCAGCGCCATTGCTGCGCCATTAAATGAGCTTACAAAGAAGGGAGTACCTTTTACTTGGGCGGAGGCACAGAAGAACGCCTTCAATATGCTGAAAAGTAAGTTGACAAATGCACCCCTACTTCAGCTTCCTGATTTTAATAAGACTTTTGAGCTTGAATGTGATGCTAGTGGAATTGGTTTGAGTGGTGTTTTGCTACAAGAAGGAAAACCTGCTGCATATTTTAGTGAGAAATTGAGTGGGCCTTTGCTGAATTATTCTACTTATGATAAGGAATTGTATGCTCTTGTGCGTAGCTTAGAAACATGGCAACATTACTTGTGGCCCAAAGAGTTTGTTATACATTCTGATCATGAATCATTGAAACATATTCGTAGTCAAGCCAAATTGAATCGTAGGCATGCCAAGTGGGTTGAATTCATTGAGTCTTTTCCTTATGTTATCAAACACAAAAAGGGGAAAGAGAATGTCATTGCTGATGTTTTGTCTAGACGGTATGCTTTGTTGACACAACTTGATTATAAAATCTTTGGATTAGAAACAATTAAAGATCAATATGTGCATGATGCTGATTTTAAAGATGTGTTGCAACATTGTAAAGATGGAAAGTCATGGAACAAATTCGTCCTCAGTGATGGATTTGTATTTAGAGCTAACAAGCTATGCATTCCAGCTAGCTCTGTTCGTCTGTTGCTGTTACAGGAAGCACATGGAGGAGGGCTGATGGGGCATTTTGGAGTAAAGAAGAGAGATATTCTTGCAGCTCTTTCTTTGGCCAAAGATGAGACGAGATGTGGAGAGGTTTGTTTCTCGCTGCACTACATGTCAAAAGGCTAAGTCACGATTAAATCCACATGGTTTGTATATGCCTTTACCTGTTCCTAGTGTTCATTGGGAAGATATTTCTATGGATTTTGTGTTGGGTTTGCCTAGGACTAGGAGGGGGCATGATAGCATTTTTGTTGTTGTGGATAGATTTTCTAAAATGGCACATTTTATTCCATGTCACAAATCTGATGATACTACTCATATTGCTGATTTGTTCTTTAGAGAGATTGTTCGTTTGCATGGTGTACCTAGTACCATTGTTTCTGATCGTGATACTAAATTTCTTTGTCATTTTTGGAGAACGTTATGGGCATAAGTTGGGGACTAAAGCTTTATTTTCTACTACTTGTCATCCCCCAAACTGACGGTCAAACTGAAAGTTGTGAATCGAAACTTTTATCCATATTGTAAGGGCTGTTTTGAAAACTGAATATTAAAATGTGGGAAGAATGTTTACCTCATATTGAGTTTGCTTATAATCGTTCTTTGCATTCTACCACAAAGATGTGTCCTTTTGAGATTGTTTATGGTTTCATCCCACGTGCTCCTATTGATTTAATGTCTTTGCCAACTTCTGAAAAGATGAATTTTGATGCTAAGCAACGTGCTGATTTGATGCTAAAACTGCATGAAACAACTAAAGCAAACATAGAGCGCATGAATGCTAAATATAAGATTGCTGGTGACAAAGGTAGAAAACAATTATCTTTTGAACCTAGAGATTTCGTTTGGTTACATTTAAGAAGGGATAGATTTCCAGAGCTAAGAAAGTCTAAGTTGATGCCTAGAGCTGATGGACCTTTTAAAGTGTTGTCCAAGATTAATGAGAATGCATATAAGCTTGATCTGCCTGCAGATTTTGGGGTTAGTCCCACATTTAATGTTGCAGATTTGACACCATATTTGGGAGAAGAAGATGAACTAGAGTCGAGGACATCAACACCATAGATACATCCTCACCTATATCTACACCTACACAAGGTCCTATGACTCGCGCCCGTGCACGTCAATTAAAACATCAAGTAAGTTCACTCTTAAGTTCATGTTCGGTTTCTTTAGACCATGGAAACCCGTGTACTCTTGTGTTGCTTAGAAACCAAGAGAACAAGGAGAATACCATCCAGGAGAGGGAGTCGCGCCGGTTGGATTCGGACTGCAGGACAAGCACCAACTTCTAACGGCCGCCACGAACTTCATACAGACTCCGTTTTGGACGTTCAAGTACTTCATGGAAAGCTTATAAAGTCTATATTTCCAATGGATCTGGCCTCACATCCATATCTTATCAGAATCGTCTAGAAACATCAAAATACCACCGAGACCTTTTTCTGTCTACGGTGCTGCGCCCACCTTATTTTGGCCCGTGGGCCGTATGTATCAAGTTGAGCCCGTTATGGGCGCGTCCTAGGGTTGGAGAACGACCCCAACACACCCTTGGTCGTCCTCCCATCTATTTATATGTCTCTAGAGCGCGCCACAACAGATTGGGTTTTGATAGATTGAAGTTTTAGCCTCTGCTACTTCGCTTGAAGCGCGCGTGTCGACTAGATCGCCGTCTTCTTGTTATTGGAACCCACCTCTTGTATTTTTAGATTGAAACTTCATATTTGATTTAGCAATTCAGTGCTTGTTCAACTCGCTCTGCTTTGTTCTACGATTGCTTGCAGGACGAGAGCCCTCGTGGCCGGTTGATCGCGCTCCACAAGATCGCGTTCACCTTCTGGAATCGGTGTATCGGTCGCTAAGGCGCAATATCGCGGATAGTTGTAGTCGGCCGTGAACGTCGTTTCTTCCACCAATCGTGATTACCTTCTCCATCGAAAGATCGGACCAAACCTCGCATCAAATAAGGATGAGGGAAGGCTTACTTATTAATTTCATAATTGATTATATTCCGCAATTTATACGACGAAAGTAAGAGGGTCGAAAATCTTGATATCCAAAGGACCCTAAAGGACATTCCTTTTTTGCTCGCTAGGATTGAAGAAGAGATTATACGAAAGACTATCAAGACTTCCTAATTATATTACACTACTACACTAGTGTAAGGGTCTACTGACTCTGTCTGGAGGATAGGCTGCTGGGAAATTTAGGGGTTATGGAAAGGACTTAAAAGACTTTCTTTCGCATACTTACGAGAGACTCCGAGTACTCAAACATTCAATCAGGATGGTCAGTTAGCTCTTATCTTTTAGAATAACTGAGTTGAGTAAAAAAAAGGAAAAGTGATAAATCAACTTCTTTGCTCGTGTAGGATTAAAAAAAAATGTATATATATAGAAGTAGTGATGTCTCCTCATTCTTTCATAGAAGCGAGACAGTAAGTATCCGATAGATAGTTATCTATCTTTTTGATAGTCTTATTTTTATGTCTTTTGCTTATGAAAGAAAGTAACAAAACAAACAATAAGTCTGACTATTCCCACAGTTCCACTATGATTATTGAAAATTATAATATTATTAGCCTTTTTAAGGGGGCATAATTCACATAGATATAGTCAGTCTCGCTTGGGCTGCTTTAATGGTAATCTTTACATTTTCCTTTCACTCGTAGTATGGGGATAGGGATCTACTAATTGATTGAAGTAATCGATTTTTTTCCTTTTTTTTACTCATCTCATTTTTTTAACAAGAAAAATGAGTGGGGTCCCTTTACTTTACTAATCTGAAGAAGTTAGCATAAAACTTCGTAGATCATCTGTTAATGCTCAATCGATGACTTTTTTCTTGGATGCGAAATAACAAATTTTTAGACTTTACCAGTCTCAGTGTTTTTAGTAAAGACCAGATTGAATATAAGAATGTCGTACTATTTAAGTAGGATGTAACGGTGTTTTGTTTTCTAAGATTGTCTGAGTGCTCAAAGTGATCTATTCTTGTGTGAGTTTAAGAAATCTAAGCCAAACACCAAATCCGGTTTGTTTGTCACAAACACCATACACCGGTTTACTTGCAAGCTTTTCTTTGTCTGTCTCCTCTTTATAGTTTTCACATATTTATATCATGAATAACGGAAATTTGTAATACAAATAGAATCAAATGGCAACATGGTTATTCCAGGATCAATAAATATTAAAAGTTCAAAACTCAATAGTTACTCAAATATTAAGGTTGAAAGTTATATTTTACGAGCTGCAACAATAAAATGATTTAAGCCAGGACTTTAAATAAAGTTATTCTTTAATCTATGTTGCGTAGCAAAAGTAACACAAACATCATTACTGGCAAACGGCCATTAAAATAGAAGCAAAACGGGTTAGAAATACAGCAATTACATGGCCCGGTCAAAGAAAGAAGGAGTACCAGAACTTGCAAGGAAAGCAAATTTACTTTGCATCTACAAATCTTTCTGAACAAAATTTCAGAGCACCCACACATGCTGGCTAGTTCCACAATCACTGATTTGGGTCGTGAGATCACTGCATAGGTGTTGCACAAATTTTTGACCTGCTTCACACGTGCACAAAAGCTAAAGAGAAAACGGGCAAAGCAAAACACATGGCTGGACATGGGCTGACATTGAGGACTACGGATATGCAGATTGCAAGATGATTCAGCAGTCGATTTCCCTAACCGTGTCGGCGCGTGTGACTCCAGCGCTAGGGTACAGGCATCGCCCGACTAGTCCTCCTCCAAAGGTAAGACGTTTTTGCTTGAGACAATCTCACATCCTAAAAAAATATTATTCAATTGAAAAAATTCCAAATAACGCCAGCAAATCCTTTTTCAACAAGAAAAAAACAAGAGGGCAAAAATGTTTTAATTTACTGCAAACAAAGATTGGGTCACAAAAAAATATTTTTCATAATTAATTACTTAATGACGACCACTCGCAAAAATACTTGATATTTTTAAGCAATTTGCTATTTCTAATTTTTTGGCTTAGTGGACACTGGACGCACTACCCCAAAAAAAACCATCCCTACTAGCGCCATCGCTGCTCGTAATCTCACTGGGCCATCCCTTGGCTCTAAATCCTAATGAAGACTGACAGGTGATAATGAACCTATCTGAGTTGTTGAATGTAAAACATACTCAAAATTAAACGTGGAAGTATTTAAATTTTCTAAAAGAAGTTAAAAATATATTTTAAGTCTTTCTCGGGTTTCAAAAATTAAAGCAGAAATGTAAACCATGTTGACACCGAGTCTAGATAATCTTAGATACAATATACCTAGATAGAAAAAAGTAAGTTAAGAGATCTCGATAATGAAATACAGGCATGGGCTTGGAGCCATTAAACTACCGTAACCTAAAAATTACCTGTGGATTGCTTAGGAATGGTTGTACAGTTTATCTATTTAGTTAGAAATTCAGCTAAAAGAAATTCTTAATATGACCTACGAAAATAAAAGATGGAAAGCATACACAACGATCTATATAAATAGAAAAGCGTGATGATAGAAACAAGACCACCACTACAGAATGGAATCCGAACAATAATTCTTGGTCCTGCATAATTCTTATTCTATTGTTTTTTGCTCTTAAATACATGTTTCTAAGAATGACTTGAGTGAAAAAATTTCTAGAGATAATTGATACAGGATAAAAAACTTGGCAGGAGCTATCACCAAAAACTACTACACATCAAGACACTAGGTCTACTTAAAAAAACAAAATTTTTGCATAATTTTTACACATGTGCGGTCTCTAATACCTTAATAAAATCACTCAAGACCTACCGATACCAGGATCACTAGGAAATATCTTAAATCATGATGAAGTCATCTCAGCAGTGCGGTTTACCAGTACTTAAAACTCCCCTAAAGGTCATCCTTGGGCTATGGCATGTCTGCGACTAGTACAGTTAACAATCCAATGCTTGCTCACAGGCATTTAGTCAAGGCTAACCTCCACCCATCCTTAAAACAAGTATCCAACAGAATACTTCGGCAAAAATACCTGATGTAAAGTGTGGTACACATCCCTCTGATCCACATTAATATGGGACCTAATAAATACATCTTACCAATTTGAAACCCGCAAAATAGATATTAAAGAATACCAATAGGTGACTGAAGAGACCCCAAGTAATAACGTATAAGGACAGTGAATAATCCTGACAGGAATTGACGCTGCACGTGCGACATCACTTTGACATGTGATACACCAAGGCACGACTGGTACAACCGATAGCGACACTTCTGTCCGTGCATATTGGCCAGCATATTAAACCTCATTATGAACAACCCCCTCTATCAGTAAATTCTACCATAATTTAAATCTAAAAGAAAAGGTCAGTAAAATATTCATGCTGCGAAATACGAGAACAAACCCGTATAGTTAGCTATTTAGAACTGCTTCCTCTAAGGCATCAGAACCTTATACCCGAAATGCCGTACATTGATGCCAATTTTCACCCCAATCCCAATGCCACGTTACACGGCTTCACCTGCTAAGAAGTGCGCCGAGTGCATAGGTGCAACCTGCCGGTACAAAGTTGATCCCTCTACATCAGCCATCTTTAGCCACATTTTTCTATTGTTTTTGCTCTTAAATACATTGTCTGCTGGGCCGAGATCGAAACCTGTCACACATAGAGCAAAAATTACCGGCGGGTAAGAATAATTGATACAAAGGAAACCAAAAAAACCTTAGCGAAAGACTCCCACAAACTCAACGATACACATCTCAAAACCATAACGGTGACAGTACTTGGGCGCAAGAGAGAACTGTTGTTCCAATGAAAAATGTGCTCGAGTCACTTGTGATGCGAATTAGGGCAGTT
Source organism: Oryza meyeriana var. granulata (assembly GCA_003991445.1). NCBI lineage: Eukaryota > Viridiplantae > Streptophyta > Magnoliopsida > Poales > Poaceae > Oryza > Oryza meyeriana. The sequence goes on along the minus strand of RYFJ01003000.1, from coordinate 7,629 downwards.
AATCAGAAAATTCACTCATAAGCACAGGTACATAAATAACGCAAAATGGATCAGACAAAATTATTAAAAGTCTCACGCAGATGACGAGGGTACTCCTCAGCAAGCTCTATATATAGCCATACTCTGATAACTCCGCACATAAGACATCTCCACTGTGGGCTAATAGAAGTAACCATAATGCTTCTCACAGCTCATAATCTTTGATTCAGAGACTAAAGAGGGTCCGAACGATATTAGCCAATACGTCACATTATCAAACCTTAACAGTGCACACAGGAATATCTACTAGAGTCCGCTAGGAATTAAGTCGTATCCTCGTGGTCCCCTATTAAAATGGCGCTAGATGGTCTAATTCCAACAAAGAATTACTACAACATAAATAATAAAATAATAGTGATCAGAACACCCCAAAAGATAGACGGAATAAATACACACCATTCATCATGAGCAATGTATCGCGCTTGTCGCGCCCGCTTCTGCCATGTCTGCACCGAGAACTGTGAACAGCGGATAGACATCTGACTGCCTGCCATGCATACTCAAACCAGCAATGAGCTAGCTCGGTCATAGTATAACGAGTACAAACCGAATCTGTCACTCAATTTAAAATTATTACACACATGATAATTACTCAAGAAGCCGAAAGTCCAAAAAACATAGCGGGCAGAGTAAGACATGAGTCGACTGCGTGCGAAACAAACCAAACGAACGGTTAACATTAGGACGTAAGACGCAGCCGGGAAGAGAAGGATCATGCATGAGAAGCTAAGAAACAAGAGCACCTAATTAAAACGAAAGCAATTCGATGCCTACTTATCGGCGAACATATATCCGAGACCACACAGATCACAATCTGCCATAATCCAGCAACGTCGACGCCCGCGAAGTGCAAATGAAGAGTGTGATTCGAGCTGGATAAAACAAGGACATGATCTCCGTTCTACTATCAGTAACCTGTAGTAGGCGCCATACTTCACTTGGATTACCCTCCTAAGGTTAACGTGCTCACATAAAATCAACTAGTCCATCAAACACTATCACAAAGCCTAGTCCTCAAGTGCTTTCCAGATGAGCTCGAAAAAGCTTGGAAAAAGACCAAAGACACTAGAAATTCGACCTCAACTGTGGCTCACGTGAAGAATGAGTGAAGACTCCAACCTACAGTCAGGACAGAGGAGGATATTATATGCAAAAACTCCAAAAACTGATAAACATTCTGATTGTGCGTATAGAACTGTAACAAAACTGGTCTACGACAAAAGATACTATGAAAAGCGCACTAAATGATATCATCTGCAACCAGCCTAAAATACTTATTATAAGTAATATAAGTTGATTGTCGAAGCACACTGCTAAAATTCATAGAAAAGAAATTTCAGTACAAAACCCCAGAGAATGAGCAAGAGTCGACAAATAGTGGTTAGATTCATTAGAGTCATCAACGTGTCAAGAGCTCAGAATTGTCCCTACAGTAACCAGCCATAGCCGGGAGAATAGGCGAAGCGGGGTATTGATGAGAAAAACAACCATAGGGACCGCTGAGCGACACCACAGCATGTAACACCCGACCGAGAGATGCAACAGTACGGGCGGGAGGCATGTGGACAGTGACAAACAAAGAGCCAGCATTCTAATTACATAAATGTAATAAGATAAAAACAAGAAGTACAAATAAAAACGAAGGCCCTAGTAACTGGAGGCTCCGCAGACGCGCGCAGATATGTAAAACTGGAGTATGACCGCTTAAGCCTTGTAACGAGGAAGGACACATAATAAGGGGACAGTAAGGATAGTGAAATTCAGATATCCCTGAGAATCTATCATGAAGGGTCTCAGACAATCGAATCGTCGAGACTCGAAGAAAGAAAGAAGGCACGAGAATGAGCAATTGATGTAGAAATAAACAATGGAGGAAACCGCACACATTGCGGACAAGAGCTCACTTCCGAAACAAAGGGGAGTACCAGGAGGTTACGCAATCATAAAAAACATGCTTATTGACGACACGTGAAGAAGGGACGTCAACTCAATGCCTAGTATACGATCTCATTGTGTGTCACGAGATTACGCCCTTGAGCGGGGAAGACGAGATAGAAAAAGCTGACCATACCGAAAAATAGATGAGAATTATAAATGAAGGAGAGGGTGCGGGGACAATTATCTAGTAGTGTAACAGCTGGATTGGCATAGGTCTAGTCTGGCAAGCGATAAAGCACTATACACGATGTCACTTGTAGGAGCGGGAGGAGAGATCATGGAGCCAACGCCCTGGTATCAAGGGGCGACAAAGCGACGGGAGAGATTAGAAAGCACGATCGAGAATAGGAAAACATGCCATACAACGTTAATCTAGCTACGAAAATATAAGTACATGACGGAAAGAACCGAAGGGAACGAACAACAACCAAAGATTGACAAAGAAAAACCTTTATGATGGTGAACGTGAGGACTAAACAGATGCGACACAAGTAATAAGAGAAAGGGGCGTTACCAGTAGAACGAACGCAGACCCGTAGGACGGCGTGAGAAAAGCTGGTGCAGGTGAGAAGATAGTAAGCAGATGAGTACAGTGGAATGTTGAAAAGAAAGTAGAGGCTATAGAGACTTGTATATGGTTAAAAAATACAGAGCCAACTACTGCATGGAATCAACGCAAGGGATGGCGGCGACGATATAGAGCAAGCTGAAGACTACACGAGCGCTTAACTTCGACTTGGTTCTGAGTACACAAATACTCACCGTGTAAACTCAAAAAAAAATTACCTACCCGGGATACAAAGATCTGGATCCACGATGGAACGCCACAATAGAGTAAGTGAGATTTAATGTTTATCCACCGAAAGGAAGGAAGATATGAAATATGCGAGAAAGCAGATCTCCCTAAAGCAGGGTGAAGATTGCGCACGGGGACTCACCGCGCTCAGAGCAAACTAGCGTCCTACCAAGAGCAAGCCCAACAAGAGCGAAATAGAGGCGAGTTAGTGCTACAGTATGGAGGTCTGGAGTACTTAAGAGTGCTTTCATACGATCACTGCCAGACTATATGAAACAAGGCTCACGAAACCGAGATTAAGACCTCTAGGAATGAACGCATGAATAATGTCCAGGAGCTAGCGGCTAGCGCAGGCGCTCAGCAAATTTGCAGCTCGTCCTGCTATCGAGCTGACACTTGTATGTAAAACACGAGATGAGACATCAGAACTGTAGAGCACGAGTGGTGTAATAGACTCGGTCCTTGTATACGCCACGCTGAGAACAATGTGCGACTTCCCAGTCAGTTACAATTAGGGAACCATATAAGACCATGTTTCACCAAATGGAACGAGATAAGTGCTATTGCAGTATAGGCCTACATAAAAGGAGGACTCGCGGCGTACAATAAATAGGCTATACACAATATCAAGGATGAATGAGTACGTGCAACCATCCGGACCTTTTTTAAGCCTTGACCATGAACCAATTGTGGAAGGAGTTCCTAGAACATACCGCTGCCACTAGAATTCGAGTTTTGGGGCCCGGGCCTCTTGAATGGACCGCCCAACCCGCCAGTCGCTCTTTGTACGCCGCGCGGAACTGGGGGCGGTTGAGTTCGCTCAAGCTGAGCGACCAACATAAGCCAAGATCGCAGTCCGACGAAGCTATTGACGCATAAGAGGAAAAGTACACAGTGCAAAGAAATAACGCAATGCCTGAGCCTCACAATGCGGCAGATCGATACAAGTACAGGCATAAAGCGGGTAAGGGATGAAACCGAAGGAGTGGCGTCTTCGTTACCACGAGGACCCAAGTGTCATGGACGCACAGTCCCGCAATGAACATCAGAGGAGATCTGCTACGATAGTGTCGGTGAGGAGGGCACTGCGCGCTACTTTTATAGTTGCCCATAACGCGACAGGAGCGGGCGATCTGGCACTGAGTATTTGAAGTGGCTCATGCTGACCTACAGAGATGTGACACCAGAGAAGTAATGACCGCATACGAACAGGTGACTACCTGAGAGCGGAACGGCGAGTTAGAGAGCGCGTGGAACAAGTCAACAAGACAGAAACAACATAGCGCAACAACAATTGAGTTGTGCCACAGCTGAGGAGAGACGCAATGAGCACACGAAGCGAACAAGCGGAAGTATCTGAGCCAAAGTTAGAAAGCTGCAGATTTACATCAGTTGCGAAATCTCATGTGAGGAAAGAACCAGACAACTCGAATCATGTAGACCGAAAAAGACAGAGAGGAAAATACACTCTCAATATAAGACAACCTCTAAGGAAAGCCAGGACTCTGCAAAGGAGAGGTCCCACAGTGCAACTATGACGCGCCCAAGAACCGATATCTGGGTACACGATTGCCAGCACGTAATGTCGGCAAATATGTCCAAGCACGGCAGGAACCAGCAGACGTGACTGAGCCGGAGGCCGAGTGATTAAGAAGTTGCAGGCGCTGGTGTTTGAGGAGACGAAATCCTGAAGGCGTGAGCAAGAGACAGCAGAGGAGGGAAGATGTGTGCGTCGAAGAGACGATGCCATGCATGTCCAAGTACAGAGCAGTTGGTTGCCAACTGCTCGGTTTTCAGAAAATTTCAGACATGTGAGGCATCATAATTCAAGTGCATGGACCGTGTGTATCCTGCACAATGCCACAGGAGGGAATGAACTTTTACTAGATCGCCATGTCACGCGCAAGGCAACGCAAGCTGCTTATACACAAAGAACTCAGTGATTATCCATAACAAAGTTTAGAATCATGAAATCCCTGAACAGCAGAGTGACGATCAATGACGCCAAGATAGAGAGTTGGAAAGACAGGCGGCTCTAGGCACGGATTGACCGGACGCTCCAACGCGGCCTTCAGGAGATGAAACCCGGGAGCGGCACACGCGCCGGGCTGTCTTCTGACCACCATCCTGCACGCCGAAGGGACCCTTGCTCTACCGGGCCACGGCGCACCGCACCCCTGACCACCACAATCCAGGCACATGCAGTCGACAAGTCAAGGAGTGGCCCCGTGAAAGTAGGTCTCAGCGGAAAACTGTCAATGTAGTACTTGTGATCCAAACTATCACAAAGAGTTCAAACTGCGCTAAGCAGAACTGGAAATATAGAGCAGCAAACGAGAACAGAACAGGCTAACTAATCTTGAGACAAGAACAATATATCCCTCGCACAGAGATTAGTAAGACGCCAGGATGAAGAACATAATCATGTGAGCAATTGTGCTCTGCATAGTACGGGCACAAGAAACAATTTCGAGCATGTTAGATGTTACGTCAACACTTTGCCACGGGAAAGACTGTTTTGTCCAGATCTACATCGTGTACTGTTTAGGCCAGTGCCTAAATCGTAACTCGAGTAGCTATCTCTAGGGGGGGGTCCACGAAGCAGAATATATATTAACTGTTTGGATGACATGTTGAGAGGCCAAGACAATAGATCGAATATCTTTAAGTTCTGATCATGAAGGTCATCGAAATTGATCTGCACTAAAATTTAGCAATAAATTATTTAATTCAGCAAAGCTACGACTTCCCCCCGTGAGTCATCTACGCTGCTCGTATAGCCATTAAGAGATAATTACTGATCAGCATGGCGGCGAGTGGTCTTTAGCTAAACCACTTCAGTGGCGTGTACACGTGAGGGGAAGCAACGAAAAGAGACGAACACATGCCACACGGGGGTGAGTACCACAGGAGGAGACCCGTGCCAACCGCGACCACCGGCTGAAGTTGGGGAACCAGGCGAGGACCACACACAATGTGAGCCTTGACCTCCAGGCACAATGGCCACTTGCCTTCTGGTCCCCCCCAGAGCTCACATGCTCATGAGAAGACCGGGTCGTCGAATTCATAACTGACAGGACAGTTCTCGACGACACCGGCAGGCCAGGATCCAACAAGTGGACGCTGGAAGATCGAGATCACAGATCTATGTCCAGCATGGTGAGCGGCACTGAATTGAGAATAAAGCTGGTGGATCGCACAGTCATCAGCGAAAGAACAAAGGTTTGCCAGGGCGACCTCGAGTTCAAAAGCGTGCGGTAAACAGGTGCGCAACAAAGACATCACAACCAAACAAAAAAAAAAAAGAAGATTGATTTGTGGTCTAAATGACTTCTCACAAGTAAGTACACCGACACTAACAAGTGACCTAATAGCATTCTCAATGTTAGAGTCATCCAGGCGAGGAAAGCGAGAGCCGCCGTGGCGAATATAAAGAGAGACAAAGGAAAAGTGCAGCTCAATAATTCGTGCTCAGCTCAGCCCTCAGAAATGAGACTAGACCACCCACGAACGACTATGTGCTTACATATACAGCGAAAGAAGAAAGGCAGAGACATCGCCAGCGAGATTGCGCACGCGCACTACGATATACAGATTACGATGACAATTATGTGCCCGTCAGACGGGGCTTATTAGAGACAACGGCTGTGGGGTAGTGGCAGACGGGTTGGTGAGTTGGTGAAAGACAGTTGTTATCACAGCAGCTTCTCGGCCATAGAAGGTTACCGTATTTATCAGGTAAAGATAAAATGTGATCGAATCACATGACTCAGGAAGAACAAGCCAGCCAGCAAACGGATCAGGAAGAAGAACATGACAGCCACGAGTGGAGAAGAAGTCGAGGACCAGCTTGAGAGGCGCAAAATTAAAGCGACAGAGCGGCGCAACATTATCCATTGTGCACTAAGGCAGTTGCGACAAACGTAGGCTTTGAACAGAGACAATACATGATTCTTAGCTGACAGAATTCATGTCCTTATGCTGACGAAAAGAACCGGCTACGAAGAAAACTTAGCACCAACTTACAACTCGAAATGAACAATCCGGGCAAAACGATAGAGAAGAAGACACATCTGGCGTGCCAACAAAGTAGAAACAACGAATTATTAGCAATAGCTGTAAAATAGTGCACTACCACTCCGCCGAGAATGATAGAAGCAGGCAACGGTCAGTATAAAAACAAAGCCAGTCAAAGAGATCAAGAGGGGCCCCAACAGAACATGCTAGAAGTTGATCCATGACATTGCATCCAAACCAGCCAAACACCAGTGAAGCAAAAATGGAACGTACACTCTCCCTGCCTCCTCAACAAACAAACCTCCTCAGTACAGAAGTGCACAATCGCAACAAAGCCAGGCGAACACAAACCAACGAAACTATACTAACAAGAAAAGAGGGAAAAAGAGGAGCTTAAAATCACAAACCACCAAAATAACACTCAGTTGAAGAGTGAGGAGTCCATAACCTGTAGAGTCAAAGCAAATGGATCAGATGAAAAGCACACAAGCAAGGGCGAACGAAGATCGAGAATCAACCAGTTTTTCGACTACTTCGTTGGAATACACAGGAGCAACGATTACACAAACGTTCCACCAACCTCACAGAAAAGAGAAACAGAAAAGCCACGGAAAGAAAGTATAAACAATACACACCCAGCGGATAAAGACAGTTGGGAGATTGGGGAATCAAAAACGCAGCCCACGCCAACATTGCCGACGGGCAAACTATGAAGCGGCACGCGAGACGCCGAGTTGGGTCGACGATCAAAAAGCAAGAGAAAACAAGAGACTCGTGAGGGAGACAGGCAACATGCCAGCTGTCACCACACAAGCATCTGCTCGCCCCAGGTAAGGCTG